>CM035436.1:84578822-84746322 GCA_020310875.1 Ceratopteris richardii
GAATGTACATCAAATGGACATTAAAATTGCATTTTTGAATGGTGGCTTGCATGAACAAGTGTATGTTTTTCAGCCCCATGTCTTTGTGCAAAAGGGCATGAAAACCAAGTGTGTAGGTTGAAAAAGGCATTATATAGGTTGAAGCAAGCACCATATGCTTGGTATGAAAAAATACATGCCTACCTGATTGCACATGGTTTGGAGAACAGTCCAACCAAGAGCACCTTATATGTTAAGCATACAAATGATGTGTTTCTGATCATTGTTGTCTATGTTGATGTCATGCTTCTCATTGGTCCTCATGAAAAGCATATTGCTAATTTTAAGGCTGATTTACATGCCTCATTTGAGATGTCAGATTTGGGTCATTTGCATCATTATTTGGGCATTTAGTTTATGCAAGTTGATGGTGGAATAGCTTTGTGTCAAACAAAATATATTGACACATTATTGCAATGTTTTGGCCTTGAACACTGTAAACCTATTGCCACTCCTATGGAGACAGCTTTACGATTGAGTCTTCATGATGTTAGAGATGCATTTGATGTTGTTCTCTATGAGCAGGCTCTTGGATGCTTGATTTACTTATGCATTATTTGGCCAGATATTCAGTTTGCTATCTCACATATAAGCAAGTTTATGCATTGCCCAAGTGTCAAGCATTGGTAGGCGACTAAGCGCATCTTGTGCTACTTGAGTGGTACCCGGCTACTTGGATTGTTTTATCCGAAGGGGGACATGCTTTTTCTAACTCTAACTGGGCTAGTTTCTATGACACTCGTGTGTCCACCAGTGGCTTTTGCTTCATGCTTGGCAGATCATGTATATCTTGGTTGAGAAAGAAGCAACCAATTGTGGCCACTTCTAGTTGTGAGACTGAGTATAGGGCAGCTTTCATAGCAACTGTTGAGTGTGTGTGGCTCAGAGGCCTTATGGCTGATTTGGGTGTTGGTTAGTCTTCTGTCACCACCATCTTCACTAACAATCAAGAGCACATTGGCAGTTGCGAGGGACCCTGTGTTCCATGCTCGCACTAAGCACATTGAGGTGCACTATCATTATGTCAAGGAGAGGTTCTATGCTGGAGAGATTACTTTGGTATATGTGCCCACATAGGAGAACATTGGAGACCTTTTCACAAAGGCTCTGCCTAGGGAGAAGTTTGAAGCTTTCCAGAAAGCTTTGAGCTTGCTTCCTTTTGTGGATTTATTGCACTTAGCTTAGCATTTCCTTATACATGAGTGCCATCTCCTCATTCATCGCATCATTCCCAAGGGGAATTTGTTGATATATTTAGTGATGTGTGTGAACACACTAGGACCCCCGAGGCACTTTTTTCCCTCTTTAGGAGGTTTTTTCCCCCCGAATGGGCCTAATGGGTTATTGATCTTTCTACATTCTCTTGGTAGTACATTTAGTATTGTGTGTTGTGCTCCAAGCTTCCTGTTCTTCCTTGAGTTGTTTGTGTTCTTTCGTAGACCTCAAACTCCAATATATATGTATATGTATATGTATATGTATATGTATATGTATATGTATATGTATATGTACATGTACATGTACATGTACATGTACATGTACATGTACATGTACATGTACATGTACATGTACATGTATGTGTATGTATGTATGTATGTGTATGTGTATGTGTATGTGTATGTGTATGTGTATGTGTATGTGTATGTGTATGTGTATGTGTATGTGTATGTGTATGTGTATGTGTATGTGTATGTGTATGTGTATGTGTATGTGTATGTGTATGTGTATGTGTATGTGTATGTGTATGTGTATGTGTATGTGTATGTGTATGTGTATGTGTATGTGTATGTGTATGTGTATGTGTATGTGTATGTGTATGTGTATGTGTATGTGTATGTGTATGTGTATGTGTATGTGTATGTGTATGTGTATGTGTATGTGTATGTGTATGTGTATGTGTATGTGTATGTGTATGTGTATGTGGATGAGCCTAATCGCTTGAATTGGTCCTATCCTAAATTCATTTCATAACTTTTTTAGTTTTTTTCTTATGCAATTTCCTTTTCCCTTATGATTCATAGATATTGGCAAAAGATTAAGTACAATTACCTGATCTTTCTTATGATTTAAACATATGATCGATTCAAGATTCTTTTATGAACCTAATTGCTTGCATTGGTCGTGTACTAAATTCATGTGATTTGTATAGTTTTTTTTTTTTTGTTTTTCTTTATGCAATTCCTTTTTCCCCCATCGTGCATATATGTTAGCAAAAGAAATAAGTAATTTAACTTGATCTTTATTATGATTCAAACACATGAAAAATTCAAGCTATTAAGCTCATCCAATTTTTTTTTATGAGCCTAATCACTTGTGTTGTTCATGTCCTGATATGGAGTGTTTTTTTGTTTTTTCTTCTCTCTTTCCTCATCACATTTAGAATCTTTCTAAGTTTCTTTTTCGCAATTACCATATCAAATATAGATAATTTTCTAAGCAGAGGAAAGGTCTCAAGGAAAAATTTAGAGACTAAAATAAAAACAAAAGTGGATATACATTCAATTATCCACTATCTTCCAAAATTGAATCCAAATTTATTTTGCTTTTTCCATAAGCTTTACAGTGAAAACCCTAAGTTTGCATTGTTCTCTTTGAAGAATTTATCAAAATATATGGGCTATTCCTTATTTCCATTTAATGCATAGAGTATTGCTTCTTGAGAGAACAACAACTTTCAAGATATTTAGTTATGCTCCATGGCTACGTGCTTCAAGTGCTCGTTATTTCCTTTGGTATTCTAGCTATGCACTAGTTGCTTAGATCTCACATGTAAAAAGTCAGACTAGTTACAAGAAAAAAGAGTATATCAAATATAGAGGAGATTTTCCAAAGTCAAGCTCATTCAAAAGACTCAAGAAAGAATAATGCTCTAATTATTACATCAAACTCATTGTTAAAAAATATATTCTTGTAAATACATCCATATGTAATTTTGGTCAAAAAATATCAAAACATATTACAAATCGGATTTAATATCTGTTCCTTCATCTTCACATTAGAATAATTGTCATTCTTATTATATTCAATGTTGCTTTTGTTCTTAATGGGCATGTATTCCCTACAATCATAACTAGATACCATGATGCCTATAGTTTCAATCTGTTGATAATATTTGGCATGTACTCCTTTGTATTTGTCTTCTAAAGAACCAATAAAAAAACTCTTTGAATGGATTACTTTTTGTCAATCCTCTTTCTTTTCTTGTGCATTTGAAGAAGTTTGTGAAGGCTTGATAATGAGACTTTTCCATCCCTTGAGTATTCTATGCAACAAGTGTTTCTTTTTTTGCAAAGAATGGGCAATGTAAAAAAAGAATATGATGTAAAACAATAAAGATTAAGATCATGAGATGTTTACTTGAAATAATAACAATAAAATCAATCATCTCCTTAAAGCTCATCAAGTAGTGAGTTATGTCTTTGGCACTCCAAACCTAAATGATGGTTGCTATAAACTCTATGATTTCCCTTTTGAAATCAATCACATACACATCTGAAATAACACGTTGCCTCGTGATCTTCAAAAATTCATCAAGTTTAAGCTCCACCTCCACTCTTTTCTTTGTTGTAACCTCGCAAAATTGTTTCCGACAATTCCACATTGCATTAGCTTGTTTACCATAACAAAACATCCTTGCTTTTGCACCTCCCATTGATACATTATTTAGTACATCACAAGTACTTTATGAAAGCTTTGGGTCTTTCCTAAGATACACATCTCCGCCATGAAATCCCATTTCTGAGAGCAAAGCTTCACATTTGTTTATGCATTCACATGCAAGAGTTGTAAGCTTCAGGGAATATGCGTAATCCAAGTGATAACAAACTAACTTATCAATTATTCTAAGCTTTGCATGCAATGTACATGTGTGTACATTTGTCAATTGTATTGGAAGTATAGGATCCCAAATCATGGAAGAAGATGAGAAATTATGTAGACTAACATTTTGTATGAAATAAGCTTTCCCAAGCTCAATTCTAGTTATCCACCCTCTTCTACCTTGACTTTGCATGTAGTATATACAAGGGTACTTACAATTCACACCAACCTCCACTTATACCAAACATGCATTTTAGAGTCTATAAGTCTCCACTCAAATGTCACTCAATTTTAAACCTTCCACAATGCTTAACTATCAACAATTCACCTGAATGTTGACATTGAATAACATTTGGAATGATAGTCTATGAAAAAACCACTTAGAGTACTTTATGATTCTTATATGGAACTTAAGCACATACAACCCATCGTAACTCCATTTTTTATCTTACTTGAGTATCCAATTTACCAAGGCTATAGTCCAAAGCTCTATTCATTAGTGCAATACTAATTCTCTCCATCTTTTGATTTTTTTATTTCATTTTCATCAGGTATTATTACAAATTTCGAAAGGAAAAAAGATTCATTTTCTTTTATATCATAGAACCGAACCATATATGATTGAAGTATCCTAATATCTATCCATATATTGTTAAAACTCATTATAAATGAAATTCAAAGTTTGTTTTCCTACCACATAAGACATGTTTTTGTGGATATGTTTATAATCACCAAATATGGATATGATTTTTTTATTCAAGCAAAGTCAATACTTTCCTTCATGATGAGGTCAAAACAACCCAAATCTTTTAACTTATTGAATTTAAGAAGTTCACACCAAACTTTTGAAATTGCTCTATAACCCTTTCTATTGACTCCAACATCATAACAAATCTCTTGAATTTGAAATAGGTCTAACAATAAATTCATTTCCTTCATTAGTTTTTTAAAAATAAACCGTTTTAAGCATGCTCATTAATCTATAACCCTTTCTGTTGACTCCAACATCATCACAAATCTCTTGAATTTAAAATAGGTCTAACAACAAATTCATTTCCTTCATTAGTTTTCTAAAAATAAACTGTTTTAAGCATGCTCATCAAATTTCAACAATATCAAACATCATGTGGATGCATAGTCATTACAAAAATATATGCATATTTGTTACATGATCTCTAACAATTTTCTTTCTCTTTTTCTTTTGACCCCATCTTTTAGTCAAATCGAAAAAAGCCTTAATCCGCTTTGTATGCATTATCAATCCTATAGGGATTTCTTTCATTGGTTTTAAGCTATCGATCCTAGAAGTCAAATGCACCGACTTTTTTTCTAACTGTTATGATGTAAATCCTTTTGATATAACATATTTTCTAAATAGTTAATGTATTGCATGTAGTTGTTTGACAACTCCCAAAGCCTTCAAAAATATCCACGTAGACCCTCATCATCACCTCTTACAAATATAATCAGATAATGAAGATTATGAAAAGATGGGTACGTTCTGGTTCAAAGATCAAATGGATAAACAGCTCAATCTGTCCATATGTCAATATGTGTTTTGCCTTCTTTGAATAGTGTTTTGACTTCATAAGATTGTAGAGATCTTCAAAATACCTTTTTTATTGTTGCATACTCATGACTTAGCGCAATATTGATATGGAACTTATCACATAAAGTTCTGCTTGTTGAAAGTTCAATGAAAATATTTGAATTGTTGAAAGTCCTCCCCATGAGCAAACATCATATGTGATCTTTGAATGAACTCAAAGATCCACACAATGCATCAGCATATAAAAGAATATGTACTATAACACCTCCCAAATCCACCCCCACACCTACATGTTGTTGGATGAAATCCACAATCTTATCAATAAAAATTTAGAAGAGAGTGGACAACATTGTTTCACACCTATGGTGCTAACAAGGGAGTCTGAGTCCTCCTGGATATCTAACTCTATCTCAAACTCTATTGTATAGGGCATAGATCCCCCATAGAAACTCCTCCATGACCTCGAGATCAAGTAGTCATCTAAAACAACAGCTCTTTAGGTATCGTGTCAAATGCTTTGCAAAAATCCACACAGCAACAATGTAGTCTCCTCTTCCTCACCCGTTCTTGATCAATCATACATATAAAGGTGAAGATATGGTTGACGTAAATCATCCTTGCCTCTTCCATGATGTAAGTGTGAAATAGCTCTTCTCACCTTCTTCTGTGTGAAGAAGATGAAGTAGTCAGACGTGTGCTATGAGGTGTAGGTATCGATGGCTAGTACAGTTTCTGGTATACACTCTCTACATAGCAATGCCATCTCATAGGATCCTAGATAGGGATGGACTGTTTCCTCTTTCGTAGGTAGCGCTAGGCAACTGAACTGTTCCTGCTCATAAGTGGTATATATCCCAAATACTGTTGTTCCTCCCATTCCCGTTTTCTCCGACAAGTAATAGACTACATGACCGTTGTGCATGTCTATGTGACAGCCTTCCCATGAGCCTTTGCTACTATGAGATGTCATCATGTCTCACGACACTTATCATCATACCAACTATTTTGGGCATACATCGCATGCCCTATGGATAGGTATAGTCTATAGATGTATAATGAGGGGAGTTTTGTATAATGAGAGATAGAGAAGTGAAATGAAATGATATATTTATGTAGTCTAAAGGCCAAAATGACCTATGAGACCAAAGTTTACAAAATGATGAATCTAATACAATGTCTGAGCTAAAAATATTGATACAATGAAGAGAGAGAGAGCAAAAGGAAAAATTCTGTCTGTTTTTATTGTGTGTGTGCCTGCATGCGCACGTGCATGTGTGTGTGTGTGTGCGCGCGCGCATGCACACGTGCGTGGGTGGGTGCGTGGGGGCGTGGCGGCGTGCACTCGCGCGCACGCGTGCGTGTGTGTGTGTGTGTGTGGGGGGGGGGGGGTGTGGTCTTTGTTCACCGTGCATAACATTAATAAAGAGCCTGTTACAAAACTTCAAACCAAGGTAGCTGATTGGTTCCACGAGATATTTTCGGCAATATTCAGTCTTAAAATATGTAAACTATACAAATTCATTATTCCAGATGGTAGGTACAAATTTACACCACCCCTTTTCACTAAGCAGATTTCACCCATCTTAGCTATATAGGTTCAACATCTGAAAGATCAATAGCCATGAAATAACAGAACATCAATGGAGGAACAGCAACTGCCTAGACAATAATGGGGCTAACAGATTGAGCTAATAAACACTGACCAGTGTGAAAGAAGTGCTATGATAATGTAATATCACCATGGCGCTCAACGATTACTGATCCCCATGTTCAACTGTGACTGCTTCATTGAATACCACGTGCAATTTTTTTCCAACGCAAGCTAGATATCCGATGATAAGATTCCTGAAATCACACAACTCTTATACTACTATTACTACTTCATATCATAATTCAAAAACGGGGGCAACCTTTACGGCGTCACCTCTGGTACAAACTTCCAAAAAGCATTTTCACTTTCGCATTATTTACAAAAATATTGACCTACAGCATCAATGTGTACTGCCAATTCTATTCGACAAATTCACTCCAGGTGTATGTTATACAATAGAAAAATAGGGTCAATGATAGCAACCTGAAAGCACCACTGAAAAATTTAGCATAATCACCTGCACGCATTAAAGCCCCCGTTATCATCATGCACTTACATCTAATAATCTGAATCCAAAACTTCAAGTATCAGAATACTTACCAGAAGCAAATATTAATGCATAAACCTAAACTACTCTTATCTTTACTACAGTAGAAACATCAACATTTTTCAACACACAAGACTGCACTTGATGACTCAATGCCTTATGATGTAGGCTGGTGTAGTCTTTGAAGGTCTAGACTCAAACAAATATGAAAGGATATGACAGCTTTGGAAGAGAAAGCTTGCATTAAAAGTGGATAATATTTTTCCAGTCAAGCTGTAACAAGCTTCTTAAGAGCAGCCATTATATTCTCAGCTCTGCACCCCACATCTGTGGTAACAATATTAGGACTATCATCTGGCAGAACGTCATCTTTATTGTAAGTCTGAGAGCTATGAAGCAAGCCTTCAGATCCCTCCTTCACAGCATCCTTTAATATCACAGTTCTGTGCAATCCAGGGATCAATTCTTCATGATCTGTGTCTCCAGTCTCCCCCACAAATAATGTCATGCTAGCGACATCCACTCTCCATCTCACAAAAAGGTACCTGTAGAGCATTACATATTACCAAATCTTATGGATTTCATTTAGAAGGGGAATGTGAGAGACAGAACTGCTGTTTGTCTTAGGCTCTAGACAAGAAAGAGGGACAGAAAACCAGCTGTTTGAGAAGGGAAGAATAAAAGAAGAACTGAGCTAATCCATTCAGTTTAGCTGCTTAGCATCAGAAGAAAGTACAGCTTGAGTGATTACCTCAATGCTTGCGCACGAGACGCGTGCAATGGAACTATGTGCAACTTTGATTTGTTCCTACAGTAAATAACATGGCATCGATATCCTCGTCCCCTCAACCTCTGCTTGAATTCCTCCACAGTCGGTACCTGGATGAAGCATCAGTAGAACAGTATGAATGTACATATTTCAGCTATAAGAAAAACTTTGCAGAAAATATTG
Organism: Ceratopteris richardii; assembly: GCA_020310875.1. Taxonomy (NCBI): domain Eukaryota; kingdom Viridiplantae; phylum Streptophyta; class Polypodiopsida; order Polypodiales; family Pteridaceae; genus Ceratopteris; species Ceratopteris richardii. The sequence goes on from CM035436.1 coordinate 84,587,320, forward strand.
TTTAAAATATCTTTTAAAGGCATAGGATTATGGCTTGTCACTCACATTTGATGCATCCTTCACTGCATACTTGAGGCAATGTGAGGTCCCAGATGACTCCTCATTTAAAGCGATTCTTCTACCAGAATCACTCAAAGAATGGATAAATTTATTCATAGTTTTTCTCAATCCATCTTCACCCCATCGATAATGTATGTGTGTTTCGTAGTCCATATCTGGAGACAGAAGATCTGCACCTTTGCCACTGTCATTTCCAGAAACTGGATAGAATAATTCACTGCCACTACTACAAACAAACGCATCGAACTCCAGCAATTTAATCCCATTTTGAGAAAGGAAAGAAACAGTCTCTTCTGCAGATAAGGCAGTAGATAGTATGAATCCACAGGTCCGGCCACTGCCTTCCCCTTTAACAGATTTTAAAATTTCTCTGATAATAGAAGCAAGATCGCTTTTAGGTTGACCATCCTTATTGTATGTGTCTATGCAGATGACATAAAGAGACTTTCTCCTCCTCAGAACAGTAGCTTTGCTGGAACTCGACATGGTTCGTTCTGGCCTCGTATGCTGAGTGATGTGCTGCTCCACATTCTCATGACCTTCATGACCATGACCCTTCATTTTCTCTAGAAGCCTCTTAATGCGCTCTGTCAGCTCTGTTTCTCTGCCGTCACTATCCTCTTGCAACCTTTTCTCAATATCAACCGGCCCATTCAAAGATGCTCGCCCGGATTTCTCACCATCAATGGAGAGGCGTAATGAGATATCATGGATATCCTGCAGTGAGTCATTAAAGCTCTGCGACTCCTCATCTCCATCTAGCAAATCATCACTTTGCCAGTGGGGATGCCGCTTTCTACATAGTGCCACCTTGGAAAGATAAATCTTGCAATGCTCTGGCCAGGAATACCTGTGTATATTCTTTAGACCGTTGCGCCTGCACTCAGACCAGAGGTTTCTGTCTGAAACCAGCTTATAAAGGGCAGCTGCAATGGCATTTGAATCATGGGGGTCGACGAGCAAGCCATTGTTTAAAGCCTGCATCACCATGACATCTTCAGGTAATCACAGGCAAGTTCTACCCAAAATTGGAAATCTACTGTAGTATGGATTGGTTACAAAGATATCAGTTAACCACAGATCCCATATTATTGCTTCAAATCAGGATATTCAAAGTTCACATTTTTACTATGGACTGTACTTAAGAAACCGCCCCCCCCAAAAAAAGAATTCCCCTTGAAAGTAATTATTTACCTGATGGATATCAACTGGCCCACCATTTTGTGTTGCTACCATCGGTAGTCCATGGGCAGCTGCTTCAATCAAAGTCAGGCCGAATGGTTCAACAAGTGCTGGGTTAATGAATACTCCCTAAAACCATGGCATCACCATTTATCACCTCCTAAGAATGTTCAACATACCCATGCAGCATTTGTGACACATTAACAAGTGTCGTACCTTGGTCTTTGCAGCCAAACGATATATATCAGGAACCTCAGACTGTTTATGGTGCTTGGGGTATGCAACCTCCCCATACAGATTATATTTGTCAATAAGCTTCAAAATAGTCATCAATACATTGGCATTGGCAGATGGCATTTCATCAATATCATCACGATTTCCCATAATCAGAGTCTGAATCCAACCATAGAATCAGAGTCAATGAAGTTAATGTGTGTCTTACAGAAGATGCATTAATCAAGAGACACTAACCAGGTTTGCAAGCTTTCGAAGTGGTTTTGACTCTCCAAAAGCTTTTACAAGAGTTGGAATATTTTTCTTTGGATCTGCTCGAGCCAAAGCCAAGATCATAGGCTTTGCAGGATTTTTGAAAAAGTGCAAAATCTGCAGTTCACACACAATTGATAATAGTCCAAAACAGATGCATAGAAATCGGTTCTAAGATGAAGATCCTCTCCCTCCACTCATGCATGCATGCACATGCAAGTGTGTATGTGTGCATGTGCCACATGTCAAATGAATGTGCAGGTGCATGCATAGTACAAAGAGAGTTTTTAAAATGAGTTTTAAAAACGGGTTTTAAAACATTTAGTATGTAGAGTGCTAAAAAAATGAAAATAAAAAAAAAAAGAGTATTATATTTTGTCACAACGTTTTAAATTTTTTTATTAAATAATCTATGAATAATGCATATCTAACATTCATTTACATATCTAGTGCTAAAAACACAAAAAAAAAAAAAAAAAAAAAAAAAAACTTAATCTACTACCTTATAAAAAGCAATACATGCGACCCATGGGCGTCAACCCGCCCACAAGCCTGCAACATGCTCCATCGATCACAAGCATGATATGTTAAAGTTAAAATAATTATTACAGGACATCTTAAACATTTTTTATTTAGCAAAAAGTTTTAACTATGGGTGAATACTTTTTTTTTGTGTGTGTGTGTGTGTGTGTGTGTGCGGGGCGGGGGGGGGGGGGGGGGGGGGGGGGGGGGGGAGAGAGACAGAGAGCAGCACATAGTGAGTACATACACATACATGCATGTGCACACCTTTGCATGTGTGTATGATCATGTGCATGGAAGAATGTATGTGTGTATAATGGTTGATATGATTAAAGAGATCAGGGCACTTGCACACAATCAAAGTTCTAATTACTCAAAAAGTCCAAAGTTAGATCTGAAAAGCAAAGCAAACTAAAGGCAAGTGTTGCAAGATAGTCTCCATAAAGACCTATAGTGAGAAAGAATTTGATCGCATATCTTGAACATGATGACATTTGTGACATCACTATGGTTTGTCATTCTAGAACTCTAATGCAATACTTCTACAAAAATTTCCATACATTGTGGAAGTTGTTCAAGAATTAGGAAAGATTTTTCAGCACAATCAATGCCACATGTGACATCACTCTAGACAATGTTTAATTGAGATCATATAATATAAGACTCAAGATTTTAAAATAATAATAATAATAATAAATTTTAAAAAAATAAAAAAATCCAACCCACAAATGTTAAACTCTTAAAGAAACCACGGAGAGCTATGTGGTGGTGTGCTCTGTTGTTCCAAACACCAAGGGAGTGGGATGCTGTGTGAGGAGAGAGAAAGTAGAGAGAGAAACCTGCGCAAAAATTTGGAGAAGAAGAGGGCGCAGCTGAAGTTGAAGTAGTCCCAATCAAGTTATGAGAGATTTGTAGCCAAGTCTTATTGATAAGTGACTTTTAAGTCATTTGGGAAGGTTCACACATGGCCAATGACCAAAAGTCATGAAAATAATGTAAATGCTTATAACTCCCCAATTTGGAGTCCAAAAAATATGACAAAAACATGTATGGAAAGCTCCCGAAGAGAGCTTTCAGACGGAAGGATCAAATATACAAAAGGAGAGTCCTTCCGACCTTTATCCCCAACAACCTTCCACTTAAAGGACCAAAGAGGCTCCTTTAAGCTAAGAAACTCCCACCATGTTGTGCCTTGGGTAGAAACTTCGTGAGAGCATCTGCAAGATTCTGTGAAGTATTGACCTTGATCAAAGTGATCAAGCCATCCTCTAACACCTCTCGGGCGAAGTGGTATCTCACATCAATATACTTTGTGCGAGCATGGAACATGACATTCTTTGCCAAACATATGGCACTTTGGCTATCGCAAACTCACTGCACAAGCGGGCTAACCAAATGGCCAAAGAAGCTAGTGGATGAAATATATTCAGCCTCTGTAGTAGATAGTGTCTGCAAGAGTGTATACATAGCCACTTGTGGACTTACAAGTGTCCCATCACTTGCCATATCTGAATCACAGAATCCTTTCAACTCCAATGAACCTTCTATAACATAGGCATTTACCTTCGGTCCCTTTCAAATATCTTAAGATAGATTTGACTGCCTCTTAATGAACTTTGCCAGGATTATCCATGAACCTGCTAACAACTCCCACTACATGAGCAATGTCTTGCCGAGTGGAACCATAGCATACATAAGTGAACCACAAGCTTTATGCATATGGAACACGCTTCATGTAGTTGGCTGCATCTCTTTGGGACAGTCGAACAGTCATCCTTGGAAAGGTTAACATGTGGCTGCAATGGCACTCCAAGAGGTTTAGCTTCAGCCACATTAAATCTGTCCAGCACTTTTTCAATGCACTTTTTTTGGGATAAATGCAAAGTATTATTCACATACCAAAAATATTTTCAGCTTCCCCAAGGTCTTTCATTGAGAATACAGAGCTCAGCTGCTGTTTTAGAGCATTTAGAGTGCTCTTTTTCTTCCCAGCCAGCAGCATATCATCTACATACAGCACTAGAATAATTGGGCTGCCATCGTCATCCTTTTTAGTGTACAAACAGTGGTCTGCATGGCTTCTTTTGAACCCATGTTTGAGCATAAATGCATCAAACTACTTATACCATTGTCGGGGGGCTTGTTTCAATGCATATAACCTCCTTTTCAGCTTGCATACCAAATGCTCTTTTCCAAGAATGGCATATCCTTCTGGCTGTTTCATGTACAACTCTTCGTCTAAATCACCATGCAAAAAGACTGTTTTAACATCCATTTGGAATAACTCCAAATCCAAGGCAGTTGTGAGGGCAAACAACACACGTAATGTGGTCATTTTAACCATTGGAGAGAACCCCTCTTGGAAATTAATGCCCTCTTTTTCGGCATATCCCTTAGCAACCAGCCTTGCCTTATACTTGGGTTTACCATCAACAATTTTGATTTTGCATACCCACTTGTTGGAAATATTGCTTTCCAACATCATCTGGCTCAATAACCACTAGCTCGTTTTAATTTCTAGCCAAATGTGGTGCATCCCAAGGGTTCATATCGGATTTATGGCTCTACATGCTGAAATTTGCCTTTTTATGATCACTTGTAGAGGCACGATCATTTTTGAGCAGCCTTGCCTCATTAAACACAAGATCCCGACTGCATATTACCTTCTTGAGTTGAGGTAGCCAAATCGTGTAGCCCATTTCACCTTCATCTCCATAACCCATATAGATTCCTTTTATGGACTTTGCATCTAACTTGCTTCTCAACTCGGGCCTTATATGCACAAAAGCATCACAACCAAAGATGCATAGGTGGTCATATGAAGCTGGTTCGTCAGACCAAACCTCTTCCGGAATGCCACCTTTTAAGGACATATTAGGGGATCGATTACAAACATGAACTGCAGTTTTCAAAGTTGCTCACCAAAATCCATAAATCCATGAAGGAGATTAGCTTTGGACAGCATGGATCTCACCCTCTCACATAAAGTCTTGTTATGCCTTTAAGCCACACGGTTGGAAGAGGGGCTGTATGGGACTGTTAGCTCCCTATTAGTACCAAGATTTTGACAAAATCTATTGAATTCAGCACTTGTAAACTCACCCACATTATCTATACATAAGCATTTCAGTTTTCGACCTATTTGGGTGGTTACAAATGGATGAAACTTCTAAATTGCAGCAAAGGCTTCATCTTTAGATCATAACAAATATACCCAAAGCTTCTGAGAGTAGTCATCAACAAGAAACAAAGTAAAGAGCACCCGCCATAGATTTGGTGGGCATGCTACAAACATCAGAATAAACAAGATCAAGCACATTAGACTTACGAGAGGCACCAGAGTAGTAGAAATTCTTTATTTGCTTACCATATTGGCATTCATTACGAAAATCAAGCTTTGAGCCTTTCGCATCAAATTTGTCTAATTACATAGTTTATCAAGGCCTTTTTGGCTCATGTGGCCAAGCCTTTTATGCCATAATTCCAACTTGCCCATCGAGGCTTTACCATGCATGCAAGCAATAAAGAGTCCCTTTCTTTGTACCTTTAACAATCAGCCTAGAGCCTTTGATACGCTTCCATGACCCCTTCTCAAGAAGGGTACTACATCCATGCATATCCATTTGTCCAACAGACAATACGCTTTTCTTGATGCTTTGTACATACCTTACATCATGCAAAACCAGCTCATTAGTGCCATCTACAGTGAGATGCAATGTGCCAATGCCTTCAATAGTACAAGCATGGTTATTTCCAAGATATATATGTCCATGGTTGCCTGCATAAAAGGTAGTAAAACACTCGTTAATAGGAGTAACGTGGAATGATGCACCTGAATCCACAATCCATGCTTGTGACATAGCATCATTCATAGTAAGCAAGGCATCAATCAAATCCCTCTTCGTGAATAGCACATCCTGTGCATGAACATCAACAACTTTGGCATGATGTGCTGCCATAATAGCAAAAAGAATATCTTCTGCATCCGATAGCTCCTCAATGACGACACTAGAAGCCACATAGGCCTTCTCTTAGTCTTTGTCCTCTGAGTTGTAATGTGCTTCATTTTCGGTGTCCTTTTTCTTCTTGTCACTTGTGTTCTTCTTTCTTTCCGGTTCAGCTCTGTAGTATCTGCAATCATGTTTCTCGTGACCTTTCCTACCACATTGGTAACAAGTCACTTCAGCCTTGCTTTTGTTTTTACTCATGTTCCTCCAACCATATTGGTTGAACCACTGCCCTCTCCACTCACTTTTCTCTTGATTTTCTCATTCAAAATAGAACCCCTTACACCATCAAAGGTGAGATTGGGGTTATTCAAAAGTGAAACAACCAATGTTTCACATGAATCCGGTAAGGTCATCAACAAAAAGATGGCCTTAAGCTTATCATTAAATGCAAGTAATCCATAGTCCTGCAATTGCGAGAGAGTACCTGTAAATGCCGATAAGTGCTCACCTTCATTTTTGACTCATCAAGTTGCATACACACTAGCTTACGTATAGGATGCACTTGATTTATAGGTGTGGTATTTTCATAGGTGGCATTCAACTTCTCCCATACCTCAAAAGCAATTGTAAGACCCTTCAGATCCACTAAGATTTCATCTGACATAGCCATCTTGATATAAGAGATGGCCTTCTTGTTTAGGTCCGTCCATGCTCCATCTGTCATATCTTCAGGCTTAACTTCCTCAAGAGCCCCTTCACAATCTTTAAGAAAAAGGATGCAAAGCATTCTCTCTTTCCACAAATCAAAACCACTACCCTCAAATCTCTTGATCTTAAACAAGTTTTTGACATCAGTGGAGGTAGAAGCCATGTTTATACACTGAGAGCTTCAAAATTTCACCAAGTATGTGCTTCCTCAAGTATGTACTTCCTCAATCCATACACATGTACTCCCACTTCAAATGAGAGAGAATTTCTGCAACAAAGGACATATAAATGAAAAAATATTAGTGTGGATGTTGAAAATGACATGTGGGAATACAAAAACAATAATAGAAGAGATTCTTTGCGATGAAACTCTCTGAAGAACTCAAAATTTCAGCTTTGTTCCCGGATGAAGTAATCCTCCAAAAACAATACTTTTATCATGAAAAATGAAGGTTTTTCACGATAAAATTCTCTCGAATGCAAGAAAAAACCTTCGGTTTAGCATGGGCTGAAGTGGAAAAAGCATTTGGATCAACTTTGTTGTGATGGAAGGGCTAAGAGCTCTGATACCAATTGAAAGGGGCCACGAAGAGCTACGTAGTGGTGTGTTCAATTGCTCCAAACACCAAGGGAATGGGCTGCTCTGTGAGGAGAGAGAAAGTAGAGAGAGAAACCTACACAAAAATTTTGAGAAGAAGATGAAGAAGCTTAAGTTGAAGAAGTTTCAATCAAGTTATGAGAGATTTGAGACCAAGTCTTATTGATAAATGACTTTTAGGTCATTTGGGCATATGTTCATACATGGCCAATGACCAAAATTCATAAAAATAATGTAAATGTATATAACTCTCCAATATGGGGTCCAAAAATATAACAAAAAAATATGGAAAGCTCTCGGAGATAGCTTTCACATGGAAGCATAAAAATATACAAAAGGAGAGTCCTTGGGACCTTTATCCCCAACAAACTCAAGTTAACCAAATAGAGCATCTTTTGAGTATAAGCCAATATGGTCCTTGAAATATGAGTTATTATTTAAATGTTTATGGATTCGCCCTCACATATTTGACCAAATATTGCCAAACTTCAAAGCTTTCTTAGCAAAGTTCTTTATGCCCAACCATTCAGCACAAAATAGAACATACTATTAAACATAGACGAGCCATTTGTGACTCTCTTTCAATTACTAAATTTTTCAATCACTAATATCATCAATTACTATCACCGGCATTGGCAAAGTTCTCATATACCTCAAGTGGGGTCCTTCGACAAGCTTGTCCTTTTGCTCTAAAACATTAAGGCACTTCTTTCACGAGAACAAGAGATGCACATTATACTAGCCAGTTACAAGCAAGAAAAGAGCAAATGTTTGGGAAGAAATATGTACATGCTAAAGACCTGAAGGAAAAGGCAACATCATAACCTTCTATAACAAATAACGTAGCCAAACATGTAAATAAGAGAAAACAACCAACAACTACATCAAAATTCAATGCTCCAAATTATGAAGATGCCTTTCTTAATAAATTTTCAATGCCTATAATCAAAAAAGAATTGTGAATACAAAACGAAATAGTCTCATAATGCAAACTCCATATAAATACAGAAAGGCAAAGCAAAATTGTGATCTCTATGTATTAAAATGATCTCTAAAGCTCATAAAAAAATGAAAAACAATTTTCAGATGTGGATTGAAACAAGCATTGCAAATGTGAAACAGCAATATCATAAATGATGATGGACTCAAACAATTCACATACAAAAGTAACAAGGCAAACTCAAAATTGCAACTTGTATGTATTAAAATGAGCTCCAAACCTTACGTAGACATGAGATACAACTTTTCCAATGCTAGATTTAGAAGCAAAAAAAGATCATGTGTTCATAGAACATGTGACTATGGTTCCCACTACCCAAATCCGATCTCATGAAAATTGCCATATGCAATACACATGATCTATATCAAATATCCAAGAGAAAAATGCTTTGTAATTCAGTCCCAAAAGAAAAGATTAACACTTTCTATGTACAAGTACACATGGGCATCATAAGCAAAACAATCTACAATCAAATAAACATTTTTAGATTGCATATGCAAGGCTCTAGAATTCCATTTATTTTAGATTTTGTTGCATCATTAAACGCATGTTATGCATTAATAATCATGCTCCAAAAACATCGAAAAGGAAAATCGCTGCACATTTACCTTCATAAGTTCAGGCATACTTTAACTTACAAATATTTGGATGGACACCTATAGTCATGTCAAGCCAAGAGTGTGAATGTCCAAATATTGTTAGCTTGGCCGCTTAGCCATGAAATCCTATAACAAGAAATGGGTCTCATTAATGAGACAAATTTTATCAAAACTCACCTCCCTTGGAAAAGCCAACCATACACCTACTTTGATGTGGATGCAATGGTAGGACATTAGAACTAGTGATCGTGGCTGCTCATTTGGTTGCAAGCTCCCAAGCTCTCCGGTGCGCCTATGTTGGCACTATGGTCGGCCTGGCATACATCCCTCTATATTGCTTATCCAAGTATTGCTTATACTTCAACTAGTTAGCAAGAAAGATCTTAGCATCCATCTCTTTATGTTTCTTATCCAAGTATTGCTTGTACTTCAACTAGTTAGCAAGAAAGATCTTAGCATGGAGCACATTGGTATCACATCATTTTTGCTCGAAGAATGAGAAATGTTGAAGTGCAAAAACCCATGACGGCTTACAAAACTAGGATTTTCCAACCTAACAAGTTCCCTAACCTCTCAAATACACTGATATGTGACCATGCTAGCAAAATCGGCACATGCAAACTACTAGTGGAGATCCAGCATGTTCTCTCCTTTGCATTGTGATTCTCGTATGCATTTCTTGGTAGCCCACCCAAGGAGATTTGTGGCAAATGGAAGCTTTTGCTCTTCCTAGAGGAAGGGATACTCCATAGATGGCAAGGAGTCCACAATCGGTAACCAAAAGAAAGAGTTGTGATTGGATTGTTCATGATGTTTGGGGAGGCCAAAGTTTGAGGCAATTAGGTGGAAGCCCCAAAGGACAGCCAACCCTCTAGGTGGCCAACCAAACAAAGGACAGCCAGCCTAATGGTGGTGCCCAAGGGGAGCCACACACAACATGGCACCCATGGACAAAAAATTCTAGCCCCAAGGGGGGGCAAATCCAAAGTGCAACAACCCAACCATAAAGCTACCAAACTCTCCAACTAAACAATCTTAGGTCCAAATCTTATGGGCAACAAAACTTGACCCCTAATTGACAGCCCTTTCCACATTGACATTGGCTACATAAAAGCATGTATTGAGTTGTGCTCCAAGCTTCTTCTTTTTCCTTGTGTTGCTCGTGTGCTTCCACAAACCTCAAACTCCAACAATTGGTATCAGCACATGTCACCGCTTCATCTACGGCGTTGTCAATACCCCTTCGATCACAATCTCATCGTCACACAAAAATTGGTGAGCATACTCAAGCAATTAGGATTTGAAACTAATTCGCTCTATGGCATCAAAATGTTGACTTGAACTCGTTTCAACCTCCAAATGCACTATTGCAGCAATTGTGCAAGCAATTTCGGCCTTTTGTGCCAAACATATATACAGGTTTTGGTTCGCCAATAGAAGGGCCTCAAAGTCTATTAAAGGTTTAAAAGAGCTTGACAAGATGCTTTTGTTCAACTTTTTTATTCACAATCGATTTTTTGCATCACATATTTAACCACTACCATGGCTAAGAGCAATGATGCATTCTCTATGTTGGTTGTTGAGGATAAGTTGGATGGTATTAATTACCCATTGTGCGCACACATGATGCATCATGTATTGGTAGCAAAAGGGATGTGCAATATTGTGCAAGGTGTTAAAGAACATCCTATTACACCTGCAAACACAATTATTGAAGGTATACCGATGGTAATAAAGATGATGATCTTCAATTTCTTGGTCGTGTTGTGGTTCCTGCTTCAACTACTGCACAGCAACTTCATTGGGATGGAAGAGATGCTCAAGCACAAACACTGATAGCTTTGTCTATCAAATGTGCCATAATCCCTCAGGTCTCATATCCTCTCATGGTCGTGTTGCAATTCCTATTGCACCTTGTGCAAAACAACTTCATTGGGATGGAAGATATGGTGAGGCACATGCATTAATAGCTTTGTCTATCAAGCGTGCCATTATCCCTCACATAAGCTCTTGCAAGAAAGCAATGGATGCTTGGGAAACATTTACAACTTTATACTAGGCAAGAAATGAGGTTCATATTGCTTACCTCTTAGAACAATTGGAGAGTGAGCACATGAATAAAGGATATTCTATGGACATTTTTTTGACTTGCTGAGTTTTGTAAGTAGCAAGTCGATATTCAATCCTTCTTCTTTTGTTGTTGTTGTTGTTCTTAGGCTTCATTCACGCCTTCTACTTCAACACAAGGATTAGTCTTTCTTGCAGTTTAAAATTAGGGTTTGCTGTACAAACACTTCTACACTCTTTCTATTCACTTCAAACTCACATACACACACTCTTCATACCTCTTAGGCACTTAATGAACAAATTCTTGTATCTAGAACCATAAATTCTGCTTAGATTCAGATTTTGTATCTACATTCAGCACATATTCAGTTTTGCAATCATTACATACGCTATAAATTGACATTCATACCTCTTAGGCACTTAATGAACAAATTCTTGTATAACCATAAATTCTGCTTAGATTCAGATTTTGTATCTACATTCAGCACATATTCAGTTTTGCAATCATTACACACGCTATAAATTGACATTCAATATATAATAGTGTAGGTAAGCATTCAACTTACCGTTACACTTCAAAAAATTGTGTATTCTCTCTCTCTCTCTCACTCATCTAATTTTGAGTTTTAAGGTGTGTATGCTAAGGTTCATGTGTTGGAAAATCTTGTAAACATGTGATTGTTGTTATTAAGGCCCACCTTACTTCCAACATTTGATATCAGAGTATCGCAGCTCATTAATCTCCAAAAATAAGTTTCAACGATCCCAAAAAGCTAGTCTCTGATTTAATATTTGTGCATGCTTTTCATCCATCTTTTATGTTTTTTCCTAAATTTCAATGAGGGAAGCTAAATAAGCTATATAAGGACCCAGGGGATCACTTCTCATAATAATTCAAGAAGTATCCAAGCATCACTAGGAGAAGGTGTGCTCTACTTTGGTGCAGATTTGGAAGAGATTTTGGCATCCAACCATTAAGCTCTTACTTAGTTTTGTAAGTAGCAAGTCTATATTTGGTCCTCCTTTTGTTGCTTCCGTTCCTAGGCTTCATTCCTACTTCAACACAAGGAGTCTCTATTCACTTCAAACTCACATACACACACTCATCATACCTCTTAGGCACTTTATGAATAAATTCTTGTATCTAGAACCCTAAATTCTGTCCAGATTCAGATTTTGTATGTACATTCAGCACACATCCAGTTTTGTAATCATTACACACATTGTAAATTAACATTCAATATAAGATAGTGTAGGTAAGCATTTAGCTTACTATTACACTTCAAAAAATTGTGTATTCTTTCTCTATCTCTCACTAATCTAAGTTTGAGTTTTGAGGTGTGTATGCTAAGGTTCATGAGTTGGAAGATCTTGTAAACCTGTGATTATTGTTATTAAACCCCACCTTACTTCCAACAAAGATGATTAAAAACCAGAAAAGCAGAAATTTGCAAGTAGTGGAAGGCAAATGATCATGTCACAAAGAGCTATCCTAAATTGGCTACAAAAGAGGCAAAGAAGAAAGAGGCTTGAATGGTTATTACACAAACCTCTACACCTAAAACAAAGTGCTAATCTTGTTCAAAATGAAGAATGGGCATTTATATTGTTTGCAGTTGTGACCCATTTTGTTCAAAATTATCATGTCATAAAGAGTTATCCTAAATTGGCTGTAGAGGCAAAGAAGAAAGAGGTTGGAGTGGTCGTTGCTCTCGCCTCTACACCAAAAACTTACCTAAAACTTATTCAAAATGAAAAATGGGCATTTGCTAGTGATTGGAATTGTAACCTAACTATATGTATGATGTAGACTCAAATGTTTGATACTTTGATAGTGATGCAACCAAACATATTACCTCGAAGCACACTTTCTTTACTTCACTTTAGCTTGCACCTACAAAAAGTATTGTCACATGTGCTAACAACTCTTATCATGTAATGGAAGCTAGAAAGATCGGTCTGACTACGACTGATGATGGTAGTTCCTTCACATTCTCCGATGCTTTATATGTGCCAAGAATCAAGAAAAATATATTATTGGTTTCAACATTAGCCAAGATTGGCTTGGTTGTCAAATTTGTTCAAATTTGTTGATAAGATATACACTTCATGATCTATCAAATGGAGATGTTATTATTGCTTCTAGCATTTTATACTCTGAACCATATAGACTCATAAACTATGCGAAATCTGTAAATGATAAGCATGTGCCATTCAAGATTTTCAAGCTATCTCAGATGCAAAGCAGAGACATGCACTCTTTGATCATCTGAATTTTGCTAGTTTGCTTCGCTTGCAAAAATTTGAAATTATGTCCTCTTTGCTCAAACTTGAGGTTCCTTGCAAACATGTCAATGAAGTTTGTATTATGGGCAAAATAGAGTATCCTCCTCCCTAAAAGATGGTTCAATTTGAGCTTCTTATAAATTGCAGCTTGTTCATAGTGATGTCTTTCGTCTTAGGCAAACACTTCATTTGGAAACTACATATACTTTGTGACTTTTACTGATGATTTCTCCACGCATGCATAGATCTATCCATTGAAAGCAAAGTCTGAAGCATTTATGTGCTCTCAATAGTTCCTCGTGATGGATGAAAATTTATCAGCATGCAAATTGGGCATCCTCCATTTTGATCGAAAGGGAGGATATATGTCTTTTGATTTTAATGCATTTCTGGCTGAGCGTGGAATAAAACATCAATGTACAGTGCCGTATACACCTCAACAAAATAGAGTTGCTCAAAGAAAAAATAGGTCTCTCAAGGAAATGGCGAGATGTAGGGTCAAAGTCACGGTTTACCACATCTCCTCTAGCTTAAGGTTCTTATATGTGCAACATATGTACTTAATAGGTGTCCTACCAAAGCACTATTACCAATCACTCATATGAGGCTTGGCATGGTTGCAAGCCATCTTTTGCTCATTTGCATGTCTTTGGTGTTGGAATTTGGGACCCCAGGATCTTCCAATACTATAAACCTTTGAACATACCCATTTAATTAATCAAGATGATATGTGAGAGATAGAAAGAAAGAGATCTTGAGACAAGGATAAGTAACGTAAGCAAAATGCTTACTCACTAAATATAGATGGCTTAATTACAACATGGGAGTACTACTCAACCATATGATGTGGTGCACTCACTAAATGGAAGAATAGCCAAGAAGATGATGATGTGCAGAATTTCAGATTATGTTGTTATAATCTGAATGTGTGTGAAGCGAATGAACAACGAAGTGAACCTAACCTCTCAAGAAAGTGCAACAAATCTGAAAATAAGCAAACCCTTATTCAGAAATTAGGGTTCAAAAACCCTAAAAACAGAATATAAGGCTAACTTACAAAAGATAGCTGCCACCACCTTGTAGAAGACTCTTTGCTCCAAGAGAGTAGCCTCTCCTTCACCTTCCTTCACCTCCAAAGCTTCAGAACTCCAAAATTGACACAAGTAAGCATCAACTCTTGCTCCAAGATATCTCAAATTATGTGCCCATGTCCTCTTTATATAGTAGTTGAGTCTCCCCATAAAGCTTGCGATCCAAAATAGCAAAAAAACTATTCGCCATAGTAAAAAAGCCTTCATCGTTTTTTTTTATCGCATTTTGCTTTTTACTTAAAAAATTGTGATCGCTAAAATTTGGCCTTGTTTTAATTCCATCGCCAAAAATAACTTGCTTTTGGTCACCCTAATATTATAAATTAGCAGATTTGAGCTTGGTCTTCAGAAAATGTTCATCCTCCATTTTGGGCTGAATTAGAGTTTGACTTTTCTCCCTAGTCTGACCTCTGATGAAGAAATGAAGCATACCACTAAATAGCTCTCGCCAAACTCTATCTATCTAGCCTCAAAAAGTTTTACTCAAATTATACAAAAAATGTTAAAGTCCAAAATGTAGATTTGCTAGAAGTGGACCATATGTACATTGACTTCCCTCCTTCAATGTCATATTGGTATAAGCTTCAGTAATCTTCAAATCTTCTCATGACTATCTCTAGTCAATGCTTTGATAAATATATCTGCAATATTCTCACTAGAAGGAACATAGACAAGCTTAATGTGCTTCTTTGCTATATGCTCTCGAATATAGTGGTAGTGTACCTCTGTTATATTCCAGAGATGTACATGCTTGGAGGAACGAGAAGTTCCTTGCTCGGGGGATAGCCAAGGCCAAAAGCCAAAGAGTTCATACGAGGTGCCTACTCATGATGGTCAGATGAGTAGAGGGACCTTAGGGAGAACTCTAGATGGTGACTAGGCAAGGGCTATAAATAGGCTGGGAGGTGAGTCCCAGGCATGTCATTCTCCACTTCTCACAATTGGTATCAGAGCTCGAGGGAGAGAGAGACCTTGGGGAGAAAGAGCTTGATGGAGATGAAGAAGAATGGAAAGCAACCACGCTATTTTCGAACATCTTCATTATCTGCAAGAGCGAGCTTCCATGGGGGATCGAAGGTCGAGTAGCCTCGCGGAGGGGTGCAAAAGAACATCGCGCCAAATTCACAAAGAGTTTTTAGTCTAATATGACTCAGAAATTAGACGAATTCGAAACAGCCTTGCAGGGGATTTGAACTCTGAACCTCTGGCACCTCATGTGGCTGAGCTAACCACGTGACCATTCAAGGGAGGATGCTCCTACATCGCGGAGATTTTATATAATCCGATGCAATTCAGAGGGACATTCGGGCAGTCTCTACAGATAAGTGTTCAAACTTCCATAATATTTCTTACACACACACATGCTTTAAGTGGCATACCCCAAAGATTGCAATCGATAGCTATAGGTGTGAGAGAAAGAGAAGAAAGATAGAAAGAGAGAAAGAGAAGAAAGATAGAAAGAGAGAAGGAGAAGAAGGAAGAGAAAGAGAGAAAACAAGAGAGATAGAGAAAGAGAAAAGATGGAGAAAGATATAGAGATAGAAATGAAGAAAAAAAAAGATAGAGAGCAAGAGAAGGGAAGAGAGAAATTTCAAGAGAGATAGAGAGAGAGAGAGAGAAAGAGAGAAAGAAATAGAGAGTGAAGAAAAAAAGAAAAGAAGAAAAGAAGAAAGAAGAAAGAGAGATTCATGAGAGAAGAAAAACAAAAAAAACAAAAGAGAAAGGATTAAAGAAAGAGAAACAAAATGAAGGAGGAAAAGAAAAGGATGAAAGAAGACAAAGAGAGAAGAAGAAGGAGATCTTGAGTGAGAGAAAGTGAAGATTAGAGAGAGAAGGAAAAGATTAAAAAGAGAGTGAAGAGTAAAGAAAATGCACGGTTAGCATAACTACCTTTACAAAAATGGACATAACTCTCTCATATGAAATCCAAATTGGATGATTTCACTTGGTATAGAAAGTAGAATCCAAGCGCTTTCCAATGAGTGGTTGAAACCTATGATCGGGTAATTAGAAACCACCTGTAGAAAGCATTTAATTCTCTGCATATCTTTTCAAAGAGGTATGCTGCCCACTCACCTAACTTCATTATTTTGGCCATAACTTCCTAATGGAAGCTCCAAATCAAGAAAGTTGAGTATAGATTCTACACTTCAAGACCTTTCTTTTGACTAGTCATAATCCATATTTGGACCATTGGAAGCCATCTTTGCACAAGCTTTTAGATGGTTGTTGACTGCCGAGAAATTCTTTTTGAGTGATCTTAGTGTTCAATTATAATAATTAGGAATTTTTAACGATATCTTGAACCATTTTAGATAAGAATGAAGTAATTTTCATATTCTTGCTCTCGAATATATTCGTTTGAATATTTTTCGCATCAAAGTTTACACTTTTGCATTGTATTCTTTTTCAGTTTTATGAAATCAACATTTGAATGTTCATGAAAGCTAGTTTCACATGAATTTATCCATGCACATGAAGTTACACTAACTTATGTTGATTCATACACAGATTTTGTTTGTGTTTTAGAATCTTTTGCAGGTATTGAAAGCAGAAAAAGACATTGTTATGAGGGCATGTAGTGCCCAGAGGCACATTTTGAAAAAGTTTCTTATTTGCAGGTTTCTGGAGTAGAGAGAGAGTGGTTTGCCAACCACTAGGCGGATGCCTATCATTATAAAGACTATTCTTATTTTTTTCAGGCTTCATTTTCCTGACGAAATGCTGCCGAAAATTTTGTAGCCACATGGCGTTATATGCCATGTGAAAACTAGAGTGATGTTGTGTTCTGTGAGAGTCTAGAGAGGAAGTATTATGTTGGCATAGCTAAAAGCATATAAATTGATTGAAATAGAGAAGAAGATGCATGAGTGGATGCATGTATATGTAGATAAAAGTTGAAGTGCGTGATTCATTTTCTGTTTATAGAAGATCACTTTTATGTATCACCACGATGAGTTAGGGTTGAGCATGAGGTATGTGATAGAGGTATCATGTATAAACTAATTGTGCCTTTAGAGATTAAAAGACAAGGTATATACATCAAGAACAACTAAAATGTGTTTTCGACTAGTAACGCATGAGCGCATAAATTGTTTTTCATGCGAGTCTACACTTGATATAGACGTTTATTTCGAGTCCGCACAAGAGTTCTATGATTATTATCATCGATACAAGTATTAAGTGCTTGTATATAATTGGTTGCGATGAGATTAATGAATGTGCAAGAAGCACAATGAATAGAATGACGTCCATAGATGTTCACTTTTACAAAAGGGTGGATATTATGTAAAGAGTTGATTTTTCAACGAATGATTTGGATGATTATTTGGTTTGCATTGATCTAGATGATCATTATATGCATGGATATATCTCCATGAAATAATCCATCCAAGATAATGAATTAGTTTGTTTAATCATAAGGATTAACATGTCTCGTCATTTTTAAGTTTGAAAAAAATGATACAAACAAATAGTTAGTGAGGTGGAAGCCTCATAGAGATTTGGATGCTACTCTTTGAGGGAATGCCCAAATTTATTGAAAATTGAAGGGCAAGTAGCTTTTAGGCTTTTCTTTAAGCTGACCAAGTTTCATTATTTTTAGAGATCATTTGATAGGTCAAATAATCTCTGCACATGCAATGATCAGAGACCATGTCACCTAGAGGTGATTGGTTCTCTTAGCTCATTTACTCAAATTTAGTGATTTTTGTTTCTAACATTAGGTAAACACCTTCAGATAGTGTGTATAAAATTTCAAGATGAAATTTTTCTCCATTTAGGAGATATAAACAAAAGAGTAAAAGTTAGCCTCTGCAAATTTTTAAAATTTTGCAGATATAGAGGCTTAGTATTTTGGTCATTGTGAAAGATCCAAATGTCCAAATGCTATGAAACTTATATCAGTAAAATTAGATAGTAGTAGCTATATGCTATTAAAATTTGGAAGAAATTGGACATCATTTGATAAGTCAAATGATCTATTCTTCTCAGACCAATCTCTGGCGAGGATTTTCCAAAAAAGTGGTACATGTGTCTGATGAGCATATGATATTTTCATATTGGAAACTCCAATTTCAAAATTTTTTCTTGGAGAAGCTACTCCAATATAGACCCTAAGACATACCCAAAATTCAAGGATTTTGGAATTTATCTTCATAGTTAGAAGATATTATAAAAGTGCAGGAGCATTGTTTCTAAGCTCACCTAAGTGCTAGAGATAGAATTATACTTTTGAATGAGGATTTGATTTCATTTTGAGTTGAAATTTTGTGAAATCAAACTAGATAAGTTCATCTAGATTTGGGCACAAAGAAATTGAAATTTGGAATTTGTTTGATAAGTCTAAGGGCTTCAAGAAGATGACCCTGTACATTTTTAGAGTTGGTCGTCAAGTGTTCGATCCTTCTAGTAAAATGGTCATAAAACTCTGAGCAAATATCCAAATCAAGTGATTTTTGTGCCTAATTAAAGCTTGAGAAAAGTTACAAAAGGCTGGAAAGTTTCACAGATTTTGGATGAGTAAAAGTTAGTTAAAATTAAGATTTAATCTACTGTTGTTTGAAATTGTTTATGCAAGAGGCATTGTTCAAAGGAAAAGACTTTTCACAGATTTTTTATGATATTTTTTGAGATGGTGTGATCACCATGGGCTAGCTATGCCCTAGCTACTTGTTGATTGATCATTGGTTTTTTGTGACAATTCTCAGTATGACAGAGGAGACTCTGTCGAAATTTTCAAAAATATATATAATGCCATGAGAGCATGGCATAGGAGAACTTTGATAGTTGTTCTCAATTCATGTAATTGGATTCATACAAGTTGTATAAATTCCAATTTCTTGTGATTTAATATTTGATTCAAGTCGTATGAGTTGATATTTGATGCAAGCCGCATCCTTCACAACTCTAGTTAAGTTGATTTATTAAATAGTTTCTCAATTCTAAACTCAAGATGAGTTAAAATTATAGATAGTTATGAGTGATATAGTCATAGAAAGGACTCTGTTCTTTCCATCGAGGGAAGGAAACACTTCAAGAACACTTCATGATTTCATTTATTATTATTCATGGTTGTGAGTTTACTCACCGAGTTCTTGACATGATTTCATTTATTATTATTCATGGTTGTGAGTTCACTCACCGAGTTATTCTTATCATTTTTGAGAGAAGTGTTCGACTTTAATCTCATACATGCATCTATCTGGAGTATAAAGTTGATGGAATGGGACATCAAACTTTGTATTCTACCTAGGTGTAGAACAGATGGTATGGGAGAGAAGTCTCTGAGATTGTATTTTTTATATGATTTGGAGTTCATTCATATGATCTTCTTATTATTAGATAACGGAGAGGCAGTTCAGAGAGTCACTCTGTATGTGATCGCAAATAAGGCAAGTCCTCAGGCAAGTAGCCTAGAAGCGGAAAGGCAAGGTTTGCACATCAGAACTATGAATAGGCAATTGCATTAAGAAGAAATTCACAGAGTACGTACTACTTTATTTGATATGCCTGAGGATAGGCCATGGTTCATACATAGTGTGTATGAGATGAGCTAGATGCTTAGCCTAGTGGGCTATGAGTGTGCACACATCTACTTACCATTTTTCAGTGTATTTGGTGCACTCATATTATGGTCCTCATTATATCTGGGAGTGCCAGATTATTATAGTAGTTGATCAGATACACCTCATTCCTAGCTGGGAATGATTTGATCATAGTGATGATCGGATGGTGGTAAAAAATAAAGCAAGTTTCATCCACTTGGAACATCTTACATGTTAATATGAGAAGGCGTTGGTAGTTCCACTTGTTTTTTTTGCTAGACTTTCTTAGCACGTTTTCACTTGGCATGATGGACTTGGTTCCAGAGAGTGGATTAGGATTTATTTTGTATGATAGATATTTTGATCCATAGTTTGGATTATTATATATGATAAATCGAGATTTGGATCCATAGTTTGGATGTGATTGATTGAGATCTTAGTCCATGTTTAGATGTGACTGATTGAGATCTTAGTCCATAGTTTGGATATGAGAGATTGATATTTTGGTCCACAGTTGATAGATTGACATATTGATATTTTGGTCCATAGTTTGGATCGTTGATAGATTGTCATCTTGGATTCATAGTTTAGATCATGATGAGATTTTCTTGAGTTTTATTTCATTACAATGAGTAAATCAAGCACATTTACTTGAGCTTAGAGATTAAGCATTATTTGGAAAAGATTTCCATTTATGTTTAGTATTTTCTTCCACAGAGAGTTGGGACATAGTCAAATTGTTTTTTGAATGAGCATAGTATTTTTTGTTTCATTACTCTAGTGGAGTAAGTGATTTTTTTTTATTATACTAAAAAGCTGTCAATGGGGATTTGAGGGAGACAAGGGCAAGCCGTCACGAGTTAGTGGTCAAGGTCTAGGCATAGGGAGTCCGAGGATATTCCAAGTACTTATGATGCGCACATATAGACTCATTGGGCTTAAGAGGGATTCCTACAGTATGCCCAAGTCAAGGACTACTATTTGTTGGTGGAAATGCTAGATATAAAGCACAAAGACTAGTTGTCTACTGTTTGAGCATCTAGTAGTTCAGACACCTAGCACACTCTACTCTTATTATTTGGAATCACAGATTTCGATTCCTAGGTTTATAGCTCCTTCTATATCATTGAGGACAATGATCTTTAGAAGGGGGAGAGTGTGTTATATTCCAAAGATGTACATGCTTGGAGGAACGAGAAGTTCCTTGCTCGGGGGATAGCCAAGGCCAAAAGCCAAAGAGTTCATAGGAGGTGCCTACTCATGATGGCCAGATGAGTAGAGGAAACTTAGGGAGAACTCTAGATGGTGACTAGGCAAGGGCTATAAATAGGCTGGGAGGTGAGTCCTAGGAATGTCATTCTCCACTTCTCAAAACCTCTATATGTTTCATCCTTGCATAATGCATTGGATTCTTTGCTATAGCTATTGCACTCTGGCTATCTGAAAATATCTGAATGGATTCATGTACTCTCACATCTAGATAACTGAAAATCTTATGCAACCATATTGACTCCAAAGTAGTTGTAAATGCTGCACGATATTCAGCTTCACACGATGAAGTTTCAATAGTAGGTTGTCTCTTCGAAAGCCATGAGATAAGACAATCTCCAAGATAAAAACAAAATTCACTAGTACTTCTTCTTGTGGCTCTATCACCTTCCGAATCAAAATCTGAAAATCCTTTTCATAACAAATGTGTAGATTTCGAAAATACCATAGCATAATTTGAAGTTCCCTTCAAATATCTAAAGATTCGCTATATTGCTTTCCAATGTAACGTTATCAGATTCTGCATGAACCTTGATACTTGAGAAACTGCAAACTGTATATCAAGACGTGTATTACAAAGATATTCTGAATAAACCTTGATACTTGAGAAACTGCAAACTGTATATCAGGACGTGTATTACAATATAAAGTAGCATCAAATGACTCTTCATCTACTACTATTTGTAAAGATGTGTTCTAATCCATAGGTGTTTGCATAGGTTTAGATTCAATCATCTCACACCTTTCTAAAAGTTTCTCAATGTACTTCTGCTATGTCATATAGATACATTTATCCTTAAACAGAAACTGAATCCCAAGATAATCACATCAACTGTTTTCTCCAATTGTTCTTTGAACATCTGCAAATCTTCATCTCTGGGACCTGTGATTATAATATCATCCACATAAATGATTGCTATAATCATCATATCTATTTCAGCTTTGACATAAAGAGTTAGAGCTCCATCTGAGTTATGGAAACCAATGGATAAAAGATATGTGTGTATCTTTTCATACCATGCTCTAGGTGCCTGTTTTAATCCATACAAAGCTTTTATAAGCTTACACACTAAGTGTTCTTTACCTAATTCTTCAAAACCTTCTCGTTGCTGAATATATACATCTTCATGTGAATCATCTTTTAGAAAAGCAGTCTTTAAGTCTTTATGTCAAGCTGATATATATGCCAACCAAAATGTGCTGCTAACGCAAGTATTGACCTAATAACTGTCATCCTAGACGTAGGAGCGAATGTCTCGTCATAATCAATACCTTTTTGTTATGCATATCCTTTGACAACCAATCTTGCTTTGTACCTGTCAATAGTACCATCTGCTTTTGTTTGATTTTGAAGATCCATTTTACAATTGTAGCTTTCTTTCCCTCAGGTAACTCCATTAGTCGTCAAGTTTGATTCTTATGAATAGAATCAATCTCTTCTTTCATAGGTTTTCTCCAAATAGGAATGTTAAGTCCATCTTTAACACATGCATGTTCATCTTCAACTATCATGAGTGCTAAAATATCATGAATCTCAAAGTCTTCAGCAAAACTTACATGATCTTTTTGTTGTTGTTGTCTAGTCTGACTCCTTGTTCTTCCTGTAAAAATCTTTATACCACTATCTTTCCAAGTCTGATATAACCAAGTAGGTGTATCTTTAAATAGTGGTGAAACTTTTTCTGACCCTTCAGCTTTCACAGGTTCTGGAACTTGTCCTTCTGAGGTACTAGGACTTTCTGGAACTCTACTACTTTCTTCCATTTCTCGAACTAAAGTCTCATGTGGAACTGAATCTGTAGAAGGTTGTGAAATTCCTCTTTCTTCAACTCTTTCTTCAATCCTAGGAATTTTAACTCCCTCCAAATATGGTTGAACATGTATTTCCAAATTCCTTCTAAAAAATCCATAGTCATTTTCACTAATGAACTCTAGAATTTCTACTTCTTTATCATAGATCTTATTTTCAGCAATATAAGCATTGCGTGAAAGAATAACTTCACCTGTCTCTGGAACATAAAACCTGTATCCTTTGCTTTCAACAAGATATCCAATAAAAACAGCTTTCCTTGCTTTTACATCTAGTTTGCCTCGATCCTTTTTCTCAATATGTACATAAGAAAGTGATCCGAATACTCTCTTCAAAATGTGATTAGCTGTATGTACTGCATCAAACCAGAATTTTGGTGAAAGCTTCTTGGATGCCATCATGCTCCGCATCATCTCAACAAGTATTCTATTCTTCCTTTCTGCAACACCATTTTGCTGACGAGTATAAGCAATAGTAAGGTGTCGAGTAATACCTTTTTCTTCTAGAAATGTCTGGAACTCATTTGACAAGTATTCTCCAACTCTATCACTTCTGAGAATCTGGATAGTTGTCTAACTTTCATTTTCAACCATAGCTACAAATTTCTTGAACGTGAGAAAGACTTCTGACTTCAACTTAAGACCGTAGATCCATGAGTATCTTATAAAATCATCAACAAATAAAACAAAATACCTAAAACCTTGAATAGAGTCTGCTCTCATAGGTCCATTCACATCTGAATGAATAATCTGCAATTTCCTGGTAGCTGTAATATGACCATGTTTCTTGAAAGGTAGTTTATGCATCTTACCTTCAAGACATCCTTCACATATATCTCATATATCTGAATCATCTGGTAGCTCAAATGAGGGTAAACTCTCAACCATACCTCTGTCTTTGATACTCTTGAGAGCTCCAAAATTAATATGTCCAAATCTCTCATGCCATAGCTTCATATCTTCCACCGATGACGAAGATTTGACAGCATATGCCTGACTTATTTTTGACAAATCATCATAAGATCATTTCAAGATCGAAGAATAAACCAAGCATGTGCTTGACCTCCATGCTAGTTTTCCATATACCTCATGGTATTCAATGTGGCATATGGGTGTACCTTATGGTATCCCAAGGCTTGGAACAATTCGAACTCATATGTGAATAATGTTAATTTCATCATATTGTGGTCCATATTTGATCACAACGAAGATAACCAATATGTCCTATGAGTTCTACCTAGCTCGACGAATCATCCTCCATCATGGTTTCATGTTAGTTGCACGCTTGGAAACTTATTTTTGCGATACCTCGGGAGAAGATCCAAGGTTTGGAAGATATTACTCGATATGTTCCACTAAAGCCCGATTAGGTTCTAGATTAGAGGGCAAGGAGGTTTTGGAGATCTCTTATCTTGAGTGTCTTATCGGACAAAAGCACTCGCTTGAGTCCATTTTGACTTCCGAGTCCGTCAGATGGTTGATGGATTGAATTCATGATTTTCAGTTGAGGAAAGCAATTTAGAATAAGAGGGTTCTTTGACATCACTTAGAACCACGTCTTGAGGAAGCTTGGGAGCATCTCTATTATATTTAGCATCCAATCTTATGTCTGTTCTCTGCGTAGATCTGTATTGTCTACTACAAGGTTATTGAAGATCTTATATCTGTTGAAGCTCTTCTATCATTTGAAGGTCTTCTTATATTCACTCCATATGTGCATCTATCTAAATATCTATTTGCTCCATCCAATTAGAGAATCTATTTACCTCTTCACAAAGTTGGAGGAAATATATTTGTTTGCCTTATTATTTGAGGAACATTATGTTTAAAATGTATATCTATTCTTGTATATGCCCATTGGTCTGAAGATTTATAGTGAGGAAGCTCTGGACTATCTATGTCAAGTTTGGTATTTTTTGGACAGCATCTTTGTGGATTTGAACATTATGGGAGCTTATTGAACTAAATTTTGAACATTGCTTCGACATTGGCAGGCAGTCCCAATATAATGAAGCCTAGAACAGGAGGAGGAAAAAGATGCAATAATTTAGAGTGGCAAAGGTGTAGATAATGTGTTTATTATTACGCATGTATAGGGTACATAAAGTATGGATGTACGAATGCACTATGTCTAGTTTGTACTATGTAGTAATGTACATATGTACAATATAACTATGTGCTATAGCCCGTACATAATTCTATATCCAATGCAAATTTATACCCAAGGATTTTGTATTCCAACCAGTACCATACTTTTTTCTTTTTTCAAGTTCAATAAAATTTGAAAATCAGAGTCTTATTCTGGAATGGCACAATCAAAACATCCATATGTAAACTGTGTGTTTAAATCACTAAGTCAAATTATGGATATGCATGTCTGTACGTCCACACATGAGTGTGTATCTGTACCCACAACTAACTATCCATTTTCACTTTGCTTATATAAATAAAAAAATGGGCTATCTGTGTACCTCATCCAAAATTGGAGGATCTGGTTTAGTAGCTGGGGTCACTGTGGTTCCATCTTGGCCTACATAGGCCACACCTTCTACATCCTCAATCATATCGCCAACATCAGGGACAATCACATTGCTGAAGTCCATTCCTGGTGCAATCACCTAGATAAGAAATGATCTGGGTTGATAATCTGTAGAACAATGTTTCTATGAAGACTTCTAGAGTGTACACGCAACTTACAGCCATAGTTGGCATATATCTTCCATAACAATCTACTCCTTGCTTGGCACGAAGGCGGAGAATCCTCTCACGATTTACATTGAAGCCAGCATATAGGCCCCATTGTTGATCAATCTCCTGTCTCGTACTTGTGATGACAAGCTCGGCAGAATCAAGTGATAGCTCCTCTCCTTCAATGCGCCTCATGATTTTGTATGTTGCATTGATGTCCTCCTCCGATTGGCGACCCTGCTTCAGCAATTGCTCTAGTTTGTTACGGCCAAGTGAATGCCCTGTCAACACCATAGGCACATTCAGCGCACCAGACAGTACAGATGCAATATTCCCAGCATCAGCATAATGCCCATGAATGACATATGGCCAAACAGACTGGCCATCATTGATTTCATCTCCCAAAGCTTTTGATATGTTAAGAATGTGATTAAGTGCTCCATCGACAAATTCATGGATGTATGGCCACAATAGCTCCTTCCTCAGATACTTTTCCCTTGGACCACAGGGGATCCTGATAATATAGGCACCACCACTCTGACCAACTTCATCACCATCCCCTTCGCTGAAAGATCCATCAGTAAGCATTTCAGTCGGATCACCATATGTGAAATCTACATCTGGAGCGCAGATTTGCCTAGTTAACAAGTCAACTCTATAAACTTCAGGATGGTGTGCCAATGCTCTAGCAAACTCAACAACATATTTAACCTGCAAGGCATCACAAAGCTTAAGTCATCTTAGCAGTTGTTCAAACAGAAACCATGATGTCAGATGAGTTAGCATAACTGAGAAGAACAATGAACTACATACTATCAGATGAAACAGTGGAAGCTTACAACGCAATCTGCCATGATATGCCTCATTGTTATCGGCTTATTCAGAGAAGTATTTTCATAAAAAGTATTTGATTTTAAAAAAATTCTCACTGTCAGATGAAAGTTTTCTCTCATTTTGCATAACAAGTTGGGGAAAAAGACCAACTAGAGGTCCCCAGAAACAGTGGAAGCTTACAACGCAATGTATGATATGACTCATTGTTATTGGCTTATTTAGAGAACTATTTTCATAAAAAGTATTTGATTTTGAAAAAAATTCTCACTGTCAGATGAAAGTTTTCTGTTGTTTTGCATAACAAGTTGGGGAAAAAGACCAACTAGAGGTCCCCAGCTGTAAGATGGTAATGTGTGAAAATAAGCCAGGTCCCCAGATTTGAGATGAAAGTATAAGCAATTACTGTGCAATTTAGCATTATGAGCCTCATTGCTGCTGGTTTATTCAGTGAATTCATTCTCCAATGGACAAAGAAGTAAAGAAAGCCTCCACAATCTTCTCTCATTGTGCAGACTGATAATGATCCAAAATGACGGATTTTAATAACAGCATTATTCGAGATCTGAAATCGCCATGTGAAGTACAAATGGCTTCTTAGAAAATGCAACTGACAATATTGTGAAAAGAATAAAAGTAACAGCCTAGAGTCTGCAATGGTCAACACATCTCCTAATAAAAGCGACGTAAGAAGGTATCCTGAATACTTGCCACTACGTGCCTGAAGCTGCCTCAAGGGTCCATATGGATTCTCACATCAAATTAATAACTGTTATGCAAAGTTTATCTCCAACTTACTTGACCACCCGTATCTGAATCTCTGCCTAGCTCCATGTTTTCTCCACGGACAAGGCCATGCAAGCTGCACAAAGAAGTAAAGACAATGTAAGGTGCACTCACAGTAAAAACTCAATAATTCCTATTTATTGTCACTTAGGTATGCATAAAGATTTTTTTCAAAGATGCCCAATGAAATTTTCAGAGTTTGGACTGTCAAACATCATGGACAACGCAACCAGAACCACCTTGTATGATGAAGTCTAGGAACTTCAAACATAGACAACACGAGGAACATCAAGAATTCCCATTTTCCAACAAGACAACTGATTAAAAGCACCTGTCTTGCTACATCCTCAGAAACTTACAATGCAAAGAATGGTTATGGAATCCAACAGCGTTTCCACAGACATGAACAACAATATTATGTTACTTGCCACAAGTTTAAGACACTAACTTCTAGCACTACACACCCGATCCATAATGGTCTCTAGGAACTCCAAACATGGAGAGTGCAGGGAACATCAAGGAGCCTGCTTTCTCAACATGTCAAGTGACTAAATATACCTATCTTACTATATCCTCAGAGTCAGGTTATGCAAAGATTGACGAGGAATCCAAAAGTATCCATGGAAAACTAAACCTTATCATAACGATGTAAAGTCGCCGGTCTTTATGTGCATCACCTCCTGCTGACATATCAGGCCGGCTTTCAACTCTTTTAAAGGCCCCACTATCACTATCATTTGCCACAAAGATCTCTCCAATATTCTCTGCCTCTGAGAAATCCTCAGACATGTCTCCAGCAATCTCTCTCTGACATTGTTCATTATCAAGGCGGTGCTTTGCTAACCGTTGTGTTGCATCCCACTCTATCTGTTGAAGGGAATAAAAACCGAAGAACATCTTAGATAAGATTTCCACAAAACATATGTGATGCCTAATGACAAGCACGTCGCTTTATCCAGGTACATTACAAGATATGTTCAAATGTACAAGTGACTGCATATGCAATAGTCAGATTTTATTTCAAAAACTGTACAAAAGTATAAACACGTGTGAGATAGGGTAGAAGGTGCCTATATGCATAGGCTTTGGACAGACAGGGAAGTCAAAAACTTAATATGATGCGACAATATCCTCACCTTATTGCTCTCTACGAATGCAATTCTGCAAGAGAGCAAGCATACACACATTTTCCAAAATCACAAATGTGTAAGAAGAAACCATACATGGATGAGAGACCTAGAATTTACATTCGTGTACATTTTGACATGCGCATAATGATTTATAGGTAAACACACAGAGACACATATAAACGAACAATTTTGTGACCATCCATGAACAGAAATTTGAATGAAAGATTCGTTCAATACTGGCGTTTAGACGTACAAGACTTGCCTACGGACACATAATCATACAGACATGACATAGTTTAATAAGCACTTAACTTTTTCTTTGCACGATAAAGGTGCCAGATCCTCCAACAGAGATTCTCCATCCGGCCACTGCGTTGTTGGACATTCCTCGTCGCAGTTGCCTATGAGAAAGCAGACATGTGTCATTATCAGGAATTACCACTTATAGGAAGGTTTATTGATACATGGACAGAGAATGCCGATACTCACCCGCATCCAAGTTTTATGAAGCGCAGTTTCATCAGTACCAGCAACGACCTCATCAACAAAATATCGTGCAGGACTAAAATCTCCCTTCTCATGAAGAGGAGGGACGGGCGTGTCTTCTTCATTAACACCAAGGATGGCTTCAAGATAGCCATTGATCCATTCGTTAGCAGCCATGACTGAGGTTAGCTGTGTATACTGCAAAGTACTAGCGAAACAGGCTGCATAGACAGACGGCCTCGATAAGGAGCCCGGAAAATCAGCAGAAAAGTTTCTCCATAACTATAGGTTTCAGGCACAGGTAATCAAGCTCTCAATTATACGTGTCATATGTTCGATGAAGGTCCGACTGACATGCTACTTGTCATCTCGCGATGAAGGAGTCTTCTATGTACGGACAAATGAGTCATTATTCTCGCTCCTTTTCATGGCAAACGTCAGTTCAAGTTCCATTAGCTTATAGAATTCAGTATTATGCTTAAAGAATCATTATTGTCGTTTCAAGGACTGGGATAGTGGGACTCTGAGTCTCGAATCTGACTTGTAAGTACACGTTCAAGGATAATATATTCATGTTTCATAACTTTTACTCAAGTTCTCTATTACTTTAAATTTAAAAAGAGTCAAGCTTCTTTAAGAATTAAAAAACAAAAAAAAACAAAGATCAAACTTCCTAGCTTGTTTGAAGTTCTCTCTTACTTTAAATTAAAAAAGAGTCAAGCTTCTTTAAGAATTAAAAAACAAAAAAAACAAAGATCAAACTTCATTTAACCGCCGTTTAACCCAGTTGTAAACCCCTGTTCTTGTGGGATAAGGGGGGTCCCATGGGTACTATGCCCTTCCTTGTACAGTTGTAATTTCAAAGTTAAAGTCCGAGGAGTAGGCCTCGGCCGAACCTCCATTAAAAATTTAAAAAAAAAAAGGTCAAACTTCATAGCTCGTTTGAGGCTTAAGTATTAAAGTATTGAACGAAACAAATTAGCGAACTGATTTAGGTACCGGGATGGCCATTGGCCATCTTATCTTACAAGGCAAAGGCATAAAACCATCTAAAGAAGCACAACTCAAAAGTTGCAATAAAATATAACATGAGACGTTGCAATTCTAACCTAACCTTAAAGGTTTGTAAGGCTCTCTCCCTTGGAGGCTTGTTAGGTTGTGTGTCCTATGTGTATTGGAAGCTCTATGCATCATTGCAAAGGTCAGTCAAAATTTCGAGGACAAGATCGTGTTATTGATGACCTCTCCAACCTCGACTGAAAGCGGGATCCGTGCAAGCCTCCCTTGTGGGGGGGGCTCCTTGAGGCCCTCAAAAACGGGTACTCATATGTTGTGAATACTCAGGACAACTATGTATCTGCAAATCCAGGTAAACATGTTTACCTTACTTTTGTTGAAGAAGCTCATAGATCCAAGTAAACATGTTAACCTTACTGTTGTTGAAGAAGCTCATAGATCTAGTAACAACCCGATATTCAACATTGAAGGTATGGCCTCTATTAAGTACTCATATCTGCAAATCATGAAGGTATGGCCTCTTATGCATAGGACTATCATAAGGAAGAAATAAAGCAAAAGAGGTTGATGAAGCTCATAAAATCGATATTGACTCTAATGTTGAGGATTATAATGAAAGAACCCTAGTCATTAGAAAGTCTAGCCTTGATAATTGGGATAACCATTTATATGAAAAAGTAGTTATAGGGCTTTTTCATGACCCTCATCCTACCCATGAGGCCTTAAAAATCTAGATATGCATTAATTGGGAAAGTAGAGGATTATTTATCAAACATGTTCAATTTCTTCCAAGTGTCTATTTAGATGATGCCGATAGTGTTATGTAGGTTATTGTTGAGGGTTATTGGATAATTAGGAACATCCCATTCTCATTTTTTAAATGGTTTATTGGGTTTAATCCAAAGCGACCTAAACCAACTAAGGTTCCAATGTGGATAGAGTTCCCTGATCTCCTTGTTGAGTACTAACCATGGATATATGGTTTGGGAAGTCTTATTGGGAAAGTCTTAGGCCAAAAACCTAGAAATGGAATTAATCTCAAATGGGATTGTGCACCTAAACTAAAGGAGATTGTTCCTCAATCATCAACAAGTGCATATAGTGGTGGATTGATACACTTGTTAAATTATCGATCCAAGGACTTAGACCACATCAATTGTATGAGGACATGTGCTCTCATGATGGCTAATGAAGTGAATGAACCAACAATGCACTCAAATTAGGGATAACTACCTTTCATGTCACCCCTCTCATTGAAAATGTGTATCACGATCTTGAAGCTCTCGATGAGACACCCAAATACAGATATGCGAGAAACACCAACTCTTGCTCCACAACTTCCTAAGTTTCACACACACACTATAATGGTGAAAAGAGTAGGGGAAGGGGTAGACAACACCTATAGGCACACATTTCATGCATCACACACACATACAAGATCATGGAGAAGAAGATATACAATCAAGAAGAAACAAATTTGCAAATTTGCTAGTTAGCTCTTCACAATGGCAAAAAGTCTTTACAAAGAGTCATAAAATGACTTATATACATGTGCCCTAAAATTGGTCCTTCCACGTAAGAGATCGGCACTTTTCCTATAAATCACTAAATTCCTACTACTGTACAAGGCTAATGTTACATTCTTTAGGGATCATGCAGGCATTGGAATCCTCTAGGGCATTTACATGGCTTTTTGAAACTTCTACAATGGAGCTTTGAAAAAGAAAAATGGCCAAACATTGAAAATTTTGGCCCCCCTTGTCTTCACTTATTTCTCTTTCCTTCTTCCTTGTCTCTTTGTCTTCAATCCTTTGCAGCACTCTCCCCCTTTTAGTCTATGTCGCCCCTTGATAGGCTTCTACGGGTTTTCCTAATGCACAGCAAGTGGCTGGAGATGGACCAACTGTTTTAACATGTTCCCACTTGTTTATCCCCCACCTAATGTTGTAATTTCCTTGCATATGTTTCTTTTAACCGCACACTATCAATGGTCAAGGAAGCCTTCAAGTCTCGGAGACAATGTGTTACCTTATCTGAGCCGCAATCCAATGATTTCATCTTGCCCTTGATATTCCTTATATTCATACAACATGTTGTTGCATTAATTGTGGTTGCCATGCACTCACCCATCGGTAAACACTCATTGGATTTATGTATTATCTAGAGCACTCTGGCAATCGTGCTCTGTCTTCTTACACTCCTTCCCTAGGACCTGTTGAATTTCTTCGGCCTATGTCTTTTCTTTTCCTTGTGTCTACCGCATGGGAGAGTAGTTGAACCACTATCTTTTGTGGTGTTGTATATCTATGCATATTAAGGAAGCAAAAGTGTTGATGCACCAGTCTTACTTCTTCTTCTATGTCGATTCTATTGATGTCCAAGAAAGTATGCTTCTTTGCTTCATGAATTTTGTCTTTCAAGCTGGTAATGCCATCTTTGGTCCATCCGAAGGCTTCCTTGATCAGCTCATGAGTGAATCAAATGGTCTACCAATCTCCTTGTAAGTTCATGGCCCTAGATTTTGGTATAGATGGCATGTCGAGAGCAATATGTAGAGTATTCATCACTTTTGTGCACCTCTCAAAATCCGGTTTGTAAATTGGAAGCTTCAAATATGCTTCAATCCCAGTTTCCATCCATGTATCTAAAGCCCTTGGTAATTCATGTAATATCTTGAAGTCCTGATTCATCACAAAAAATTGATGATCTTGTTCCATGATCCTAATTGTAATAAAAAATAAATGGTCACCCACTAGTTGATCCTCTCAAAACCAGTGACCTCTTGCTTTGATTGCAGTTTCCAAGGAAAATTCATTGATTTCCTCTTGATGTGTTGCTTCAAAGTTGTCAAAAGCCATCTGCTCTTGAAAGGGAATTCGTAATATTAAAATCAATGTCTTGAAAAATATACTTCATCCTTTTGTGATCAAGCAATCATTCTTCTTTCAATTCGGTCCCCTCTCACATGTTTTAGTAGAGCATGATACTTGACGATATATTTTTTCATTTTTCCCATTTTATTTTTTAAAGAAAACATAAAATTTAGTCATAGCCGAAGAAATTGTTAGTATGTGTTAGTAGAGGTTCTAGACTACTATAGTACAATTTATGTCCTATTCCTTGGAATGAAATGTGCACCATTAAAAAAATCAAAGAAGCTATGTGCCGAATGCGAGGCCTTCTAGTGTGGCCCTATAGTGCATACTCTAGGTGCATTTAGCTCAGCATGAGTGCAATTTTGATGTTGCTTTTCCAACTATGATTTCGCTTGGTTGTCCTTCGGTCTCCAAACTTGATGAGTCTTCCTATTTTGAGGTTGAACCTTTCTTATATCTGATTGTCTACTTGGGGATTGGTTCTTTGTGGCCTTGATCTTTCGTACATAATTGCTTTGCGTCTGCAATCTTCATGTTGTCCTTGGTCTTAATTGGCTTTTGTTTTTGAGGGAAAATTTGATGTTCTTTGCCTCCATATGCTATTGATATTGATGATTACTTGTAAGGCTTCCTTTGCTTTTTCTAGTGTCTTCTTGGGAATTTATGTTTGCCTTTGTAATTGTTGAACTTCCTTTAGGCATTTAGGGATCCACACCTGAATTATTCTTGAGTTGTTGTTTAGAACTCTTTGTTCTTTGCCATATCCATGATTCCTAGATTTTATTTTTTGTACCTCAACCATTTGCATTTGTACTCTTGAAGATGATCCTTGTGAATCCACTCTTGTTTCATGCCCTTGCTATGTTACTGTCGAGTTTTTCCTGAAGGTGGATGGGTGGTTAGATTCTCACCATTCTTTGTAGAACAATTGACCTCATAACCGCTCAGGGTTCTTCTCTTGAGAAAAAGGGATGGGTTGATCACATGGAATAGAACCAAGTTTTTCCTTGAGGTTGTGG
Source organism: Ceratopteris richardii (assembly GCA_020310875.1). Classification (NCBI taxonomy): domain Eukaryota; kingdom Viridiplantae; phylum Streptophyta; class Polypodiopsida; order Polypodiales; family Pteridaceae; genus Ceratopteris; species Ceratopteris richardii. Next base: position 84,621,326 of record CM035436.1, read on the forward strand.
TTAGGTAGAATTATGGAATAGATGGATGAGGGTTTTGATGGGGATTCACTTGCATGTGCACTTTGATTTAGCTAGGTGGGTCGTAACCTCAAATTCATAGATCCAATCTTGACCCAGGACTAGTTCTTCCAGAAGGTTTGAGTCTTTGCAGACTAAGAGCTTTTGCTACATGGTATTGTTCCCTAAATGTAAATATATGGATACTTCTCCTAGGCATTCAATGATATTACCTTTGATCCCTATCATGTGAGCTTTGGTTGGAATGATTTGCACCTTTTGTTTCTCAACTAATGAAGTGCATATAATGCTTAGAGTTGCTCTTTTGTCAATTAATGAATCCACTAATTGGTACTTTTCCCTACCAATCCCTACGTTTAAGTATGGTTTTTGTATTTGACCTCCTAGGGTTTTTACTTGGTTAGTGTGGTAATTTTCCATTGGAATAGGCTCTTCTCCTTGCAAATACCTTTCATCATGTTCTCATATCCATTCTTTCCTTTTCTTGATCCGCTCTAAGGCTTGTAATCTGGCTTCTTCCCATATCCTCTTCTCCCCGTTCTTTCTGTTTTGTGCACCTAAGAGTTTTACTAACATTTGTTCTGTTAAGGGCTCCATATATTTCTTGACTCAACATCCACTTATGTAATTGATAAGATGTCTCCATCTAGAGTGGCTAGGTTAATAGCTCCATGTGTAGAGATTCTATTTATAAGCAATGGTCCATATCCTCTCTATTGTAAGTTCTTCACATGTTGTTTCAATGTATACAACAATACTAAACCCCTTTCTCGTGCAATTTCTTTATCTGGTCCAATTGTTTTCATAGTTCATGTCCTATCCACTCATAATTCTTGACTACTCATAAAGTACGAACCAAGAAATCAATTGGCAGTATTGCATTCTATCCATATACTAGATTAAAAGGCGTAGCCTCGATAGCCATTTTATAAGCTACTCAGAAAGCCCATATTGCATGATGCAATTCTTTGTCCCAATCTGACCTTCCATTGTTGACTATTTTGGTTAGGACCTTACATAACATTTTGTTTGAACTTTTTGCTTCTCCATTAGCTTGTGGATGATAAGGTGTGTTACCATTAGTGCCCATGTGAAAGGCCCAATGGCCACTGGACACTTTTTGTATATGTTCTTTAATAAAATATATAATGGCATGGTCATCCACAAACTATAAGTTCGACCACATTGTAACACCTACAAAATTTGTCTTTGTGCTCCCTACAAACTGTGTTTTCTATGTATTTTGTAGCATTTTTGCAGAGTACTGTGTGCGATGCATGGATCTCAGTTTTCTACCTTGAGGGTATCATCGTGAAGCACTCCAAAAGGAGAGTTTAGCATGGGGCATCACGATCGAAATACTTCAAGGTTCTGACTTTTCATGAATCACTAGAAATTCATTCATGAGTGACTCAATGGCTTCATTAATGAAGTGTGTACCTCTATCACTTACAATCTCAATAGGTAGTCCAAATCTAGTGAATATGTTTTTGAATAAGAACTTAGCAATAGTTTGATTCATTTTTCCTGGTGGCTTTCACTTCTACCCATTTTGTTAAATAGTAGGCGGCCATTCTAATGTATTCAACATTAGATCCTTTTGTTGGGGGACTGATTGGTCCAATAAAATCAATTCCCACCCAAGGCTTACAACTCAGGCGGCTATCAAGGCATAGACCTTGGCATAACTTGTCATCCGAGTCACCAACGTCACTGTTGGTGCCATTGGCTACATGCGAGGGAGACCCTCAATGATCAAGGAAGACAAAGGTTCCCAACACTTCTTGGGAGGTCACCCATCCTAGTTTGTTGCCCCTGGATCCGCTTAATCGACAGGCTCTCTTTCCACTAAGCTACACTCTTGTGGTGTCTGAGGAAGGGGAAAGACTAAGGTTAAGATTACCTTGAACATGTTTTGGTCGCTTGAAGCTTCATTCTTTGCTTTCAAAGCTTGTTTTGAAGCATTTTTAGGGTGATTCTTGGAGCCATTTTGGAGTACTTTTGTGCATACTTCTCTTTACACAAGTTCAAGAACATCAACAAGAGTGCTCTTTTTACTTCTCTAACAATGAATATTCACCTTTGGGGCTGTGTTTTTTAGCCATACTAGTAAATCTGCAAGTTTCTTTAATGGTTTTTGTTATGGTGGGAGTAGTTGCCTCAAGTTTGTGTAGGTTTTTGAGCCAAAAGAATAGAGTTGACACACACTTGTAGGTGTTTTTGGCTAGTGTTTGGGCTATGAATTCAGCTTTAGTGCCACATTACTACATATATTGAGCACATACACACTATGTGTGCTTCTGTGGATACTGCTTATGTACATTCATGTGGTCATTGATATGGCGGCTACATTTTTTGCATAAAGCCTTTCACATTGATAAAAGGGATGTGGTGAGGTTTTCTTAACTAGGAGACACCCAGATGTTGGGGTCTCTTCGGTGATGCAGGTGGAAGACTTACCCACCCTCCCCATAGGAGATGTATGCTAGTTTTTCATAGGTGCTCGATAAGCCAAGTTGGTTCTTTTGGTTAGTTGATTATATGCAGTGAAGTTAGTAATTGCCTATGCGGGTTTGCATGTGAGTACTTGCAGTTTTATGAGAAGTTCACACTAGTCATATGCTCATTTTGTAGAGGAGACTCTCGCAAAATTTTTCCTTTTTTTTGTCAGCTATATAGTGGTCAATTTACTCCTTGATACACTTATTGTTGTGAGCACATTGTTGATATAATTAGGTAGTGATGTGTGTGAACACTCTAGGACTGCCAAGGCACTTTTTTCCCTCTTTAGGAGGTTTTTCCCCCTGGCTTGTATATACGCCTATTGCCCTAATGGTCTACTTATCTTTGTAAATTCTAGTGGTAATACATTCAGTATTGTGTGTTGTACTCCAAGCTTCTTCTTCTTCCTTATGTTATTCGTGTGCTTTTGTAGACGTCTAACTTCAACATTTGGTATCAGAGCAGGTCACCGCTTCATCTAGGGCATCGTTGACACTCCTTTGGTCATAGTCTCAGAATCGCACAAAATTTGGTACGTATACTCAGGGTGATTAGAAGATCAAAACAACTTCGGTCTGTCACGCCAAAATCGTGACCTGACCTCGTTTAGAACTCCAAACATACCATCGCAACACTTATGTAGGCTATTTCATCTTTTTGTGCCAAAGATATATACTAGTTTCGATTCACTAGTATAAACATCTCAAAGTCTGGTGTAAGGAATTGAACTCACAACCTCTTGGTTAGGAATGTGATGGGTTAACCACTTGCCCCAAAAGCCATGGTTGAGGATTACTTCCTAATCCTCTCTCTTAGGGTGTAGTTCAACCATCTCCTACCTATCACTTTATTACATTCTTCCCCCCTTGGTCAATCATTGTCCTCAATGATCTACTCATTATCCCGCCAGCCTCAGTGATCCATTCTTGAACTCCCTTGGTACCCTTGAATTGATGTCCTCAACCTACCATAGTTTCTTGAACCTTGTTTGCACCCTTGGTCTGTTGAACCCTTGCTCTCAACCTTGGTGTCTTGAACCTTCTTGCTCGCAACCTTGGTGTCTTGAGCCCTTGCTCTCAACCTCAGTCTTGAACCTTGTTCTGACCCATGTTTGGTATATTGAACCCTCAATCAAGTGCCACCCAAGGTTTCCCAAGGAATTCACACTTCCAAGCTAGGTTAATATACTTTCTATTTTGGAAAGTTCATTCCAAGAGCTTTCCAATGGTATATTACATGCCTCAATCCGACCTATGGATTGAGAGATACACCCCAATCTATCTTGGACTAATTTGTGAAAGCGACGCACGCTACTTTGTACCCTTTCATATAGAGGATGCCCAAGCGCCTTTTTTAGAGGCCATTGGATCATTCCACCTTGCCCAAGCCTACTTCCTAGGCTCTGATACCAATGTAAGGAATTGAACTCACAACCTCTTGGTTAGGAATGTGATGGACTAACCACTTTCCCCAAAAGCCATGTTTGAGGATTACTTCCTAATCCTCTCTCTACCATCTCCTACCTATCACTTTATTACATCTGGTACAGGTCTACCAGAACTCGTTTGGGTAGTTCTGTTCAACTTTCTCATATATAATCATTTTTCTGCATCAAGGTATTTTAGTCAGTGGCCCTGGCTAACAATAGTGATGTATTCTGTATGTTGGCTGTTGAGGATAAGTTGGATGGTACCAATTATCCATTGTGGGCTTATATGATGCATCATGTATTGGTTGCAAAAGGACTATGAAATATTCTGCAAGGTGTTGAATTATGTCCTCCTACACTTGCGAATACAGGTACTGAAGCTAATGCAGATGGTGTTGAAAATGGTGATATTCTAAAGATTCCTGTTCGTGCTTCTGTTTCTATTGCACCTACTATAGAGCAAATTTGTTGGGATGGCAGAGATGCTCAGGCACATGCATTGATAGCTTTGTCTGTCAAACTTGCCATTATTCCTCACATTCACTCTTGCAAAACAACTAAGGATGCTTGGGACACACTTACCACATTGTTCCATGCTAGGAATGACGCTCGTGTTGCTTACCTCCAAAAACAGTTGGAGAGTGAGCACATGAATGAAGGTGATTCTATGGACAATTTTCTAACAAAGATCAAGGATTTGAAGGAACAATGGATTTCTGAAGATGAAGTCCTTCTTGACAGTTCACTTATGCAGACTGTTCTGCATGGTCTTCCCGACTCATATCACAGTTTTGTTTCTACTCTTCATTTGATGATGAAAGGCAATCCAAATGCCTTAACGTTTGAAGAATTAGTTTCTGTTTTGTTGTAACAAGACCAGTCTAGGTAGAACATGTCTATTATGTGTGTTGTAGATTAAGCTTTCCTAGCAAGTCAGAAGGGCAAAGGTAAATGGAGCTCTTCTACTAGTAAGCAAAAATCTGCAAATGATGCACATTCGAAGAAGGAAGACAAAGATGAGAAGAAATCAGAAAAGTAGAAATTGTTTTGCAAATACTGTAAAGCAAATGATCATGTTATTAAGAGCTATCCAAAATCGGCTACTAAAGAGGCAAAGAAGAAGGAGGTTGGAATGGTTGTTGTAGAGGCCTCCACACCGAAAATAGAGTCTGCTAATCTAGTGCAGAATGAAGAATGGGTGTTTACTACTGTTTGGAGTTTTGACCCATCTTCTCATGAGCAATGCATGTGTGTAGTAGACTCAGATGTCTGGTACTTTGATAGTGGGGCGACCAAATATATTACCTCGTAGCGTAGTTTCTTCTCTTCCACTGGAGCCTGCCTCTACAGGGAATACTGTTACATGCGTAAACAACTCCTCTTATCCTATTATGGGAGTTGGTAAGATCATTTTGACTACCACTGATGGTAGTTCTTTCACTTTGTCAGATGCTTTATTTGTGTCAGAGATCAAGAAGAATATGTTATCAATTTTCGCTTAGCCAAGATTGTCTTGGTTGTGAAATTTGTTGATGACAAGTGTATCATTCATGATCTGCTTCCATTGGTGACATGATTATTGATTCTAACATTTTATGTCTTGGGCTATATAAGCTCATAGACTATGAAAGATCTCTAAATGATTCAACATGTGCAGTTCATGATTCTCAAGCTATGTCAAATCCAAAGCTTTGGCATGCACGCTTTGGTCATCTGAATTTTGCTAGTTTGCTAAACCTATAGAAATATGAAATGGTGTCCTCTTTGCCCAAACTTGAGGCACCCAGTAAACATGTATGTGAAGGCTGTATTTTGGGCAAAATGCAACTTTCCTCCTTCCCAAAAGATGGTTCAGTTTGGGCTACTCAGAAATTGCAGCTTGTTCATATTGATGTGTGTGGTCCTAGTAGACACCTTCCTTTGGGAACTATCTTTACTTCATGATTTTCATCAATGCTTTTTCAAGACGTGCATCGGCATATCCATTGAAGGCAAACTCGAAAGTGTTTATGTGATTCAAATAGTTTCTGGTTTTGGATGAGAATCTATCAGCGTGTAAAATGGGCACCCTCCATTCTAATCGAGGAGGGGGGGATATATGTCTTCTGACTTTAATGCATTTTTGGCTGAACGTGGGATAAAACATCAATGTACAGTGCCGTATACACCTCAATAGAATGGAGCTATTGAATGGAAGAATAGGTCACTTATGGAGATGGCAAAGTGTATGGTCAAGAGTCAGGCTTTACCACATAATTTCTGGCTTGAGGATGTCATGTGTGAAGCATATGTACTTAACAGGTGTCCCACTAAAGTGCTGTAGTCTATCACTCCATACGAGGCTTGGCATGGTTGCAAGCCATCTATTGCTCATCTGTGTGTTTTCGGTTGTTTGGCATATGCATTAGTGCCTCAACAACATCGCAGAAAATTGGATGATAAAGTAGTAAAATGTATTTTTGTTGGGTACACTTATGAAAGCAAAGGCTATCACCTATATCATCCACAGACTAAATGCATTTTGGTTAGCCGTGATGTTGTTTTTGTGGAAGATGCTATTCAACCCTTACTTTCATGTACGAAGGAGACATATGTTAGCTCCAAAGACATGTATGATACTTTGCTACCTCTTTTCATAGGTGGACAGTCTAGTGTTGCTCCTAATGAGGCAACATCTCAGCCTTTATAGATTTCATGTGATGATGCAAATCATTCCATTTCTGATGCATATTTACATGATGCACTTGTTGATGAGAGAACTGATATTGAGCAGGCAAAAACCATGCCAAAATGGTTGGAGCAGACTTTGCATAATAGTAAATTAGATGCACCTCTGTCATATCATACTCATTTAGGCTCTCATAGCTTCTGCATCAGATTGCTATGCTATGGCTACATCTAGTCTTTGTGATGAGACTGAGCTTGTTTCGTTTGATGAAACACAAAATTCTAAACATCGGATGGTTGCAATGCAATCTAAATATGATGCTATCATGAAGAATTGTACCTGTTCTTTATGTGACTTGCCTCCTGGCAAGAAGGCCATTAGCACTAAGTGGGTATACAAGCTGACGCATAAACCTGATGGAACAATTGACAGGTATAAAGCTAAGCTTGTTTCAAAGGGCTATGCGTAGGAAAGAGGCATTGATTTTGATGAGACCTTTGTGTTGATATATTTAGGTAGTGATGTGTGTGAAGACTCTAGGACCGCTGAGGCACTTTTTTCCCTCTTTAGGAGGTTTCTTTCCCTCAGCTTGTATATATGCCTATTGCCCTAACGTGCTATTTATCTTTGTGCATTCTAGTGGTAATACATTCAGTATTATGTGTTGAGCTCCAAGCTTCTTCTTTTTCCTTGTGCTGTTCGTGTGCTTCCGCAATCATCTAACTCCAACAATTGGTATCAGAGCAGGTCGCTGCTTCATCTACGGCATCGTTGAAACCTCTCCGGTTGTAGTCTCAGAATCACATGAATTTTGGTGAGCATAATTAGCGTGTTTCCGAGATCAAAACTACTTCGCTTTGTCGTGCCAAAATCACGATTTGAGCTCGTTTCGCCCTCCGAACGCACTATCATAGCGCTTTTGTAGGCTATTTTGTCTTTTTGTGCCAAAGGTATATACCAGTTTTGGTTCACCAATATAAGCATCTCAAAGTCTACTATAGGTCTAGCAGAATTCATTTGGGCAGTCCTGTTCAACTTTTTGAGATATAGTCAATATATATATAATTTTCTATCAAGGTATTTTAGTCACCGGCCATGGCTGAAAGCAGCGATGTATTCCATATGTTGGTTGTTGAGGATAAGTTGGATGGTACCAACTACTCGTTATGGGCTTATATGATGCGACATGTATTGGTTGCAAAAGGATTGTGGAACATTGTGCATGGTGTTGAACAACGTCCTATCACACCTACAATTGTTACAACTGCAGGTACTGAAGCTGATGCAGAAGGTGTCAAAGATGATGATATTCTGCATATTCCTATTCGTGCTACGATTTTTGCTGCACCTACTATAGAGCAAAATCATTGGGATGGCAGAGATGCCCAGACACATGCATTGATAGCTTTGTCTGTCAAACGTGCCATTATTCTTCACATACGCTCTTGCAAAATAGTTAAGTATGCTTGGGATACATTTACCACATTGTACCAAGCTAGGAATGAGGCTCATGTTGCTTACCTCTTAAAATAGTTGGAGAGTGAGCACATGAATGAAGGTGATTCTATGGATAGTTTTCTAACAAAGATCAAAGACTTCAAGGAACAATTGATTTCTACTGATGAGGTTATACCAGATAGCTCACTTGTGCAAACCGTTCTAAATGGCCTTCCTAATTCATATCAGAGTTTTGCTTCTACTCTTCGTTTGATGATGAAAGGCAATCTAAATGCCTTGTCATTTGAAGAGTTAGTCTCTGTTCTGTTGTAGGAAGATCACTCCAGGCAGAACAGGTCCATTCTGCGTATTGCAGATCAAGCTTTCCTGGCTAGTCAAAAGGGCAAAGGAAAATGTAGCTCTTCAACTAGTAAGCAGAAATCTGCTAATTCTGCACAATTGAAGAGAGAAGACAAAGAGGAAAAGAAATTAGAAAAGTAGAATTTTTTTTGCAAGTATTGTAAAGGAAATGATCATATCATAAAGAATTATCCAAAACTAGCTACTAAAGAGGCAAAGAAGAAAGAGGATGGAATGGTTGTTGCAGATGCCTCTACACAAAAAACAGAGTCTACTAATCTTGTGCAGAAAGAAGAATGGGCATTTACTACTGTTTGTAGTTTTGACCCATCTTCTCATGAGCAGTGCATGTCTGCAAGGCTCAGATGTTTGGTACTTTGACAGTGGGGTAACCAAACATATTACCTCACAACGCAGTTTCTTCTCTTCACTCAAGCTTGCCCCTATAGGGAATATTGTTACATGCGCCAACAACTCCTCTTATCCTCTTATGGGAGTTGATAATATCATTTTGACTACTACCGATGGTAGTTCTTTCACTTTGTCAGATGCTTTGTTTGTGCCAGGGATCAAGAAAAATATGTTATCAGTTTTTGCATTAGCCAAGATTGGCTTGGTTGTGAAATTCGTTGATGACATGTGTATAGTTCATGATCTCTCAAATGGAGATGTGATTCTTGCTTCTGGCATTTTATGTCGTGGGATGTATAAGCTCATAGACTATGAAAGATATGTAAATGATTTTGCATGTGTAGTACACGATTCTCAGGCTATGTCAGATACAAAGCTTTGGCATGCATGCTTTGGTCATCTGAATTTTGCTAGTTTGCTACGCCTGTAGAAATCTGAAATGGTGTCCTCTTTGCCCAAACTTGAGGCACCTGGTAAACATGTATGTGAAGGCTGTATTTTGGGCAAAATGCAGCGTTCTTCCTTTCCAAAAGATGGTTCAGTTCGGGCTACAAAAAAATTGCAGCTTGTACATAGTGATGTTTGTGGTCCTATGCAAATACCCTCTTTTGGAAATTATCTTTACTTCGTGACTTTCATCGATGATTTTTCTAGACATGCATGGGTATATCCATTTAAGGCAAAGTCCGAAGTGTTCATGTGCTTCATACAGTTTTTGGTTTTGGGTGAAAATCTGTCAGCATGTAAAATGGGCACCCTCCATTCTGATTGAGGGGGGGAATATATATCTTCTAATTTTAATGCATTTCTGGATGAACGTGGGATAAAACACCAGTGTACAGTGCCATATACACATCAATAGAATGGAGTTGCTGAATGAAAGAACAGGTCACTCATGGAGATGGCGATTTGTATGGTCAAGAGTCAAGCCTTACCACATAGTTTCTGGCTTGAGGCTGTTATGTGTGCAGCATATGTACTTAACAAGTGTCCCACTAAAGCACTGCAGTCTATCACTCCATATGAGGCTTGGCATGATCGCAAGCCATCTGTTGCTCATCTACGTGTTTTTGGTTGTCTGGCATATGCATTAGTGCCTAAACAACATCATAGAAAATTGGATGATAAAGCAATAAAATGTATTTTTGTTGGGTACAATTCTGAAAGTAAAGGCTATTATTTGTATCATCCATAGACTAAACGCATTCTGGTTAGCCGTGATGTCATTTTTGTGGGATGCTATTTAGCCATTGCTTTCATGTACTAAGGAGACATTTGTTAGCTCCAAAGACATGTATGATACTTTGCTGCCTCTTTTTACAGGTGGACAGTCTAGTGCTGGTGCTAATGAGGCAACTTCTCAACCTTTGCAGGTTTCATGTGATGATGCAGATCATTCCATTTCTAATGCAGATTTACATGACGAACTTGTTGATGAGAGAGCTGATATTGAGTAGGCAAAAACTATGCCAAAGTGGCTGGTGCAGACTTTGCGTGACAACAAATTAGATGCACCTCTGTCATATCATACTCGATTAGGCTCACATAGTGCCTCTTTTGCATCAAATTGTTATGCTATGGCTGCATCTAGTCTCTGTGATGAGACTGAGCATGTTTCGTTTGATGAAGCACAAAATTTAGAAAATTGGATGGCTGCTATGCAATCTGAATATGATGCTATAATGAAGAATGGTACTTGGTCTTTATGTGACTTTCCTCTTGGCAAGAAAACCATTGGTACTAAGTGGGTACACAAGCTGAAGCATAAACCTGATGGTACAATTGACAGGTATAAAGCTAGGCTTGTTGCAAAGGGTTATGCATAGGAAAGAGCAATTGATTTTGATGAAACCTTTGCTCCTACTTGTTGAATGACTACTGTTCGTAGAATCTGTGCACTTGCAGCTCATCATGGTTGGAACGTACATCAGTTGAACATTAAAACAACATTTCTAAATAGTGACTTGCATGAAGAAGTGTATGTTTTTTAGCCCTGTGGCTTGGTGCAAAAAGGGCATGAAAACCAGGTGTGCAAGTTAAAGAAGGCATTATATGGTTTAAAGCAAGCACCACGTGCTTGGTATGGAAAGATACATGCTTATCTGATTGCACATGGTTTTGAGAACAGTCCCAACTGAAAGCACCTTATATGTTAAGCGTACTAATGATGTACTTCTGATCATTGTGGTTTATGTTGATGGCATGCTGCTCATTGGTCCTCATGAGAGGCATATTGCTGATTTTAAGGTTGATTTACATGCCTCATTTGAGATGTCTGATTTGGGGCATTTGCGTCACTATTTGGGCATTCAGTTTATGCACCTTGATGGTGGAATGTCTTTGTGTCAAACAAAATATATTGACACATTATTGCAGCATTTTGGCCTTGAAGACTATAAACCTATTGCCACTCCTATGGAAACAGGTTTACGACGGAGTCTTCATGATGCTAGAGATGCATTTGATGTTGTTCTCTATTAGTAGGCTATTGGATGTTTGATTTACTTATGCATTACTCGGCTAGATATTCAGTTTGCTGTCTCACAGATGAGCAGGTTTATGCATTGCCCAGGAGTCAAGCATTGGCAGGCGGTTAAGTGCATCTTTTTGCTACTTGAGTGGTACTCGGCTACTTGGGCTGTTTTATTCCAAGGGGGGATCACTACCACCATATTTGCATGCTTTTTCTGAATCTGATTGGGACGGTTGCTATGACACTCATGTGTCCACTAGTGGCTTTTGCTTCATGCTTGGTAGCTCATGTATATCTTGGTTGAGCAAGAAGCAGCCTACTATGGCCACTTCCAGCTATGAGGTTGAGTATAGGGCAGCTTTCACAACTACTGTTGAATGTGTGTAGCTCAGATGCCTTATGGCTGATTTGGGTGTTGGTCAGTCTTCTGCCACCACCATCTTCACTGACAGTCAGAGTGCATTGGCAGTTGTGAGGAACCATGTGTTCCATGCTTGCAGTAAGCACATTGAGGTGCATTATCATTATGTCATGGGGAGGTTCTCTACGGGGGAGATCAGCTTGGCATATGTGCCCACGCAGGAGAACATTACAGACCTTTTCACAAAGGCTCTGCCTAGGGAGAAGTTTGAAGCTTTCCACAAAGCTTTGGGCTTACTTCCTTTTGTGGAGTGATTTCCACCTAGCTTGGCACTTCCTTATACATGAGTGCCAACTCCTTGTTCACCGCATCACTCCTAGGGGGGATTTGTTGATATATTTAGGTAGTGATGTGCGTGAACACTCTAGGACCACCAAGGCACTTTTTTCCCTCTTTAGGAGGTGTTTTCCCCCCAGCTTGTATATAGGCCTATTGCCCTAACGAGCTACTTATCTTTGTATATTCTAGTGGTAATACATTCAGTATTGTGTGTTGAGCTCCAAGCTTCTTCTTCTTCCTTGTGTTGTTCTCGTGCTTCCACAGTCATCTAACTCCAACACTTTGCACCTACATGCCGAATGACTACTCTTTGTAGCATATGTGCACGTGCAGCTCATCATGGTTGGAATGTACATCAGTTGGACATTAAAACAACATTTCTGAATGGTGATTTGCATGAAGAAGTGTATGTTTTTCAGTCCCATGGCTTTGTGCAGAAAGGGCATGAAAACTAGGTGTGCAGGTTAAAGAAGGCATTATATGGTATACAACAAGCACTACATGCTTGGTATGAAAAGATACATGCCTATCTCATTGCACATGGTTTTGAGAACAATCCAATTGAAAGCACCTTATATGTTAAGCATGATAATGATGTGGTTATGATCATTGTTGTGTATCTTGATGAAATGTTGCTCACAGGTTCTGATGACATGCATATTGCTGATTTTAAGGCTGATTTGCATGCCTCATTTGAGATGTCTGATTTGGGGAATTTTCATCACTATTTGCACATTCAGTTTATGCAAGTTGATGGTGGAATGGCTTTGTGTCAAACCAAATATGTTGACACATTATTGCAGTGTTTTGGCCTTGAAGGCTGTAAGCCTATTGCCACTCCTATGGAGACAGGTTTACGATTCAGTCTTCTTGATGTTGGAGATGCATTTGATGATGTCCTCTATTAGCAGGCTGTTGGATGCTTGATTTACTTATGCATTACTTGGCCAGATATTCAGTTTGTTGTCTCATAGATGAGCAGGTTTATGAATTGCCGAGGTGTCAAGTCAAGCATTAGCAGGTGTTTAAGCACATCTTTCACTACTTGAGTGGTACCCGACTACTTGGGTTGTTTTATCCCAAGGGGGGATCACTACCACCAAATTTGCATGCTTTTTCTGACTCTGACTGGGTTGGTTGCTATAACACTCGTGTGTCCATTAGTGGCTTTTGCTTCATGCTTGGTAGTTCATGTATATCTTGGTTGAGCAAGAAGCAACCCACTCCACTTCTAGTTGTGAGGCTTAGTATAGGGTAGCTCTAGTTGTGAGGCTAAGTATTGGCTTGAGTCCCACAAAGTCATAGAAGAAGCCTTAAAATGAAGACAATGTAAAGTTCACTTGTGAACTACCTCTTGTAACTTTTGAAGAGTTTACTTAATGTAAAAGTGAAAGAATCTTAAGTGGTTGAGTCCACTTGATTAAAAAAGGAAAGAGGAGCCACGAATTCGTGATTTGTGGTAGATAGAGAATCAAATCAATCACTAATTTATTGGAGAGTGATTGAGGGAAGTTAGCCTCCCAAACTCAACTATAAATAGATGGCAGCTTTAGTCGTGGTTAGAGAGACCTATGTGAAGACCTCCAAGAGCTGAGCTTTATGCCATATCAAGGTGTGATTCCAAGGCACACATATGTATCAATAAGTCCATTGTATTTTACAAGCAATATATACTTTTTTTCATGATCATTTGAGTTCATATTTCCATGTTCTTGTGAAGTGTACTACTCACTGCCATATCACTCAGTTTTCTCGATCAGATTGCAGAGATGGTTTCTCTGAGCTTGGTGCATCATTTTTAGTGGTTTAAATTGGTACTATAGGTCTACTATATGCTCACCAATTTTCATTTCATTTGGGTGTTTCAATCTTCATTTATGTTCAGTTGAAAACAACAGTGTCTGTTCATTTTCACTTCTCTGTCAGGTACCCGACTTTTTTACTCATCTTGTCAGAGCTGTTTCTCAGTATGTACTTACCCAAATTCAATGATTTAAAGCTTGTTGGATTCAACATACTTTCTAATATAAGCATACAAATTTTCATAATCATTGGATTCCTAAATCTTCACTTATGTTCATTTTTCTGCTCACTGGTCTCATTACTATAGCAGCCAGTGAAAATCGGGATGATGTCATCACTTGTTAAACATCATTCTCAGTGTGTGGTTCATTATTTTTTATGAGATTACTCTTGAAAGTTAGCTCTTTAAATTGAATATAATTCCCCAAAAGGAATTAAGCTAATTACTGTTGTGCTTAGAGAATTATGCAAAACACTGGACGGGTGTATGGACCAAAATAGCAAGGTCTTCACCTCTGAGCAAACTCCAACTTATCTGTTTTGATCTATCTTTTTGAGAGTGATCTTCCAAGGTACATAGGGTGTCTAATACATCCATTTGCAAGCTAAAAGGGCCCACCATATACTCCTGGATTTTATTTGGCTTGTGTAGATCAAGGATTTTGCAACACCTCTTCATCTTCAAGCACATACCTATCCATCTCTTCACAGTGGTATCAGAGCAAACACGGTAGATGGATTTCCTTCACCAATTGACAAATTGGATAGAGGTAACTACTCAGCTTGGTCATTAAGAATGGAAGCTTATCTCCAAGGTAGAAGTTTATATGGTTATGTGGCTGAAGATGAAGTTATGCCAAGTTTCTGGAACAAAAGTCAACCAACACAAGTTGAGCAAGAAAGATTGAGCACATGGTGCTCCAAGGATGCACTTGCAAGGTCTTATCTCCTCAACTCTATCTCAGATTTTTTGTTGCCTCACATTAGAAGTTGTAAGACATCTCAGGAAGTGTGGGATGCACTTGAAGCTTTCTTTTCTTCAAGTACTAAAGCTAGGAAGCATCAACTATGGCTGGATTTCACAACTCTCAAGAAGGCTCCCAAACAAAATGTGACTGATTTTGTCACAAAGCTCAAGGACATAGCAGATCAGTTGGGAAGCATTGGAGAGGTAATAGATGAAGAGCAAATTGTAAGGCAGGTCATCAATAGCTTGAAGGCAGATGACAAGTGGGAAGCATTCACCACAGCTATGGATTTGTATATGGACATGCATGTACCTGATTTCAATACACTCATTGGACAACTACTTACTCAAGAGGCAAAGCTTATCAAAAATGGAGAAAGCTCTAAAGGTAATCAATCTTCAGCTTTATACACTGATAAAAGCAAGTCCAAAGATAACAAAGGAAAGGCAAAGAAAGTGGATGATGAAGCAGGTACATATCAAGCTAACTATGCAGGTAGAGGAAGACATGGGAGAGGTATCAAGGTGCGATTCCAAGGCACACATATGTATCAGTAAGTCCATTGTATTGTACAAGCAATATACTTTCATTTTCATGATCATTTGAGTTCATATTTCCATGTTCTTGTGAAGTGTACTACTCACTGCCATATCACTTAGTTTTCTTAGTCAAATTGCAGAGATGGTTTCTCTGAGCTTGGTGCATCATTTTCAATGATTTAACTTGTTAAAGTTAGCTCTATAAGTCTACTATATGCTCACCAATTTTCATTTCATTTGGGTATTTCAATCTTCAATTATGTTCAGTTGAAGTCAACAGTGTCTGCTCATTTTCACTTCTCTATCAGGTACCTGACTTTTTTATTTGTCAGAGCTGTTTCTCAGTATGTACTTACCCAAATTCATTGATTTAAAGCTTGTTGGATTCCGCATACTATCTAATATAAGGATACAAATTTTCATAATCATTGGATTCCTAAATCTTCAGTTATGTTCATTTTTCTGCTCACTGGTCTCATTACTTTAGCAGCCCGTGAAAATCGGGATGATGTCATCACTTGTTAAACATCATTCTCAGTGTGTGGTTCATTATTTTTTATGATATTACTCTCAAAAGTTAGATCTTTAAGTTTAATAGACTTCCCCAAAAGTAATTAAGATAATTACTGTTGTGCTTAGAGAATTATGCAAAACACTGGATAGGTGTATGAACCAAAATAGCAAGTTCTTCACCTCTGAGCTAACTCCAACTTATCTGTTTTGATCTATCTTTTTGAGAGTGATCTTCCAAGGTACATAGGGTGTCTAATACATCCATTTGCAAGCTAAAAGGGCCCAACATATACTCCTAGAGTTCATTTGGCCAGTGTAGATCAAGGATTTTGCAACACCTCTTCATCTTCAAGCACATACCTATCCATCTCTTCATAGCTTTCATAGCGATTGTTGAGTGTGTGTGGCTCAGACGCCTTATGGCTGATTTGGGTGTTGGTCAGTCTTCTGCCATCACCATCTTCACTGACAGTCAGAGGGCATTGGCAGTTGCAAGGAACCCTGTGTTCCATGCTCGCACTAAGCACATTGAGGTGCATTATCATTATGTCAGGGAGAGGTTGTCTACTGGAGAGATTAGCTTGGCATATGTGCCAACACAAGAGAACATTCCAAACCTTTTCACAAAGGCTCTGTCTAGGGAGAAGTTTGAAGCTTTCGGCAAAGCTTTGGGCTTACTTCCTTTTGTGGACTGATTCCGCATAGCTTCACACTTCCTTATACATGAGTGCTAGCTCCTTGTTCATCCCATCACTCGGAGGGGGGATTTCTTGATATAATTTTGTAGTGATGTGTGTGAACACTCTAGAACCGGCAGGGCACTTTTTTCCCTCTTTAAGAGGTTTTTTTCCCTCGGCTTGTATATAGGCCTATTGCCCTAATGGGCTACTTATCTTTCTACATTCTAGTGGTAATACATTTAATATTGTGTGTTGTGCTCCAAGCTTCTTCTTCTTCCTTGTGTTGTTCACATTGCTTCTGCAGACGTCTAACTCCAACACACATATATTCTTACATAATCTTTTTGGTTGGTCATTATTGTTCATTAATCCATTTCTCTAAGGAGACTCTATTAATTTCCTAGAATTTGACACTTGTTCATCCCTTTTTAGCCTTAGTGGTGTTTGGAATCTTTTAGATCCATTATCATTCTTGTCAATTCTCAATCATCATGGCATCAAAGATCTCAGGGACATCTATGCGATCAGGGTCTAGTGCCAATGTTCCTAGAAGGAGCTATAACTTTCAAGGCAAAGAACATTTTGAGGTTTGAAAATTTGATGGCACAAACTTTTCTCTATGGAAGAATCAGATTAAAGATGTTTTGATTAAGAGGAGTTAATGAAGCTAGTAAATGGAATCTCAAAGAAGTTTGCTGACATGGATGAAGATGATTGGGATGAGCTGGATGAAATGGTTAGGTCTATCATTTGATTGCACCTGGCAGATAATGTTTATTTTACAATATTGGATTGTGAAAGTGCAGAGGAGCTTTTGAAGAAGTTATGAAATACATATGAAAAAGAAACAGCATCAAATAAAGTGTATCTGATGAGAAAGCTCTATGACCTTTGCAGGAAGGCCATAGATAGTGTTGTTTGAATAAATTTGATGCTATATTCTCTCAATTATAGGCTCAAAAAATGGACATGGATAATGAAATGAAAGCAGTCTTGTTGTTGTACACATTGCCATCACCATGGGATTCATTTTGCACTATTATTAGCAATAGTGCACTATTATTAGCAATGTGGAGCACTCTTGAGTGAGGAGATTCATAGGAAATCTATGGTTGGCACTTAGAGCAGGAATGCATATAATCTTCATGATTCTTACCAAGGAAAGAATCACAACAACATGGCAGGAGCAAGAACAAGGAAAAGAATGGCCAACAAAATAAGAGTAGAAGTAACAAGGAAGAGGAATATCAACTGCCCATTATTTTTATAAGAAAGGACACATGAAGAAATACTACTATGCATTAAAGAATGCTAAAGGTAAAGGGAAAATTTTTTATGGGCATGTTAAACAGCTACCTACACCATCTACTTTGATATGAAGATTGAAGAAATCAATGGTATTTCTAACAATCAATGTGACTGCTAGATTCTCTTTCCCACATGTGACTGCTAGATTCTGGTGCTTGTTTATATGTGACAGCACATAGAGAATGGTTCTCTGCTTATAGAGCAAGTTCTCTTGGTACTGTGAGACTTGGTGACTCTTACCAGTGTGACATTTTTGGGATTGGAGATGTGGTTGTGCAGTGATGTTCAATATTTACTATGCATAATGTATGCCATGTACCTCATTTATCATGTAGTTTGATGTTAGTTGGTCAACTTGATGACCTTGGTTACAAGGTGGTCTTCTATGCTCAGTCCTTTTGCATATCAAAGGGCCATATGGTTATTTGCAAAAGGAAGCAAACTTGGCTCACATTATCCTTTATTTGTGTCACAGAAAGAACACTTGTTAGTTGTTACTGAACAAACTATGGTTTGTATTTGGCATGGCCGTTTGTGCCATATATCATGTAGTGGAATGGAAAATCTTTCTCATTCTGGCTACTTACCTATGTTATCTTTCTCTAATTTTTCATTTTGTGAGCATTGTCAATATGGAAAGCAAACTAGAAATGTGCACAAGATGCACATTGACTCTTCAATTTCGCATTTAGATCTCGTTCATACAGATGTGTGTGGCCCTATGCCCACAAGGTCATCAGATGGTTCTCTTTACTTTGTCACTTTCATAGGGGATGCTACTAGAAAATTCTGGGTATATCCTATCAAAGCAAAGGATGAGGTATTCCCTACTTCCAGAAAATGTCTTGCTTTAGTTGAGACCAAAATAGGAACTAAGATTAAGGCTTTAGGTTCAAATAATGGGGGTGAATATACATCACATGAATTCAACCTTTTTTGTAAGTCTAGAGGAATTCTTAGCAGCTCCTTATACCCTAGTAGAAAATGGTGTAGCTAAAGGGATGAATAGAACTATTCAAAATAGAGTAGCTTCTATGTTGCATCATGCAAACCTTTCACAAGGCTTTTGGGTAGAAGCAATATTAATTGCAGTTCATGTGATTAACCTTTCACCTAGTACTACCAAAGGTTTGAAAGTGGCACATGAGTTATGGACAAGGAAACCAACATATTATAATCATCTTTGAGTTTTTGGGTGTGAAGCATATGTTCATATACCCAAGAACCTTAGGCAAAAGCTAGACCATAAGTCAAAGAAATGCATTTTTCTTGGATATGATCGAGAAGGCCAATTTGGATATCACTCATGGGATCTTGAAACATGATCAGTGATCAAAATTAGTGATGTCATTTTCAATGAGTCTAAGATGCATAAACAACCCATTAAGGAGGTTGAAGTGAGAAGAGTGGTGTTTGAGGAGACTAGTCCTCCAGTTAGCATGCATAAAAATGTTGCACATAGGGATGTTCAAGAGAATGTCGAATCAAATCAATCTACAAACATTCTATTTTAGCAACCATTGAGACGCTCTACACGTGTCTCACATCCACCTGATAGATATGTTCCACATTTGGATTTTGTTATGCTAACAGATGCTCATGGGCCTTCTTGCTAGAAAGAGGCTATGCAGATAGAGGATCATGTCAAGTGGGAGCGTTCCATGAAGAGTGAGTTGGATTGTATTCACAAGAATGGTACTTGGTAGTTAGTACCTTTGCCAAAGGGCAGGAAAGCTTTACCATGTAAATGAGTATATGTGTACCTAAGTCGTGAAGCCTTAGGGACTTGTGTCAATGAGACTAAATCTCAATCACGCCACAAGTGCATATAGTGGTCGATCGATACATGTTTAATTATCAATTCGAGGAACCATATGAACCACATGTATGAAGATGTGTGCACACATGATGGAAAGTGAAGTGGCTAAGCTACAATGCATGTGAAAAGACTTGACTACCTCTCTAACTCACTAATCCTCTAAAAATGTATGCCACGATACCATTTACAATAGTAAGCACAACTTTGAACTTTTCTCCTAGCTCTAGACTCCAAATATGGCCAATGATGGGTTCATTTCGAAGCTCTCGATGAGATGCATCTATTGGCTATATTTTCACTCAAATGTGACAAACGCTCTTCAAGATATGAGCAAAATAGTGAATGGTAGGAAACATGAACACTCACTCCGCAACTTGTAATGGCTCACACACACACTACAATAGTTCAAAAGCGATGGGAAGGGATAGATAACAGTCCTACACACATATTCCAAGCATTACACACACAAAAGATCATAAAGAATGAGGAAATCAGTAGGAAAGAAGCAAATTCGAAATTTCTTCTCCAATTTTTCACAATGGCAAAAGTCTCTTACAAGAGTCACAAAGTGATTTATATACATGTGCCCTAAAAATGGTCCTTTCACACAAGAGACCGACACATTATTGACTAATCTCTAATTTCCTACTATTTTACAAGAGTTGTGTTACAAGGATTTGGGGCTTATGCATCTAGAGGGCTCCTCTAGTGCATTTACATGGCTTTCATGAGATTTCCATAAGCATTTGAAGAAGAAAAATTGTGCCCATAATTTTGAAAATTTTGGGGCTCCTCTTTAGTGCTCCATTTTATTTGCAACACTCTCCCCCTCTTTATCTCTATCGTCCCGTGATAGACTTTGCTTTTTGTCTGCAGTTTGTCTATAGCTCCTTAGTACACGCACCTAGTGGTTGAAGAAGCGATAAGGATTGTAAGACAATTTGTTACTTTATCCGAACTAAGTCCTTTGCTTTTGTAATCCCCTTGGTATTCCTTACATTCATAAATCTGGGTTGCTGTGTTAAGTCGGACTGCCACTCACACCATGAGTGGCTAAGAATGTGATGTTTCAACTTATCAGCCTCTCCCCTTTCTAACTTTTGGTCCTCTGATATGTCTTTGTCTTCACAACTCTGGCCATGTTGTATTGTTCTGGCCTATTGACTTCTTTATATTGCATGCACTTCGTGCAGGCCTTAGAGGTTCAGATGCACGCATCTTGTGGGTGAGGAAGTTGTGTGCAACTTCCCTTAAAAGGTCCTGGATGTTGTTCTTTATTTCCAATCTTTGGGACCTGGTCCTTTTGCATTATAGCTTGATCTGTGCCCTTGTGGGGCTTTGGGCAGTGGATGGTTCTTTCTTAGTGAGCTGCTTTATTCTTTGATCTTCTTCTTCTTCTTCTTCTCTTCTTGCTTGACTCTCCCTTCATACGTCCTCCTCCTGAACTCTGTCATCCCCGACAGGCTTTTTGTGGTGACATGTATAAGTTTGTATGACTTTTTGCTCTCTATGATTAAGCAAATTTGCTTGACATATCATCAGTTCCTTCCATTGGTTTGACTTTACTCCATCATTTGGTGCTTGTCTATGGTTTGCAAAAAAGCTTAGTTCATAGGCCACCAGTCACGCATTTAAGTTGGAAGACATTTTTACAAAGATCTCTGAGTCCATTTCAAAAAAACCTGTAAAGAATGCTTCTTCGAATGTTTGCATGTATGAACTCGACAGAAACATAAGTCTCAAGTATATTGCCATGATCGTTAAGCGACTATGGGTAGTAGATAGATAAAAAATTAGGGCATCTGGTCCTTGGTTAATTTCGATGAAGTTCAAAAAATTATACTGCACATGTTGGAATACCTTTAATACTATAAGTAGCATACTCATAATTTTGTTTGTCATTTTGATGGCTAAGTCTGGTATTGTGGCATATGTGGATAACCAAATTTCTATCGTACGCACCATATATTCCTCTATCGGTAAGTAATTGCGTGGTGGACTAGGTAATAGTGGATAATTTAGCCATTGGTTATTTAAGCTACCTTGGTATTGTGCTTCCCAAAATTGCATCCTGGAGTGTCTTCTCGATACTGGGCAAAAAGATGCATTCACTTGAAGCATGTACGGTGCTAACTCCCAGTGTACCCTTACCATAGGATTCTTCTCCAAAAACTTGCGTCTCCAGACAAGATCTACCTTATCAAATTCTTGTTGATAAGGTAGATCTGATTCCTTGGCTGAGAGTGCCTGTTGAGCTTGAATTAATTGTGCAGACAAGTTTTCACTTATTACCTGGAATCGGCTTTTCTCTCTCATAGCCTTGTCATACTCTGCATCCGCTTTGAGCATTTTTTGTTGAGTGTCCATAGTTGTTTGTATCATTTGCTTTACTACAGGCTCTAATTGAGCCACATCCATACTCAGCCATGTTTTGGGGATACTTGGTTCTTCCCTCATTCATACATCTTTGCCTTGGTCCACATGTATAGTTTCGTTATGCGGTTGTCTTATCTGAAGGTGCATTTCTCTCTCTTTTTCCTCTTCTTTGTTTGTGGTGCTTCCTTGAAAGGTAACATCCAAAGGAGAAGGCTCCGCTACCACCCTAATGGCCGTGAATGGCTCAGGATCCTCCACTTTTGCCTATTCTTTGTCTTCCTTTGGTCGCTTTATTGGGGCTTTGCCATCTAAGTGAGTCTATGTGATTTGAATGTGCATCTCTTCAGTCATTTTGAATACATGAATCCCCTCTTTAGGTGATTCTTTCCTTATAGTATCCTTGATAGTGTCATCCGGAGTTTGGTCTATCTTTGTACCTTCCACTCCAAAGTCATCTGTGACTTGATTCAATTCCTCCCAATTACCATCATCTTTTGAGTCACTTTTAATGTCCACATTCATTATAGATGGTTCCTACTCTCCTTGTGTATCAGAAGATGAACTAGAATTGGTCAATCCCAACTCTCTATATCGATGAACTTTAGTCATCCTCTTTCTTTGCCCAGTGTCTTCATGAGACTAGTGGTAATGATGCCCTTGTACTGTCAGGTTGACTTGACCTTCCATGTATTGGTGTGTAGCCACCATTGCTTCCTTTAGCTCCTCTTCAATAATTGGTTTGTGGTCCTCAATCTTAGTCCTTGGAAGTATATGTATCCTCTTTGAAGTTGGAAATGCTTCTTCTGCCTTCATCATTTCTCGTAATCTTTTGGTGCCTCTCATCCTTGGTTGCGAGCTGGTCTTGGATTCTTCCACCACTTTTACTCCCTTCTTCTTTCTTGGGACCGTGGCTAACTTAGCATACTTAGTCATTTCTACAGCTGAAGGCATTTCTTTCAGATGTTTTCGAATACCCAATGCATGGTAGATGAGTATGGTCAGTGCAAAATCTCCTTTCAAGAAATTTTTATGGTTCCATTGCTTCTTAGCTTCAAAAAGATGCTCTTGGATATATGGCATCATGTTCACTTTATTACCAACTTGTTTGATAGCATGAGATAGCATATGCACAATGATTTTCTGTGCTGCTGTGTATCGATGCATATTTGGAAAGCAAAAATGTTGATGAATCAGACAAACTTCTTCTTCTATATCTATACGATTGATATCCGTGAATGTCCATGTCTTGGTTCCTTGACTTTCATCCAAATGCTTCTTTGATCAGATCGTGGGAGAATTGGATGATTATCCATTCCCCTGTGGCATCTAGAACTCTTGCCTCTGGCACTAATGGGTCATGTAGAGCCGGTTGGAGGGTATTCATCACCTGCATGCATCATTGGAAATCTAGCTTGTAAATTGGTAGCTCAAAGTATTTTCAAATACCTGCTTTTGTTAATACGTCCATGGTTGATGGGATGTCATGCAAGACTTTAAAATCGTGAGGACATGACCGGGAACTGATGGTCGGTGTCCATAATCTTTATTATCACTAAGAAAAGATAATCCCCAGTAAGTTGATCCTCTCAAAACCAGTGACCTTTGGCTTTGGTCACACTCAGTAATGGAAACTCTAGCACCTCTTCTTGAACAATTGCTTCAGAATCCTCAGAAGCCATCTGCATTTGTAATAGAGAGAGAATCGGCTTCTAGTAGAAATCAATTCATGTGTTATGTGTGGCTTAGTGATATTTTGTTTCCTTCGTCACTCCATTCCCCTTGCTTAAGTAAGTAAGATCTCTTACCACACTTCTTTTGACTTATATTCCTGAAAGAAAACAAAAGTTAGTTCTAGCCGAAGCATTTATTTATGTACAGTCAAGTTCATTCCTATAGTAGTAGAAACTAAGACCTATTCCCACGATGGAAAGGTATACCACTAATTTTGTTGAGAAGGTAATGTGCCGAATGCATGGCCTTGTAATGCGGCCCTATCATGCATACTCTAGGTGCATTGGACTCTTCATGAGTGCAAGTGGAATCTAGTTGAGTAGGTTGTTCTTGTCCTTGCTCCTTCTTGGGTCTCCATATCCATTTTGTAGTTGGTGTTTGAGGTATTTGGTTCTGTCGTTCTTGTAGTTCTCTGGTCCTTGTCACCTTGTTTCTTGAATTCTGATTGGTTGATGTCGTGTTCCTTTTATAATTTTGTTGATTCCTTTTGGGCCTCCTTGTTTCGCTTTGCCGACATAATATCTCATTGAGCTTGTCTAGATCTTGGTTAGCAATCTGTTTGAGCTTCTTTGGGATCCACATACATTGGTGTGCCTTTTGGGCTGCTACTAGTGATTTTGGAAGCCATACACTTAGGAGCCTTTTGATTCTGATTGTAATGAAGAGGATTGGTTGTTCCTCCTTGCCCTCATTGGATGGCTGACCTGCATCTGTGTTGGCTTCTCTAGTTCCCTCATTCGATCCTTTCGAACCCATTGCAGACGAGTATTACATGGATGTGATGCTCGAGTAGTAGACTTCCATGTGGATGTTCTTCTCTTTGAGTAGGTTAATTTAGAAACATTGTCCTCACTTCCTCTCGTGGATTGATTTCTCATGGGAAAGGTGATTATATTATCATGCAACACATCCTTATTTACATGCAATTCTAGATTAGGGCATTCTTTGGGTACGCTCTCGATTGATTCATCTTCTAACTCCTTTTCTAGGGTTTCTTCCTCAAGCTTGATAACTTCCTGAATGTGAGAAGGTCTTTCTTCTAATAAACTAAAGATCTCTTTATGTCCTATTTTGGCAGATATGTATCCTTGTGTTAGATGAATGCTCACTTCATTCTCGATAATCCAATATTACCCTAGGATCAGATTTTCTATTAAGTCCTCGTCTTCGCATACCAAAACTCATTGCTCCATAGTGGAACTTCCTAGGTGCAGGGATATTAGGGCTTCTCCAACACATTCTATAACTTGGCCTCCAATTCCTACCATGCACGCTTTAGTGGGACTTATCATTGTTTGAAAATGCATAATCAACATCATTCGTATGTAGCTTAGGGCTGCTCCTGAGTCAATCAAAGCATCTATTAACTGGTACTCTGTGGTTCCAATCCCTAGGTTTAAAGATGGTTGGGATATACTAAGGCTCTCCTTGCCAACTTTATGGACCACTCCTTCCGTTTCTTGATATGCTCTAGGGCTTCTTGGCGTGCTTCTTCCCTAATTCTCTCTTCTTCTTTCTTTCAATTCTGAGCTCCTACGCATTGTGCTAACATCTGATCCGTCAATGGCTCCATATATCATTTTACTTGACAACCACTTATGTAATTAGAAAGTATATCTCCATCTAGTATGACTAGATTCACTGCTCGACTAGTTGAGATTCTATTAATTAGTAAGGGTTCGTATCCGTGTTTCTGTAGTTTCTTGGCATGTTGCTTCAATGTATACACTAGGACTAAATCTCCTTCTTTCAAGCCTTTATCTTTGATATGTGCATCATAATACACTTTATGTCTCCTTTTAGCTGCATAAATTCCCACAACTACTTGTAGTCTTGTTTCGTGTAACTTCTCAATCTGCTTGAGTTGCTTGGATAGCTCATGTCCTGTCCACTCATACTATTGTGCTACTCATAAAGTAGGTACCAAAAATTCAATTTGCATCTTGTCCATAAACTAGGTTAAAAGGATTAGTTCCAATGGCTGTCTTGTAAGCCACACAAAAGGCCCAAATTGCATGATGCAATTGTTTGTCCCAATCTGACCTTCAATTATTGACTATCTTTGTCAACACTGTACACAACACTTTATTGGAACTTTTTGCTTGACCATTGGCTTGAGGGTGATAAGGGGCTGATTTTTTATGAATCACTAGGAATTCATTCATCAAGGACTCTATCACTTCATTAATGAAATGTGTTCCTCTATCACTTACTATCTCTATAGGTACTCCAAAGCGAGTACAGATGTTCTCAAAGAGGAACTTGGTTGTGGTCTGAGCATTGTTCTTTCTAGTTGCTTTTACTTCTACCCATTTAGTTAGATAATCTGTCACCACTATTATGTACTCAGCGTGTGATCCTTTGGTTGGTGGGTTAATTGGTCCTATGAAATCAATACCACATTTGGAAAAGGCTCTCGCACAAACCATGGGTCTTAGAGGCATGTCATCTCTTCTAATATGGTACTTAGCTCTTTGGCATACATCACAACTTCGTACGTAGGTGCCTGCATCCATGTGTAGAGTTGGCCACCACAGGCATGCAAAGAGAATCATTTTTATAGTTCTTTTGGCTGAAAAATGTCCTCCTATGGCATCTGCATGTGCGATTTCTAATATGGGTAAGTACTCTTCATGCACATATAGTCATAGCTTATTGTCTTTTCCTCTTTTGAATAATTGCCTCCCCAATATAACATAGTCCTTACTCATTTCTTCTAGGGATTGCTTCCTAGCTAGGTTTGCTCCTCCTCATGCTTGCTAGTTTTTAAGAATTTCACCAATGTCTTACTCCAATCTGATGCTATCATGGAGAATTGGAATGAGGTATAGTCTTTTGGAGTATTTTCTTGACATTCCGAGCAACTACCAACATACTCATGAACATCATTAGGCATATCAGGCCAATACACTCCCATTTGTTTTAATTCCCTTAGTGTTCCATGGGTTCCCTTGTGCATTCTCCATCTGTTTACGTGAGCTTGCTCAATCAAGTTCGTCTATTCGTCTTCTTCTACACATCTTGACAATACACCGTTAGGTTCTTTATGGTACACACTTTGTGCTACAATGTGCAAGTTGCACAATTGTTGAATTCCCTTCCTAAACTCCTTGTTATTTGGGTGTTGGGATCCATGGGTGAGTATTGGAATTAACTTCTCTGCCCACTTAGGACATACTTCCAAGTTGAACAGATAAGTGTTTGGTAAATCATCTGGTACTCCGTAAGGTGGTTCTCCATGAGTTAATCTGGATAGATGATCAGCTCTTACGTGGGTATTTCCTTTTTTTACTACCACTTCGAAGTCAAACTGCATTAGTAATAGAAACCATCTTACTAGCCTTCCCGTATTACAGGGCTTATTGACTAAGTACAATAAGGCCTGATGGTCTATGAAGAACTTAAGCTTGTTGGCTAGAAGGTAGTGTCTAAATTTCTTCGCTGCGTACACCATTCATAAACCTTCTCGTTCCGTAGTTGTATAGTTTCTTTCAGCTTGATTCAATTGTCTGCTCGCATAGGCAATAGGGTGGTCTAATTTTCCATCATCTACAAATTGAGCTAATATTTATGAAATGGTTTATTCTAGTTGGGTGTTTTCAAAATAGGTGTTGTGCTTAGTCATTTTTTTAGTTCATTAAATACTTTCTCACATTCATCCGTCCATGTAAATTGGGTTAATAATCCATAGAGTGGCTTGGCAATTATGGCGTACATGTGAATAAATCTACGATAGTATCCACAATGGCCCATAAAAGCTTGCACTTCCTTAGCATTTTTTGGTCTTGGTAGCTCTTGGATTACCTTTATCTTATCTTCATCAGTGGAAATTCCGTTCCTGGATACGATGTGTCCTAGGATTTTTCTTTGTCTCACCATAAAGACACATTTCTCAAGATTCAAGCACACTCTATACTGTCGACACTTTTCAAATATCCTTTGCAACTCTAGAATGTGCTCTTGTCTCCGACCTGAGTACGTGCATAAGTCATCTATGTATACTTCCATACTCTTCCTTAGAAATTCTTTAAAGACATCACACATCAGCCTTTGGAAAGTAGTAGGGGCATTCGTGAGTCCAAAAGGCATCACCTTGAAAGCATAGACTCCCCATTCAGTTGTGAATGTGGTCTTATGTTGGTCCTCTATAGCAATATCCACTTGGTTATATCTAGAGAATCCATCGAGGAAACTATAGAATTCTTTACCTGCAATTCTTTCTAAGAGATGATCAGTGATAGGTAATGGGTAGCTATTGTTGGAGTTAGACGTCTGCGGAAGCACGCAAACAACACAAGGAAGAAGAAGAAGCTTGGAGCACAACACACAATACTGAATGTATTACTAGAGAATGCACAAAGATAAGTAGCCCATTAGGGCAATAGCCATATATATAAGCCGGGGGAAAAAAACCTCCTAAAGAGGGAAAAAAGTGCCCCTGCGGTCCTAGTGTGTTCACACACATCACTACCTAAATATATCAACAAATCCCCCCTGGGAGTGATGTGGTGAACAAGGAGCTGGCACTCATGTATAAGGAAGTGCCAAGCTATGTGGAAATCACTCCACAAAAGGAAGTAAGCCCAAAGCTGTGCGGAAAGCTTCAAACTTCTCCCTAGGCAGAGCCTTCGTCAAAAGGTCTGCAATGTTCTCCTGCGTGGGCACATATGCCAAGCTGATCTCCCCAGCAAAGAACCTCTCCCTGACATAATGATAATGCACCTCAATGTGCTTAGTGTGAGCATGGAACACAGGGTTCCTCGCAACTGCCAATGCGCTCTGACTGTCAGTGAAGATGGTGGTGGCAGAAGACTGACCAACACCCAAATCAGCCATAAGGCGTCTGAGCCACACACACTCAACAGTAGCTGTGAAAGCTGCCCTATACTCAGCCTCACAACTGGAAGTGGCCATAGTAGGCTGCTTCTTGCTCAACCAAGATATACATGAGCTACCAAGCATGAAGCAAAAGCCACTAGTGGACACACGAGTGTCATAGCAACCAGCCCAATCAGAGTCAAAAAAAGCATGCAAATCTGGTAGTAGTGATCCCCCTTGGGATAAAACAACCCAAGTAGCCGAGTACCACTCAAGTAGTGAAAGATGCGCTTAACCGCCTACCAATGCTTGACTCCTGGGCATTTGCATAAATCTGCTCATCTGTGAGACAACAAACTGAATATATGGCCGAGTAATGCATAAGTAAATCAAGCATCCAACAGCCTGCTGATAGAGAATAGCATCAAATGCATCTCCAACATCATGAAGACTCAAACGTAAACCCGTCTCCATAGGAGTGGCAATAGGCTTACAGTCTTCAAGGCCAAAATGCTGCAATAATGTGTCAGTATATTTCGTTTGACACAAAGCCATTCCACCATCAACTTGCCTAAACTGAATGCCCAAATAGTGATGCAAATGCCCCAAATCAGACATCTCAAATGAGGCATGCAAATTAGCCTTAAAATCAACAATATGCATCTCAATAGGACCAGTGAGCAGCATGTCGTCAACATAGACAACAATGATTAGAAGCACATCATTAGCACGCTTAACATATAAGGTGCTTTCAGTTGCACTGTTCTCAAAACCATGTGCAATCAGATAGGCATGTATCTTCTCATACCAAGCACGTGGTGCTTGCTTTAAACCATATAATGCCTTCTTTAACTTGCACACCTAGTTTTCATGCCCTTTCTGCACAAAGCCACGGGGCTGAAAAACATACACTTCTTCATGCAAGTCACCATTCAGAAATGCTGTTTTAATGTCCAACTGATGTACATTCCAACCATGATGGGCTGCAAGTCCACAAATGCTCTGAACAGTAGTCATACGACATGTAGGTGCAAAGGTCTCATCAAAATCAATGCCTCTTTCCTGTGCATAACCCTTTGCAACAAGCCTAGCCTTATACCTATCAACTGTACCATCAGGTTTACGCTTCAGCTTGTATACCCACTTAGTGCCAATGGCCTTCTTGCCAAGAGGCAAGTCACATAAAGACCACATACCATTCTTCATTATTTCATCATATTCAGATTGCATAGCAGCCATCCAATTTTCTGAATTTTGTGCTTCGCCAAATGAAACAGGCTCATTCTCATCAGAGAGACTAGATGCAGCCATAGCATAGCAATCTGTTGCAAAAGAGGCACTATGAGAGCCTGAACGAGTATGATATGACAGAGGTGCATCTAATTTGCTGTCACGCAAAGTCTGCACCAGCCATTTTGGCATAGTTTTTGCCTGCTCAATATCAGCTCTCTCATCAACTAGTGCATCATGTAAATCTTCATCAGAAATGGAATGATCTGCATCATCACATGAAACCTGCAAAGGCTGAGAAGTTGCCTCATTAGGACCAACACTAGACTGTCCACCTATAAAAAGAGGCATCAAAGTATCATACATGTCTTTGGAGCTAACAGATGTCTCCTTAGTACATGAAAGCAATGGCTGAATAGCATCTTCCACAAAAACAACATCATGACTAACCAGAATGCGTTTAGTCTGTGGATGATACAGACGATAGCCTTTACTTTCAGAACTGTACCCAACAAAAATACATTTTACTGCTTTATCATCCAGTTTTCTGCGATGTTGTTCAGGCACTAATGCATATGCCAAACAACCAAAAACACGGAGATGAGCAACAGATGGCTTGCGGTCATGCCAAGCCTCATATGGAGTGATAGACTGCAGTGCTTTAGTGGGACACCTGTTCAGTTCATATGCTGCACACATGACAGCCTCAAGCCAGAAACTATGTGGTAAAGCCTGGCTTATGACCATACACCTCGCCATCTCCATGAGTGACCTGTTCTTTCGTTCAGCAACTCCATTCTGTTGAGGTGTATACGGCACTGTACATTGGTGTTTTATCCCACATTCAGCCAGAAATGCATTAAAATCAGAAGACATATATTCCCCCCCTCGATCAGAGCGGAGGGTGCCCATTTTACATGCTGACAGATTTTTCAGCCAAAACCAAAAACTATTTAAAGGACATGAACACTTCGGACTTTGCCTTCAATGGATATACCCATGCATGCTGTTAGCTCATGAAGTGGTTGATTGTTTATGCACTAATATGCTTTTGGGGTGTAGAATACATGGTTGATCGCAGGTACCTTGAAGGGAAAGTCGGTGTTATGACGAAGAGAAGCACTAGGATGTAGTGCTAAAAGGGAGCAGATGTTTCTTTGCATGAGGCGTTAGGGCTCAAGGAAACCAGTGAATTCAAGTACCTAAAACAAAATGCTTGTGTCAATGGAGCCCATCCTCACTTGAACTTGCAACTGTTGCTTAAGGCATTGAATTTACTTGGATTTACTGAGAAAAATATCCGAGCACCAGGTGTCGTCAAGGGCGGGCTTGGAGGTTTGCTGGCAATTCAAGAGCATCTGCAGCAATTTACTTGGCGGCATCTTCTTCAACATGGTGAAGAGGTTGTTGCTTGTGGGGGATTAAGGAGCCACATTATTGGTTCTTCGCTCAATGATGGAAACATTAACTTCTTTGAATATGAGTTGCTTCCTTTCCTTGTCAGTCATGAAGCAAGAAATGTTCAGAAGCGGGAATCAAGTTCAAACAGAACTTGGAGAAACTCTTAACGGGAAGTACATGCTGCAAACAATTTTTATCATGTGATGATTTATTCATAGTGTATCATACATTTGGAGGGAATACATACAATGGGCTGTCCATTTCAGTTGTCAAATGAATGGTCCATTTTCCGTTCTTTGTTGCAGAAAGGAGGAGGTTGTTTCTTTTAATTTTTTTGGCCACTACTATAGAAGGCGACAGAGGATTCTGGGCGCCAGCTCTACTATCTCCTGCCGTAGGATATACAAGAAA
This sequence comes from Ceratopteris richardii, assembly GCA_020310875.1. Taxonomy (NCBI): domain Eukaryota; kingdom Viridiplantae; phylum Streptophyta; class Polypodiopsida; order Polypodiales; family Pteridaceae; genus Ceratopteris; species Ceratopteris richardii. Next base: position 84,652,921 of record CM035436.1, read on the forward strand.
GGGAGAGGTTATCTTTGTTTTTTTTTATGTGGTTCTCTTGAGCAGGTACGCCCCTCCTCGTCTCTCTCCTCATCACCTTGGCAGCAGTACTCGTCCATGCTTCTTTCCGATACCCCAACGACAGCTATCCCCAGCCGCAAGATCATGCTTCTTTGTTGGGAAAGAATTCTGGTACCATGGGCATGTAGTTGAAGTTGTACACTTGCGCAATGGATGGTGTCTCCTTCTACACAATGGTTGCTGATTCTTCTTTGGAACCAGGAAGAGTGTTTCTCCTCGGCTGCCCAGTTTGTGCTGTCATATTCGTTATCGCTTCAATGCTGTGAATAGGGTGCAATTCATCAACGTCTTGTGACATCAAGTCTATTTGCTTAGGAAAGTGATTGTTTTGGCCGGAAGGCTGAAGATGCAATGGTCCAATCAGTGGAGTATGGCGATAAATAGATGCTTTTTGTGAAACTCAGTTAAATTTGATGTTCTAAAGAATGTTGAGCAAACATTGGGATGCCTAATAGTAGGGACATCTCGTACATGCTTTCTGTTAAGCTTCAGTGAATCTTGATGTCTCTAAGAATGTGAAGCAAGCATGTAGGGTGCCTAACAGTAGGAACAAAAGATGGACTTTATTATCGTTTGAGGGAGGATACAGAAGAGAGAGGGAAGGTTGCTTCTCTGCAGGCACGCTGCGCAAGAGAGACAGAGAGAGGGAGGAGAATCGGATGCTCCGTAATCTCTGTGCAATCTGATGATTGATGCTGGATTACATGGTGCGTGCTGGCGGCTGCTGTTCTTCTGGATAGGAGAGAGACAACATGAAGGAGCTCTGGAGAAGGTCGATGCGGGAATGAAACTGTGTTGCTATTGTGCACGGAGGCAGAGGTGGAAGTACATAGAGGGGCTGCTTGCCATCAACTTATTGTGCCGCTGATTTGAAAGGGAAACCTGCTGAGATCGTACGCCGGAGGGATCCTTGGAAGATAGAGAGCAGCGTACATATGGAGGAACTTCAATCAATTTGAAGCACTGCAAGAGAAGTCTTGAAAAAGCGTATGCAGAAGACGAGAGGAAAAAAAGCACGCTGCAGAATAATAGAATAAAAGAGATTTTAATAGGACATAACAAGCGCAACCAGTAGAGTGGGAGGCCGATGAAAAGTGATGGACAATTGCTGCAACAATCTTTGCTGATTATACAAATCAATCTGACAGAGAGTGAATTCTAATCATCTGGTATTTGAAGTTCATGCACAAGAGTTGAAGAATCAATTTGAAAGAAATGATCTGACGATTGATGAAGAAGGATCACACTGACAATTTATGCACAGTAGAAGGGAAGATCTTGGTCTGCACTTTTGGGGTTCGTGAATGTGCTGCTGGTTCTCTAAGGAAAACTGCTATCTCACTCAAAACCAAATAAGAAGCAATAGCGACGACGGACCGAGGTAAAGTGATCTTCCCATTCTTCATCAATAAATTTCCCAATCGCCAGCTTTGAAATCCTATCTGATTTGCGCATCAGTTCTCTATAATACACTCGTGTCTGAACCCAAACGATTCTACTTTCTAGCATCTGATCGAGGGCGTACACTGTGAGCTCATGAACTGTAAGATTAAACTGCAAGAGAGATGTCTTAAATAGTGCTTGTGTAGAATGATGTGCATGAATATCCTATTTGTTTTTTGAATACAGTGCAGTATTTGCTGGGAATTTTGCATGTTCATATGCACTTGTTTGTAGTAGAAACTTTACACCATGAGACAAGTGCTAATAACAGACTTAATCCACAAAAATGGTTTAGATGCTATTTCCAGTTCGTAATTTGCAGAATCCAGATTCTCTGTAATAATCAATTGGTGTGGAAGCAGTTATGCATAAGCCTTGAGTTTAGGATAACTCAACAATTGTAGATATCAACTCCTTGGTCTGCATATCCTTTGCAAATTTTTGTGGCAGCTCGGTTGAACAGATCTGCTAAAAGCCCACATTTTTATTAACAAAAAAAAAAAACAAAAACAAAGAGCACATGGAACAGATAACGTCAATTGCTAGTTTAGTACTCCCCAAGTATTTAGCTTTGCAAGACATGAGAACGTTGAACTCCTAAGAGCTATTGCTATGATCAATATATCCTTCAGGTTAGAAAGATATCTCTGCATCTTCATAGCGCTTGCATCTTAATAGCACTTGGGATAAGAGGTCGAAGGGTGGACGAGGAGTTTTTGAATGAAAGGGAGAGTTCGCTTATTAGAACTGAGTTGGGAAGTCTGAGAGGGGGAGAGTCACAACTGGCGTGCCTATTTTTTTTGCTATGAGAACAGATGTGCTTCTATCGAAAGCATCTTTGAAAGCTACGAGCACATCAATACCCGAGAGAACAAGTTCATCAAGATCCTACTCAGGTGATATCCATATTTATCTGTCATCAAAGTACAAGGAATGGTTATCTTGAATCAAACATCAGAATGCTTCTCCATTGGCAGTCTTGTACCTATAAGAGCAATAAGGAAGAGTGACTGCCAAATATGAGTGCATTGTGTATATCTCTTAATGTGCGTACACAAGTATGAACGTGATAATGTAAGTAAATATATGTATATGTGCATTCGCGGTTTCCTGTTCTCATGCATCAACTGAACATGTATGTGTGATTCATTATTTGGCATATGTGAGAACATGCAGATGTGTTGTATGGTGTGGTTAACCATGTGTTGTGTGCATAGACTTAACATTGTTCATTAGAGTTGCTTGAAATGAGGGATGCTAATCCTTGAGGAGTTGGAGTTTTACATTCTAAAAGTTTCGAGGTCTTAGAGTCATAGCATTTATGAAATTGAAGGGGTTGATATGCTCTTGATGATAAGGAAAAAAAAAAAAACAAGGAAAAAGGGGAAGGAGAGTAGAGAAAAAGGGGAAACGAGGTGTGTCTGTGTGAGCGCAAAGTAGGAGAAAGATAGAGGGAGCAAGAGGGAGAGAATGAAGAAGTGTGTGCGTGCTGCTATGTACTTGAATGAGAACTCGAGAAGTGTGTATTTACAATGGTGTAGGTAGGAATGTGTGTTGAGTAAGTTAATGCATGAACGAGTTTGTGTGGTTCAATTCGGGGTGTGCTGGAGTAAGGGCATCTTGTTTGAGTGAAAAGTATTTGAAAATCAGAGTGATCGGGATAAGAGTAGATCAAAAAGGGGACTGCATTTACGCATATTGGCGAGCTGAGGGTGAGGAAGGTTTTTCCAAACACAGAAACCTAAGCAGTTTATTGCGGAAAAACATCTCCTCTACGGCTTCATAAAGGTGAACATTTTGGTGCGTCTGCCGGGAATAGCTTGGCACGTCTCTATAAGAGAGTGCCATAGGTTCGCCTAGCGCCACATGTTGGCCAAGCTTGCGGAACCAAGATCTAGTACATGAGCGAGGGGAGCAACACAAACACAAAGAGAGGAACGCGCTCAGAGAAGAGCCCTTGCAAGAGAAAGGAAGAGGTGGGAGTTGCAAGGTGAGTCGACCTCGATTAGCTCAAAGAAATCTGCTAAAAACGTGTATTCCCGTAGGAGAGTCGCGAATCAAGTGCAAAAGTTTGAAGGAGGGATCCTGAAGCCGCGTGCACTAAATTTTTGGGATCGAAGTGATATTGACATCACACCTCTGTTCGAAATGGCTCAACGGATTTCGGTTCATTTGGGGGACTTTACCAAGTTCTCAGGTGCTTGGGACGAGGATCTGGATAGTTTTATCCAGCTGTTTGAGGTTACTTATGAGGCCAATGAGGTAGTTGACCAGGGTCAAAGGTTGAGGATTTTTCCGGCTATTCTCCGAGATGAGGCAGCCAATTGGTATGGGAATCTGACACCACAAGAGCGTGGAACTTATCAGATGCTCAAGGAAGCCTTCTTGGCAAAGTTTCGACGACAAGGCTTCCAAGATAGATTGGCCCAACGGATGGATTACCTACGACAGGGAGTCAATGAGAGCATTGATAACTACATTCAGAGAATGGAAACCTTGGTAAGAAAAATGGGTGCGAATGCCCCGAACGATGAGACATTGAAAAGAAGATTCATTGCCGGGCTGAGAGATCCTACGGCGCAACAACATATTAGCCTGACAAGACTGGCAACTTTAATAGATGCTAAGGAACAAGCAAGGCTTTGGGAGGAAGTACAATTATGTCAACAGAGGAAGATGGAGCTCTTATATGAGCCAATGGGAGGCTTAGGAAACATACCGATGAAAGATTCTGGCCAAGGAAGTCCCGCATTGACGACCCCAGCTTTTGTAGCTGCCACTAGCACGCCAGGCGAGGTAAAGCCTGCGCTAACTGAAGAACGAATATTGGAGTTGGTCACACAAGCTATAAAAGCTGCCACAATGACCCAGGAAACATACACAGTAAAACCAGAGGTAGCTACAAACATGAATCAAGTGTTTCGATCAAATACATGGTGTGGAAAGTGCCATGGTTACGGCCATTTGGCTTCAGAATGCCCTACAGTCTCGAGAGTATTCTCAGATAGATTGCCACCTAGAATGCGTGGCACTTTTTGCGGAAGGACCAATCACACGGAAGATCGATGTTACAACAAGAGGGCCTATGAAGAGAGGACCATGAAATCGGGAGATACAAGAGAACGGTCCTACACGGGATTGCCTGCTCAAAGTGTCCCGCCTACATCTCGTTGGGAAAATAGACAAACTTATGGATATGGTGCTCAGGGTCAGGGAGGAGACTATCCGAGAGGAGTCGCACATGATCAAAGGAGAGATGGTCCAATCCAGTGCTGGGGATGCCATGGCTTTGGCCATACTCAATCTAGATGTCCAAACGAAAAGAAACCAGTTGATTATACCCCACTATGTAGGTACTGTAGTGGAGAGGGCCACTTTGATGAAGATTGTCCAAAACGAAAAGCTGCCACCAGCAAGGAAAAAGGACCAGCAGGGTCCTCGAATTATGTTGATACTCAGATGCATTCCACAACGAGAGCTCAAGAGCACGTTCCTACAATCGGAGTAGTGTTCAAGACACCGAACCCTCAAGAAGGCTCTAGCTCATCAATGCACTTCGTGGATGCTTACCAGGCCAAGAAACCGCATAAAGAGCCAACTGTGGCGGTAGTCACAAGAACTCAAGAGTATTTGAAGAAAAATCCAGAAGGTGAAAGCGGAAAAGCAAGCCAAGAGAAGATACCCAAACATGAAGAGGTAGAAAACGAAGTTGGAGGATTTGATGAGCAACAAGAGTTTGAGGATGGGGAAGAGATTGAGATCCTTCCACCAGTGACCAAGGAGTTTGTGCCAGGCATAGCACCATTCCCCGAAAGATTAAGGGCTCCAAAATGTAGGAAGGAAAGACAAAGTTTGGAGGAAGTGGACATCATAAAGCTGCTCGCTGACACGGAAGTCGCTGGACATTGGCACATTGCTGAAATATTCACCTCTATATAGGAAACAATTCTACAACGAATATATCAAGAAGCCAAGGAAAGCTCGAAATAAAAAGAAACAAGATAAAGAGGTCCAAGGTATGATTCAAAGTATTACAATGCAAATTGATTCGAATGCTCCAGCTGTGACAGTCGAGATTAAAGGATATGCAGTCCCTGGGGCTCAGTTAGATAGTGGAGCCGCAGTCAACCTTATGACTGAGTACATGATGAAAGCTTTGGGCCTCAACCACATGGAAGAAACTCCGATGTCCTTGAGGATGGCATATCAAACACAAGTAAAGCCTGCAGGTCTTTTGAAGAATGTAAGCACCTTTGTGGGTGGTCTAGAATTTAAAGTTGATTATCTGATAGTAAGACTAAGGACCTCATAGGCCACCTTCTCGATCCTACTTGGACGGCCATGGCTGGTGCAAGCCGAATGTGTGCACGATTGGCGCACAGGATTTATCACAATTGGACCGAAGGCTGATCGAATACAACTTCAAGTGTCCCCAAACTTGACCGGCAAGAAATCGACAACAGCTGAGGAAAGGGAGCAAAAAGCAAAGGAAAAGGTTAGACAAGAAATGGCGCGGGTAAGATTTGCCTTGCGCACAGAGACTTCCAAGGACCTTTCACAGGATGGATTTAACTTGCAATTGTCCAACCTCCAACACGCGAAAGTGGGCGAGTACAAAGATCCACTATTTTACAAGGATGACTCAGACCAGGAGTTGCTAGGATGGTTGACACACACGAGTAAATTTGAGTGCTACATGTTGAGTATAGACGCAAGGGAAAGCAAAGCTACGCAATCCCTGGAGAAGGGAACTTCAAAAGATGAGTTGAAGCTGGAGTTAGCTCCAACAATGGAAGTACAATAGTTGAGAGAAAGGGTCAGAGTGCTAGAAGTAGAGCTTCTGAGGAGAAGTCGAGAATCGAAAAAAGAAGCGGAAAGTAAGACTAAAGTGCAGGAAGCCATTGCAATAGTTGAACTAAAGAAATTGGGTGCGGTTGAAAAAGAAAAAAACAATGATTTACTGGCTAATCATGCACGCGTGATCGGGGAGCACTTTCCAATCACAGCGTCATCAAGGAATAAGGAATATTCGCGAGAAGCTCAAGTGGAAAAATGGGAAGTTTTTCCAGAAAAGTTCTTGAGCGTGGGGTCAGAGCTACCAGATGGAGTACGAGATTGCATTAAATTGGCACTCAAAAATTTCAGCAAGGCCTTTGCATGGTCATACAGTGATCTGAGAGGAATTGATCCCCGAATCTGCCAACATTATATAGATTTGGAAGGAGGCACCCAACCAATATGTCAACAACTTAGGCGGACAAATCCAGTCTACTCGGAATTGATCAAGCTGGAATTGACTAAGTTATTGGAAGCAGGATTCATATATCCCATCGCATCCAGTGAATGGGTATCACCAATTGTAGTTGTTCCGAAAAAAAATAAGAAAATCCGCATTTGCATAGATTATCGGAAGTTGAATGAGCACACAAAAAAGGATCACTTCCCTTTGCCGTTTACTGATCAAATCTTGGACAGAGTGGCTGGCCATAAATTGTACTCATTTTTGGATGGTTTCAGTGGGTACAACCAGATCCAAATCCATGAAGAGGATCAATCAAAAACTACTTTCACCACGGAATGGGGCACATACGGATATCGTGTGATGCCATTTGGATTATGCAATGCATCGGCTACATTCCAGAGGGCAATGATAGCTACATATCAAGACTATTTGCAGGACTGGATGGAGATATTCCTCGATGAGTTTGCGATCAGAGGTAATGATGAAAACATGATGGAGAGGATCGAAGCTATTTCAAGAAGAAGCATTAAGGCATCGCATTAAATCCTGAAAAGTGTACATTTGGAGTACAAAGAGGATTGCTCTTGGGACATGTTATTTCCGAAAAAGGGATCGCGGTTGACGAGGATAAAGTAGAAAAAATCGGACAACTTCCACCTCCTCAAAACTTGCGGCAACTTAGAGGATTCTTGGGACATGCTAATTATTATCGACGATTTATATTAAATTTTGCATCAATAGCAGCACCACTGATGAAGCTTTTGAGGAAAGACCAACAATATCAATGGACTGGAGAGTGTCAAGCTGCATTCAATTTGATCAAAGAGAAATTGATAAATGCACCAATTTTAGTAGCACCTGACTGGACGAGAGAATTTCATGTGCATACAGACGCTTCTCATACTGCGGTTGGAGTAGTGCTATGCCAAGCCGATGAAAAGAAGTTGGACCACCCTATTTATTATGCAAGTCAAAACTTGAATAGCACTGAGAGGAACTACACTACTACAGAGAAGGAATGCCTCTCGATGATCTTTGCGGTAAACAAGTATCGGCACTATGTGATGGGAAAGCATTTCACGTTTTATGTGGATCATGAAGCCCTAAAGTATATCATCAATAAACCCGAGCTATCAGGGCGATTGATGAGGTGGATGCTACTCCTCCAAGAATTTCAGTTCACAGTGGTAACCAAACCAAGCAAAGCGCACATATTGGCTGACCATTTATCTCGAATTATTAATGAGGAGCCAATCTCTGGTGTGCCCGACGATGCTCCTGATGGACATCTATTTCAGGTTGATGCTAAGGTACCTTGGTATGCCGACTTGGTGAATTTCTTGTGCACCACTAAATACCCGCCGGGAGCAAGCAAGAGAGAGAAGCAAAAACTGTTAGCACTGGCAAAACACCATAGCATCATTGGTGGGCAGCTCTATCGATATTTTGTCCATGAAAGCATTTATCGGAGGTGTCTTGAGGAAGAAGAAGCAACCCTAGTTTTGAGGGCATTACATGATGAACCCTGCGGTGGGCATTTTGCTGGTGAGCTGACGGCAAGAAAGATCTTATTGGCTGGGTATTGGTGGCCAACGCTGTTCAAAGACTCTCACACATACTGCAAGAAATGCGACAAATGCCAAAGAATGGGCAAACCAACATTAGCACATGCAGCTCCTCTTACGCCGGTGCTGGCTCTTAAGCCTTTTGAAAAATGGGGAATTGATTTTGTGGGGCCTATTGATCCTCCCCCAAGACGTAGATCCAATAGGTATATCTTGGTCTGCACTGACTATGTTACCAAGTGGCTAGAAGCCAAAGCTCTGAAGACTGACCGAGCTATTGATGTAGCTAAATTTTTGTATGAACAAATTATCACCCAATTCGGATGCCCGTTGGAGATAGTGAGTGATAGAGGAACACACTTTGTCAATGAATTGATCGAGGAATTAATGGAATTGTATAAGATCAAACATAGGAAAAGCACTCCATATTACCCGAGGGCGAATGGACAAGTGGAGGTTACCAACAAGGTTCTTGAACAGATTTTGACAAAGACAGTAGCTGTGCATAGGCGAGACTGGGATGAGACTTTTGGAAGCTTTGTGGGCGTATCGAACATCCTACCGAGTGACGATTAAGAGCACTCCGTTCTCCCTAGTATATGGCGAGGAAGCCATCTTTCCCATCGAAGAAGAAGTTCCGACATTAAGAGTGGCCATCGAGGCCAGGCTAGGAGAGGAAGAGTCATTGAAGGAGAGGTACATACAACTGGTCAAGCTAGAAGAAAAGAGACTCATTGCACAACAAAGTCTGGAAGCTATTCAGAGAAGACGCAAGGAGAGGCACGACAAGAATCTCAAGACCTATGCGATTCAAGAAGGGGATTTGGTGCTAGTCTATGATAGCAAATATTACAAATTCCCGGGGAAGTTACAGACAAGATGGGCAGGGCCGTTTAAAGTGGTGGAACTCAACTCCAATGGTTCCATGCAAATTCAAGATTTAGGAGAAGAATGTGCTCCCGTGAAGGTTAACGTGCTTCGAGTTAAACCATATTTCAACTAGCATTAGGACGGGAGAAGCCAGACGAGATCCAAGCAGAAGGACGTAGTAGACTCCTTGTAGATAGATGTATATATATATATATATATATATATATATATATATATATATATATATATATATATATATATATATATATATATATATATATATATATATATATGTATGTATATATATGCGCATATGTTAGCTATGATTTTTGTTGTTATAAATATTATCCCTTGCTAGCTCAAGAATTTTGGACTTCTAATTATTTTTTGTGTTGCGCAGAGACTATTAGGAGCTAAGTAACAAAATGGCAGATCAAATAACTCAACTCTATTTGTACGAGCTGGGGATATATTTCTCGGACCAAACATTCGCTCGCATGGACATAGAGGTCGACGACTTTGAGACCGAATATGATGTGGAGGAAGCGCACTGGCTGGTATGCTTCATAAACCAGGGTTTGGATATTATGTTTCATATTGAGTGGTTTGAGACATACCTGATCCGACATGTAGGATGGGCGGGGGATCGATATTACTATTTCGACCCTTCGAGGGAAATGCCTAACGAAGAGAACGATATCACTTGGGCTTGGGCAGATCTGTTAACGATAGGTAGCGATGACGGAGCTCCTGAAGTTGAGCCTGACTCGCCCTAGGGAAGTCGTCAGGATACGAGTACGAGGTGAGGCTATATGAGACATCCAGGAGACCCACATTCTAGATCATCTAAGGATAGGTATATGAGGGACCAGGGCATAGCCGGTTGTAGTTACCTAGTGAAAAGTCAAATCGATGAATACATATGTAGTGTCTGTAATTGAGAGAATGGAGTGAAGAGGTGGATGATCTGTCAAAGGTTAGAGTGTGTATGTTTGCATGCATGTGTGGGAAAAGTGGGGAGCAACCCTTTCTTCCTCTCCCTAATTCTCAGGACTCGGGTATTTATTTTTATATATATAGATGCTAAAAAAAAAAAAAAAAAACTTTGTGTTGTGTTTCTCCCAACGCGCTATGGTGGGCTAGGAGGTGGGTGGAGTTATCCTAGCCGGGTGGTTAGGACCACGAGCCGCAACTAGTTTCGCCATAGGCTTGGGATGTATATGTTTGTGTCTTAGCTACGCGCCATAATGGGTTGGTAGGTAGGTGGAGCCATTGTGGCTGGGTAGTCACGACCATGAGCCGCATCCAACTTCGTTATGGGCTAGCTGATATATGTTACTTGTCTCTCGTTATGTGTTTGTGTGTTGTGCGCTCCGTTGCATTGGTAGATGGGTGGAATCAACCTGATCGGGTGGTCAGGTCCACGAATCGCATCCAATGTCAACGTAGGCCAACGTGTGAATATAAATAAAATTTGCATATGAAATTATTCCCCACTCCTGAGGGGGGGAGAGAGAGAGAGAGAGAGGAGAGGGCGACGATCGCCTGGAAGGGAACATTATTTGCTTGTGTGATTGATATGGTGGCTTGTGACAGATCAGCTTACTCTGAATCAACATTCTCAAAGGCACAGATACTGTAGATGTACTTATGGATGAGACCTTTAGCGAGGTAATGCAACGGTTTTGCTTTATAACTTGTGTGCTTTATCCGGAGGTTTTCCAGAGTGTGGGACACTCCAGGGTTTTTATGTAGGTCTTGACTGGTACTCGGGTCTCGATGGCTTTTGTAGGACGACGATGGGGATTCTTAGGAAGTGTCTAGTCATGGAATAATTGTACATAGCGAATAGTAAATGCAATAAAGGGGTATGCATTTTGGGTACGTTGCATCTCCTGTCATATTCGTTTCAATTGTCGTCGTTTATTTCGGTACGTTCTTTTCTGTTTTCTAGCCATGATGGTTGTATGTGTAAGACATGGAAAGGTATGAATGTGTTATTTTGGTTGAGACTATTTTCATAATGGAATGCCTGAGCAATTTGATGCATGTTGGAAATGGAATTGCATATATGTGCATGTTCTTGGATCATTTTGTAAGTGAATGATTTGTATGCATTCATGAGTGATTTTTTTAAGCACTAATAGCTTCAATGAGTGCAGGTCCAGTGGGAATGATGGCTCGATGAAGAGGTATGTAAATAAGTTGTACACTGACAGTCTCATGGCTGTTTGGATTGTATTGCAGCAAGAGTGGCTTGTCGAGGACGACTTCGCAAATAAGAAGAGGGGAGTATGTTAGCTCATGAAGTGGTTGATTGTTTATGCACTAATATGCTTTTGGGGTGTAGAATACATGGTTGATCGCAGGCACCTTGAAGGGAGCAGATGTTTCTTTGCATGAAACGTTAGGGCTCAAGGAAACCAGTGAATTCAAGTACCTAAAACAAAATGCTTGTGTCAATGGAGCCCATCCTCACTTGAACTTGCAGCTATTGCTTAAGGCATTGAATTTACTTGGATTTACTGAGAAAAATATCCGAGCACCAGGTGTCATCAAGGGTGGGCTTGGAGGTTTACTGGCAAACTATGTTCAAGAGCATCTGCAGCAATTTACTCGGCGGCATCTTCTTCAACATGGTGAAGAGGTTGTTGCTTGTGGGGGATTAAGGAGCCGCATTATTGGTTCTCCGCTCAATGATGGAAACATTAACTTCTTTGAATATGAGTTGCTTCCTTTCCTTGTCAGTCATGAAGCGAGAAATGTTCAGAAGCTGGAATCAAGTTCAAACAGAACTTGGAGAAACTCTTAACGGGAAGTGCATGCTGGGTGAAACTCCAATTAAATTTGATGTTCTGAAGAATGTTGAACAAACATTGGGATGCCTAATAGTAGGGACATCTCGTACATGCTTTCTGTTAAGCTTCAGTGAATCTTGATGTTTCTAAGAATGTGAAGCAAGCATGTAGGGTGCCTAACAGTAGGAACAAAAGATGGACTTTATTATCGTTTGAGGGAGGATAGAGAAGAGAGAGCGAAGGTTGCTTCTCTGCAGGCATGCTGCACAAGAGAGACAGAGAGAGGGAGGAGAATCGGATGCTCCGTAATCTCAAACAAACTGATGATTGATGCTGGACTACATGGCGCGTGCTGGCGGCTGCTGTTCTTCTGGATAGGAGAGAGACAACATGAAGGAGCTCTGGAGAAGGTCGATGCGGGAATGAAATTGTGTTGCTGTTGTGCACGGAGGCAGAGGTGGAAGTACATAGAGGGGCTGCTTTCCATTAACTTATTGTGCCACTGATTTGAAAGGGAAACCTGCTAAGATCGTACGCCAGAGGGATCCTTGGAAGATAGAGAGCAGCGTACATATGGAGGAACTTCAATCAATTTGAAGCACTGCAAGAGAAGTCTTGAAAAAGCGTATGCAGAAGACGAGAGGCAGAAAAGCATGCTACAGAATAATAGAATAAAAGAGATTTTAATCGGACATAACAAGCGCAACCAGTAGAGTGGGAGGCCGATGAAAAGAGATGGACAATTGCTGCAACAGTCTTTGCTGATTATACAAATCAATCTGACAGAGAGTGAATTCTAATCATCTAGTATTTGAAGTTCATGCACAAGAGTTGAAGAATCAATTTGAAAGAAATGATCTGACGACTGATGAAGAAGGATCGCACTGACAATTTACGCACAGTAGAAGGGAAGATGTTGGTCTGCACTTTTGGGGTTCGTGAATGTGCTACTGGTTCTCTAAGGAAAACTGCTATCTCACTCAAAACCAAATAAGAAGCAATAGCGACGGTGGACCAAGGTAAAGTGATCTTCCCATTCTTCATCAATAAATTTCTCAATCGCCAGCTTTGAAATCCTATCTGATTTGCGCATCAGTTCTCTGTAATACACTCGTGTCTGAACTCAAACGGTTCTACTTTCTAGCATCTGGTCGAGGGCGTACACTGTGAGCTCATGAACTGTAAGATTAAACTGCAAGAGAGATGTCTGAAATAGTGCTTGTGTAGAATGATGTGCATGAATGTCCTATTTGCTTTTTGAATACAACGCAGCTGGGAATTTTGCATGTTCATATGCACTTGTTTGTAGTAGAAACTTCACACCATGAGACAAGTGCTAATAACAGACTTAATCCACAAAAATGGTTTGATGCTATTTCCAGTTCGTAATTTGCAGAATCCAGATTCTCTGTAATAATCAATTAGTGTGGAAGCAGTTATGCATAAGCCTTGAGTTTAGGATAACTCAACAATTGTAGATATCAACTCCTTGGTCTGCATATCCTTTGCAAATTTTTGTGGAAGCTCGGTTGAACAGATATGCTAAAAGCCCACAATTTTATTAACCAAAAAAAAAAACTATAACAAAGAGCACATGGAAAGATAACGTCAATTGCTAGTTTCGTACTCCCCAAGTATTTAGCTTTGCAAGCTGTTGGTGGATTCTTAGACAAGAAGGAGTTTGAGGGTTTGTAGAGAAAAGGGAAGAAACAAGAAGAGAAAATACACCTGGAAGCTTCTACCGATTGATTACAGTAAGACAATTACAATGTTTGAAGTACAAGACAAGCCAATACCTCTGTGCACAATCCCACAGAGTGCCCAATTACAAAATACCCAATATCCCAAAGTCTTCTTGCCGCCTGCCTCCTCTGCACCAGACCTCCACCTGCTTCAAGCTTATCCTTGTGCGCACCTTGCACCAAGCTTCCACAAAGGGGGGAGGAGTGAATACCTTCTGTCGGCACGCGCCCACTGCAATGGGACCTTGAGATACTTGGGGGGACTAGCTTAGCACACTCTGCACAATCCCTTAGGCACTCCCTATGCACTCCTTCACTTCCACTTCTCTGCGTCGCACACTGGTGACTCTTGCACTTCTCTCTCCTGCTTCCTTAGACTATGCTCTCTTGCTTACTCTAAGATTGGTCCAAGAATGGCCCTTGCCTTGATTTGAGTGTGTCGATCACGTATGCTCCTAACTGCAATAGCATCTTGGTCCTCACTTTGATGTCCCAAGATTGTCCTCACAAGTGGCAGCCAACGACTCACTGTTTTGTCCTGTAGTGACTTTAGACTAAAACCAAAAATTTTAATGGGGGGGCCATTCTTTCACCTGTGCGTACACTTTGCCGCTTCACATACCTTCATGTTTCCTTTTAAGTCTTCACTTTTGCACATAAGAGGGGGTTCACCTGAACCTTCCAAAACACTTTAAAACACACTTTGAACCTTAGGGAAATTAGAGAAAATACCTCTGCAACCTGCAACCCATTTTCTCCAATTTACCCTTTGTGGACAATTCATTGTGCACTACCTGTGCACTTTGACACCTGCACTTACGCACTTTGACTTTGCACCTGTTGACTTTGACCTTGACCTTGTTGACTTTGACCAGTTGACTTTGACTACAGTTGACTTTGACCAACATGACTTTTATGGGCTCAACAGTTGCCCACCACCTAATGTGCTCTCCGTCCCGGAGAGCTACAGCCAAAACTTTGAACATAGAGGGCACCATGAGAATAGAGCTGCAACAACCTAAAGAGAACATCTGAGCAGCAACCAATTCCACCAGAACAAGCACCAGAAAAGAACGAGAAGTGGGATGTTGTTATGGAAAAGCAAAAGAGGGGCAATGGGAGGTTAGAATGGAATGGGAAGGGAGGGTTGAGGGTATGAAGATGGATGGGGCCGGGAGGGTGAAGGATGTGGCTGTGCAGATTGGTAAAGGGAGGGGTTGGAAGTAGGAATCAGGGCCTGGAGGGGGGCTAAAATGATCAAACTGGAGGGCTACAGAGGGTACAGATGGAATATTATTAAACATAAGGAAAGATAAGGTGAGAATAGACCATGTGGACAATGTGGGTAATTAAAAACATGTGATAAATGTGTGCAAATAATGAGTGTTTTGACCAAAACTCAGAGAAAATGTGGGAATTTGGAAAAATAAAGCCAAAAACTGAGTCCAGAGGTGCCAAAAAACATGAAAATGACTCCTTGTTTGTAAAAAATGGCCAACCGAGGCACGATCCAGAGCCAAAAGCTTTGAGCCATAAAAAATAAAAAAAATATATCTATAAAATAATAATAATAATATATATAGTACTAGTTTTTTTTTTTGCACGCTCAGAAAAGAAAATAAAATAAATGATTTTTGACCACTCAGGTGTGACCAAAATAGGAGCAGACACTAACCTTGACCGTAATGTTTGATATGCTTTTTCCTCCTCTTCTTCCGATTTAAAAGGTACTTCCTTACCTGTAAGTCTAGCCAGAGGTCTGGCTATCTCTACATACATTTTTATAAACCTTCTATGGTATCCAGTATGCCCCAAGAAACTCTGAATCTCTTTAGGGGATTTAGGTTTAAGCAACTTTAATATAGAAATGATTTTGTCAGGATCTGGGGCCATACCTTTAGCCGACACCACATGTTCTAAGAGAGTTCCTTCTGTCACAAGGAAATGACATTTGTTTGGATTGAGCTTTAACTTAGTCTCCCTGCATCTTTTGAAAACATTCTGCAGCTGCCTCAAGTGGTGGTCCAAACAATCTAGAGGAGTGTCTTTGTGAGATCCTGAAAACGAAGAGAAGTCATCCATGAAGATTCTAAGTGATTCCAGCAATAGGGGGCCAAAAATGAGATTGACCGTTCTGTTAAAGGTGGCTGGAGCATTTCTGAGCCCAAACGGCATTTTTACATATACATATGTTCCCCAAGGTGTGATAAAAGCAGTTTTTCACGATCCTCTAGGTGTATTGATATTTGATTATAGCCACTAAATCCATCCATAAAGCTATATAATGCATGCCCAACCACTTCTTCAATGACTTGCTCTGCAAAAGGCATTGGGAACCCATCTGGAATGGTCACCTTGTTGAGTGCTCTAAAGTCAATTGATTTTATTAGTATTCTTCTTTGGTACTATAACCATAGGTGAGAGCCACTCTGAATGTTCTACATGAATGATGATTCTTGCATCCTCCATCTTTTGTATTTCCACATAGACAGCTTCAGCATATTTTGGATTCAGTCTATAACTTTTTCCTCTTATGGGTTTGGCTCCATCAACCAGAGGGATTCTGTGCTCTCCATAAGTTGCAGGCACCCCTTCTAAGTCTTTATAATGCCAAGCAAAAACATCTATATAATGATTCAAGAATGATTTTACCTTTTCAAGGAGCCCTGGGTGGTTCCACAACCAAGTGGCCACCAAAACTGGCCGATTATTGTCTTGAGTGCCTAATTGTATTTCTTGGACATGATTTCTCTCTACCATATTATCTTCGTGCTCATCTTCTTCCTTGTCTTCTTCTACTAGCTTTTTGTGCATTGCTTCATAAGCAGGTGTATTTTGGACTTCAATGTGTTCCTCCTTGTCCTGCATCCAGCCTGCAGGGATTTCTTGAATTGGGAAAGAACATTCTTCACTAGAATTTTTTACCTTGCCTTTAGCTTTAGTAACCTCTTTATCTGTGGTTGTCATATCCTCCTCCAAGTTATATTTGAGGGGTGTCTTCCTGCCCCTTCTGTGGTCTGTGATGGGCTCTCCCAATCCATCAACCTGGACTTTTTCCTTATCTTCATCATAACCTTCAGTTGTGCAAGAATGATTAAGAAAAATTCCAAAACAAGAGGAAGAGTTGCCTGCTTGGAACCAATTTAGAATATCCTCTTCTTCCTCAAAATCTATTTGGGGTTGATCCTCCGATTCTGTTTCCATGCAAATGCCAACTGTTTGCATCATACTAGTGTTTCCTTGATTATCTGGGCCCTCTTCTAAATGAATCTGTGTCAGCTCTTGCCCTTTCTTTTGTACCCACATAGTGTCCTTGCCCCAATCATGAATGACACTTGCATGCCTCAGCCATGGTCGTCCAATTAAGAGAGGAAATCCTCCTTCAACCTGGGGCAATCTTAAAACCACAAAATCCAGAATGAATAGATTACCTTGTACTTCAAGTGGAACTTTTGGGATCACTCCCAAGGGCCTTACTTTGCTCTGATCTGCCAAAGTAACAGTGAAATTTGCAGGCCTTGAAGGGTGGAGTCCAATCTTTTCCATTGTATGTTCAGGCATCAAGTTAATGCCAGAACCACCATCCACAATGACTCCTTGAAATTCATGACCCTTGATAGATACTGTAAGCCGAGGACTTTTATAATCTGTAAGGGGTGCTTCCCCTACAATTTTTCCTTTATTTGAAACAGTAGTCTTTGCCACCAAACTTGTAGTGGAAGCTTCATCAATTATCTGCAATAACTCTGATCTGAATTTCCCATCCATCTTTATTAATTCAAAAATACTAACCTCCTTCTTCATGGACTTGAGTAGTTTTGAAGCCTCTGATTCCTTGAGAGCTTGGACTCCAGTTGACTTATCAAACTCCTCATGAGCCCTGTTGAAGGCATGCCCAATGGCATCACTTTTGACTTGTATCTGCACCTGTGGTGACTTTATCTTCAGATGGTTCTCTGTTTTGATTCCATTCCTTAATCTTTGACCCTTGTCCTATGTCTGCTTGAGCCTTCCCCTTGCTTCTTGCTGCACAGTCAAAGATTCTATTTCTTCTAATTGCACCACCCTGGTAGATGGTGATGGCTCATTGACCAGATCACGCACTTCTTCTTTGTGCACCGAAATCATTTGAATATGGGGCCCGGATGAAGAGGCTTGATTCTTAGGACAACAATTTGTATAATGGTCTCTTGCATCAGGGCAGTTCCTGCAAGGAGGGGCATTTTTTGGTAGGGTGCACCTACTTTGATAGTGCCCACATTCTCTACATCTGAAACAGATGATTGGCCTCCTAGGCCCATTTCCAAAGTTATTCCTATGTCTAGGATTATAGTTGTTACCTTGATTTGGTGCAACAGCCATCACATTTGCTGGTGTTGGGGGTCCTCCTTGTGTCCAGTATGTCGTTGCAGGCATTCCTCTTGATTGGCATTCATGGGCCTCATGGCCAACCTTCCTGCATAATTGACAAGTCACACTTAACAGAGGACATTCACTTACTATGCGACCTTGCTTGCTGCACATGGAACACCAAAGTCCACTCTTGATGCCACCTCCTTTGAGCTCCTGCAACTCCTGTCGCAGCTGAGCCAATTCCTCTGCCTGGGCCTCCTCCTCCTTTTGGAGCTTTAGTGCTTCAATCTCCCTTCTCAATTGAGCAACAACATTCTCTTCCTCTTTGTAGGACTTATTTCTTTTTAAGCCCTCCAGCTCTTTCCTTAGCTGTATCACTAGATCCTCCATTTCTGTACCATATGTTGGTTGGGAAGAGGTTGCTCCGTATTGGTACCTTATCTGATCCAAGCGTGTGGCTGTGCTGATGAACTCCTCTATGGAGGCTGTAGGTAGCACTAATTCCTTTATTTTGCATTGGGTGGCCACTGGTAGGGACTTAGCCAACCATTTCTTGACAAAAAAGTCCTGTGGTGGATCTGGCAATTTAGCCATTAGTGCTTTGGCCCGAGTCACAAACTCTGGGAACTTTTCTCCTGGACCTAATCTTAAATTTTCTAGCTCTTCTATTATAATCTCCGTAGTGTTGCCATGCTGGAACTGATTTTTAAAAACATCTTTCATCACATCCCAAGTGGTAAAATGGTTTTTAGCAAACTGGCTGAACCACTTATCAGCTAATCCCTCTAATGTGGCAGGGAAGAGAATTAAAAAAGCATCCTCCCTACCCATTAGGCCTCTAGTCTTACATAGTGCTAAAAACCTTCTAATGTGTTCATCTGGATCCTCCTGAGCTAGGCCTTTGAAAGAAGGAAACTTTATATTTAATCTAGAGAGTAAAGTTTCCAAGTCTACCTGACCCGCCATGCTCTTGACTGATGATGTGGAAGATAGTGGACTGGGGGACCTTCTAACAACCTTCCTCCTTATTTGCTTGCAGGTGACCCTCAATACTTGGGACCGGGTTGCGGTCATGAGCAGCTCATAGCCCACTGAATATGAGACACTTGATAAGAATATTTACCTTTTGTTTGATGAAGTAGCACTGTGGTTCTGTCGACACTTGATCTCTTCTATGCTTGGCACTTGGTTTCTCCTAAGCTCAAATCTCCTTGGAAGTCCCACCGGGCGTGCCAAATTTTGTTGGTGGATTCTTAGACAAGAAGGAGTTTGAGGGTTTGTAGGAGAAAAGGGAAGAAACAAGAAGAGAAAATACACCTGGAAGCTTCTGCCGATTGATTACAGTAAGACAATTACAATGTTTGAAGTACAAGACAAGCCAATACCTCTGTGCACAATCCCACAGAGTGCCCAATTACAAAATACCCAATATCCCAAAGTCTTCTTGCCGCCTACCTCCTCTGCACCAGACCTCCACCTGCTTCAAGCTTATCCTTGTGCACACCTTGCACCAAGCTTCCACAAAGGGGGGAGGAGTGAATACCTTCTGTCGGCACGCGCCCACTGCAATGGGACCTTGAGATACTTGGGGGGACTAGCTTAGCACACTCTGCACAATCCATTAGGCACTCCCTATGCACTCCTTCACTTCCACTTCTCTGTGTCGCACACTGGTGACTCTTGCACTTCTCTCTCCTGCTTCCTTAGACTATGCTCTCTTGCTTACTCTAAGATTGGTCCAAGAATGGCCCTTGCCTTGATTTGAGTGTGTCGATCACGTACGCTCCTAACTGCAATAGCATCTTGGTCCTCACTTTGATGTCCCAAGATTGTCCTCACAAGTGGTAGCCAACGACTCACTGTTTTGTCCTGTAGTGACTTTAGACTAAAACCAAAAATTTTAATCGGGGGCCATTCTTTCACCTGTGCGTACACTTTGCCGCTTCACATACCTTCATATTTCCTTTTAAGTCTTCACTTTTGCACATAAGAGGGGGTTCACCTGAACCTTCCAAAACACTTTAAAACACACTTTGAACCTTAGGGAAATCAGAGAAAATACCTCTGCAACCTGCAACCCATTTTCTCCGATTTACCCTTTGTGGACAATTCATTGTGCACTACCTGTGCACTTTGACACCTGCACTTACACACTTTGACTTTGCACATGTTGACTTTGACCTTGACCTTGACCTTGTTGACTTTGACCAGTTGACTTTGACCAGTTGACTTTGACCAGTTGACTTTGACTATAGTTGACTTTGATCAACATGACTTTTATGGGCTCAACACAAGCCATGAGAACGTTGAACTCCTAAGAGCTATTGCTATGATCAATATATCCTTCAGGTTAGAAAGATATCTCTACATCTTCATAGCGCTTGCATCTTAATAGCGCTTGGGATAAGAGGTCGAAGGGTGGACGAGGAGTTTTTGAAGGAAAGGGAGAGTTCGCTTATTAGAACTAAGTTGGGAAGTCTGAGAGGGGGAGAGTCACAACTGGTGTGCCTATTTTTTTTGCTATGAGAACATACGTGCTTCTATCGGAAGCATCTTTGAAAGCTACGAGCACATCAATACCCGAGATAAATCAAGCTCCTACTCAGGTGATATCCATATTTATCTGTCATCAAAGTACAAGGAATGGTTATCTTGAATCAAACATCAGAATGCTTCTCCATTGGCACTCTTGTACCTATAAGAGCAATAAGGAAGAGTGACTGCCAAATATGAGTGCATTGTGTATATCTCTTAATGTGCGTACACAAGTATGAACGTGATAATGTAAGTAAATATATGTATATGTGCATTCGCGGTTTTGCGTTCTCATGCATCAACTGAACATGTATGTGTGATTCATTATTTGGCATATGTGAGAACATGCAGATGTGTTGTATGGTGTGGTTAACCATGTGTTGTGTGCATAGACTTAACATTGTTCATTAGAGTTGCTTGAAATGAGGGATGCTAATCCTTGAGGAGTTGGAGTTTTACATTCTAAAAGTTTCGAGGTCTTAGAGTCATAGCATTTATGAAATTGAAGGGGTTGATATGCTCTTGATGATAAGGAAAAAAAAAAACCAAGGAAAAGAGGGAAGGAGAGTAGAGAAAAAGGGGAAACGAGGTGTGTCTGTGTGAGCGCAAAGCGGGTGCGAGAGAGAAAGATAGAGGGAGCAAGAGGGAGAGAATGAAGAAGTGTGTGCGTGCTGCTATGTACTTGAATGAGAACTCGAGAAGTGTGTATTTATGATGGTGTAGGTAGGAATGTGTGTTGAGTAAGTTAATGCATGAACGAGTTTGTGTGGTTCAATTCGGGGTGTGCTAGAGTAAGGGCATCTTGTTTGAGTGAAAAGTGTTTGAAAATCAGAGTGATCGAGATAAGAGTAGATAAAAAAGGGGACTGCATTTGCGCATATTGGTGAGCTGAGGGTGAGGAAGGTTTGTCCAAACACAAAAACCTAAGCAGTTTATTGCGGAAAAACATCTCCTCTACGGCTTCATAAAGGTGAACACATGCCAGGAAAAATCATCGATGAAAGTCACGAAGTAAAGATAATTCCCAAAAGAAGGTGTCTGCATAGGACCACAGACATCAATATGTACAAGTTGCAATTTTTGAGTAGCCCGAACTGAACCATCTTTTGGAAAGGATGAACGCTGCATTTTGCCCAAAATACAGCCTGCACAAACATGTTTTCCAGGTGCCTCAAGTTTGGGCAAAGAGGACACCATTTCAGATTTCTGTAGGCGTAGCAAACTAGCAAAATTTAGATGACCAAAGCATGCATGCCAAAGCTTTGCATCTGACATAGCCTGAGAATCATTTACTGCACATGCCAAATCATTTATAGATCTTTCATAGTCTATGAGCTTATACAGCCCACGACATAAAATGCCAGAAGCAATAATCACATCGCCATTTGACAGATCATGAACTGTACACTTGTCATCAACAAATTTCACAACCAAGCCAATCTTGGCTAATGCAAAAACTGATAATAGGTTCTTTTTTATCCCTGGCACAAATAAAGCATCTGACAAAGTGAAAGAACTACCATCAGCAGTAGTCAAAATGATCTTACCAACTCCCATAACAGGATAAGAGGAGTTGTTCGCACATGTCACAGTATTCCCTGTAGGGACATGCTCGAGTGAAGAGAAGAAACTGCACTGCGAGGTAATATGTTTGGTTGCCCCACTGTCAAAATACCAAACATCTGAGTCTACTGCAGACATGCACTGATCATGAGAAGATGGGTCAAAACTGCAGACAGTAGTAAACGCCCATTCTTCTTCCTGCACAAGATTTGCAGACTCTGTTTGTGGTGTAGAGGCCTCTGCAACAACCATTCCAGCCTCTTTCTTCTTTGCCTCTTTAGCAGCCAGTGTTGGACAGTTCTTTATGATATGATCATTCCCTTTACAGTACTTACAAAACAATCTCTGCTTTTCTTATTTTTTTCTTATCTTTGTCTTGGTTCTTTGAATGTGCAGCATTTGCAGATTTCTGCTTACTAGTAGAAGAGCTCCATTTTCCTTTGCCCTTTTGATTAGCTAGGAAAGCTTGATCTGCAACTCGCATAATGGACCTCTTCTGCCTGGATTGATCTTCCTGCAACAGAATAGAGACTAACTCCTCAAATGATAAGGCATTCGGATTGCCTTTCATCGTCAACCGAAGAGTAGAAGAAAAACTCTGATATGAGTTAGGAAGACCATTCAGAATGGTCTACACAAGTGAGCTATCTGGTATAACCTCATCAGCAGAAATCAACTGTTCCTTCAAATCTTTGATCTTCGTTAGGAAACTGTCCATAGAATCACCTTCATTCATGTGCTCACTCTCCAACTGTTTTCGGAGGTAAGCAACACGAGCCTCATTCCTAGCTTGGTACAATGTGATAAGTGTATCCCAAGCATCCTTAGCTGTTCTACAAGAGTGAATGTGAGGAATAATGGCACGTTTGACAGACAAAGCTATCAATGCATGTGCCTGGGCATCTCTGCCATCCCAACGGTGGTCCTAGTGTGTTCACACACATCACTACCTAAATATATCAACAACTATCACGGATTGTGACTGTGTTTACTTTCTTCAGGTTAATGCAGACTCTTAACTTCCCATTCTTTTTTGATACGGCCACTAATGGTGACACCGTGTGTTCTATCTCATAAATAAATCTGATTGCTAACGACTTGTTGATCTCTTCCTTAATTTTTGCTGAATAGACATCATTATAAGTGTACGGGTGTTGCTTCGATGGTTTTGCATCAGGTGTCATTGGGATTCGATGAGAACAGATGGATGGATCCACACCTTTGAGGTCTTTGTAGTTCCATGCAAACACGTCTCAATATTCTCGAATTAGGCTTATCAATTCTTCTTCCTCTTCTGGTGACACATCTTTTCCTATGTACGTACTGTAGAGAGTACCCATGCAGAAGCAAAATGAAAAGTAAAGTACTCTCACAAAACAAAGAATGTGTGAGACACAAAATGAGTAGACCATGAAATGGGTAAACTCATGTGGATTAGAAATGAGCTTGCCAAGGGCATGGAGTAGGCTCCTCAAGCTTCTAACCAAGTACAAATGAGGGGAGAGGCCCTCTTTTTATAGATTTGGGAGGGGCTCTCAAAACTACATCATATGTGGATAAGTCTCCTGAAAGGAGAATGAATACAGCTCGTAGAAGCACATGGAAAGGTACCCAAATACAAAGGAAATAAATAAAATGGAAATAGACTAGAAATGGAGTGCCTCCTGGATACAAAATGGAGATGCACTCATGTGGATACAAATGTAGATGAAGTAGGAGCAATCATGTCGTCAATACCCCCTGTGCAGCTCCATTTTGGAGTGTATGGAGGATGCTAGGGTATGTGAGAAAGGTCCACCAAGAATATATCAACAGCAGCAGCATGAGCCCAAAATAGGAAGTCGTCGTCTAGGAATCCATAGCCTCCAAGTGGTATCGACCATGTGGGATCACCAGGTACTCCATAATATGTCCACCAGATGGATCAAGCGGATGCTCCAGAGGTAACCAACTGAAGCTGAGGGGAAATATAAGCCTTCAATGATACGATAGGTAAATCGATATGAGGGATAAGCTGAGATGATATCTCCGATTCCTCCTGCTCCAAAAATGTATCATGAACGGGAAAGTCATGTACAAAGAGAGCATGCTCCACATAGTGTGAATGTTCAAAACTGGAATGATCCCCCTCTGAATCGGAAATGGGAGGATCCAAAAGGGATGAATACTTAGAGTATTCATCAAAGGTGCAATCTTTGGTTACTGTAATTGAGTGACTCTTTGGGTCGTAGAGTTTGTATGCCTTTTGTCGCTCACTGTACTCGATGAAAATGTACTGCTTAGGCCGATCATCATCATGGCCTTGGACGTAGGTATCACTACCAAAGACGCGGAAATATCTTACACTGGGCTTCTTTTGAAAGTAAGCCTCAAATGGCGTTTTGTTCTTCAAAAAATATGAAAAGCCTCTTTTTTGTATATGTACTGCTGTCTGTACTACTTCACCCCAAAACTTTAGTGGAAGTTGCTTTTGTCTAAGCATAACTTTGGCCATTTGGATCACACTTCAACTCTTTTGTAATGCAATACCTTGTTGAGTATCTTGCTTGGCTTGATACTTGATTCCATGTTGCTTCAAATACTTGGAGAAGTTTGGGTTGACAAAGCTACTATCTCCATCAGATCAGATGATCTTCAAAGAACTTGGAAAGTCTTCTGCAACTGTTGTTTGTTGGTGCAAAACAAGCCTACACACATTGGCTTGGACAATTTGGAACCTTGGAAGGCTAAAGCTTGAACCCTTGAAGGATATATTCACTTAGAACAATGATCATAGGAACCAATGCTTAATTGGTTATTACTATTTATCTCATGTAAAAGTCTATATGACTTTAATCACTCTTGTAAACTCACCTATCTGAGAAAGTCGTGGAAACTTTGATTGATTGAGTGGGTGAATGATTGAGAGAATATCTCATTCACTTTTAGGTACATGATTCATGGAGATTGACATGGATTTGAAATTCAAAATTTTACTCAATCTCTATAAAAGCTACAAGTCAAAAGTCGCGGGTGTCCTTCACTCTTCCCGAGGCATTTCTGACAAATTCAGTGAGAGTGTGAGTGCTACACTATAGCCTACACCTCTGAGTACCATTGAGCATCACAGTACATGCCAATGGGAATGTACAATCAATAGATTTAATACATATACTCATATTGATCATCTCTGTTATTCTCTGAGTGTACTCTTCAACTCTGTCAACTTCCAAGAGGCATATCTCAAGATCTACTAATCCAAATTGGATGATTCAAAGTGCATTGGATTCAGCTCAAAGTCTACTATACTCCTACAAATTTTCAAGGCCATTGGATCTACCATCACAGAGAAATCTCAGTCGGGGTGCTCACTGGTCTGTGACTGTAAGTCTCCTAAAAAATCGGGGGTACACCTTATTTTGCTAAAGTGATTTCTCTAAGTGTAGTTTATCATTTTCCTTCATTCCACTTGAAAATGGAAGATTACTAGGCTAATAGAATATCTCTAGAAGGAATTTTTCTAATTGTAACTACACTGGTCACACTGAGCATAACACTGAGCAGGTATCTAGACCAAAATAGAAAGTTTTCAAGTCTTGTGATTTACAAAGTAGTCTGTTTTGATCAAGTCATTACTCAAACCTTTTCCAAAGTACATATAGTATATTTTGGGGTCATTTGGAAGCTCAAGGAGTCTACTAAGCATATCTGAAGAGAAAAGAGGGCAGGTGTGAAGCAGGTTTTGCAGCACCAACTGATCTTCTGAGTGCATCCAGCCATCACATCTAACAGTGGTATCAGAGCAAATAAGGTAATCATGGGTGATGGTTTTCCTTCCTTCATTGACAAATTGGACAGAAATAATTACCAGGCTTGGTCATTGAGAATGAAGACCTATCTACAAGGGAGAAGCTTGTATGGATACATTTCAGGAGATGAGGAATTGCCCTCATTCAAGACTAGAGGCCTACCTACAAAGGATGAACATGAGAGGCTCAATCAATGGTGTGCAAAAGATGCTTTGGCAAGGTCATATCTCTTAAACTCTATATCTGACTTTCTTTTACCTCATGTAAGGAATTGTAAGACTTCCCAAGAGACTTGGGAAACCTTGTCAACATACTTTTCATCAAGCACAAGGGCCAGAAAGAATCAGCTATGGATTGAGTTTACAACTCTAAGGAAGCAATCAAAACAATGTGTCTCAGAGTTTGTCACCAAAGTCAAAGACATTGCAGATCAACTTGCAAGTGTTGGAGAAGAAATTGAGGAAGAGCAAATAGTCAGACAAGTAATCAATGGACTAAAGGCAGATGACAAGTGGGAGAGCTTTACCACAGCAATGGACTTATACATGGACATCCAAGCACCTGATCTAACAACTCTGATTGGACAACTCTTTACACATGAAGCAAAGATCACAAAGAATGGAGAGCAATCAAAAGGTAACAATCCCTCTGCCCTATATACTGATAAGAAGACTAAAGACAAGGGTAAAAGCAAGAAGGTTGATGAAGAAGGCTCTACCTCCCAAGCAAACTATGCAGGGAGAGGTAGATCTTCTAGAGGTAGGGGCAGAGGAGGTAAGTCAGGTAGGGGGAGACCCTACAATCAATCTCCATGCAATATCTGTGGCTTGTCTAACCATACCACAGATGAATGCTACAAAAACTACAAGAACCAAAGAGGAAGAGGTCACCAAAGAGGAGGATACTCTCAAAGCAGAGGCAGATTCAATCAATCTCAAGGCTACCATGGCTACAACAATAATTACAACAATAGCTACAATCACAATGGCAATTATCAAGGAGGATACAGAAATAGGAAGGATTACAACAATTATGCAGAGGAGCAAGATGATTCCTTGTTGATCATGAACATGACATCTAAATCAGGTATCAATGAAGATCATTTGTTCTATATTGATTCAGGTTGCTCTAACCATGTAGCTGGAAATGTTGCCTTACTCTCTGATTTGGAAGAACCCAAAGGCAAGCACCAAGTACAGACATGTGATGACACTAAACATTCAGTTGTTAAAGTAGGCAATGTCAAAACAAGTGATGGTAATCAGAATTTATTGAGCAGAGTGTTGTATGTTCCAACAATCACCAAGAATCTGATGAGTGTAGGTCAGGTTGTGGAAAAAGGTCTACAGGTTAGGTTCACTCAACATGGTGCATATGTGGAGGATCCAAGACATGGATTCAGAAGGATAGCCAAGGGAGAAAAATCAGGTAGATTGTTTACCTTTGAACTTGAAGACACTAAAAGTATTGCTTTGTACAATTATAAAGACCAAACCCTATCAGAATTAGAGATTTGGCACAAGAGATTAGGTCACATTGGAGAGAGGACTATAAAACAAATGAGCAGGGATCAATGTGTGCTTGGGATACCTAATGTATCCAAACAACACATGATATACAAGTGTGGGGCTTGTCAATTTGGTAAGTCACACAGATTCCCTTATACCAAGAAAGGTTTTTTGCATGAAGATTATCTGGAATTGGTGCATACAGATGTTTGGGGACCTAGCAAGGAGCCATCCATATCTGGATCAAGGTACTATGTGTCCTTTATTGATGACTATAGCAGGTGGACTGTCTTATACTTCATGAAACATAAAGATGAAGTATTTAATTGTTTCAAAAGGTATCTTGCATTAGTTGAAAATCAAACAGGTAGACATTTGAAGAGGCTAAGGTCAGATGGTGGTGGAGAATACTTCTCCAATGACTTTGAAGATTTCTTGCAGGAAAGAGGCATCAAGAGGGAGATTACTACAAGGTACTCACCTGAACAAAATGGGGTAGCTGAAAGGAGAAATAGACTCATTGTAGAGACAGCTAGATGTATGCTTAATGAAAAGAAATTGCCAAATTATCTTTGGGCAGAGAGTGTATCTACTGCCACATATTTAATTAACAGGTTGCCATCAAAGACACTTGATGGAATGACACCCTATGAGGCTTGGCATGGTAAGAGACCATCTCTGGATCATTGTAAAATCTTTGGGTGTGTTGCATATGTGCATATTCCCTCACAGGTAAGGGGAAAGCTAGACCCTAAAGCTGAAAAATGTATCTTCATTGGTTATGATTTGAATCAGAAGGGATACAGGTTCTATAACCCCTCAAACAAAGGCTTCAAGGTAAGCAGAGATGTCATATTTGATGAGAATGATTCATGGTATGAAAATGAGTGCAGGAAAGTTAGCCTACCTTATGACATGGAAGAAGACTTTCCCAAGCTTATCAGGCAAGAACCAATTCAAAAAGAGGACACAAACTCAGATGATGAAGACACCATCAACATTGAAGAGTTCAAGGCTTGGAAATCCAAAGGAAAGATGAAGATGAAGCAACTAGAAGACAATCCAGAATCCTCAACTCAAGCTATGAGAAGATCTCAGAGAGAAAAGAAAAAACCTATTAGGTATGGGTATGATACTTCACTTGTAACCAAGCACTCTGTATATCTTGCAAAGGATCTCTTGAATGAAGAACCAGGTACATTTGAAGAAGCAATTACAAAACCAGAATGGAAGGAAGCAATGGATGAAGAAATGGAGGCTCTCAAGGAGAGTGACACTTGGGACTTGGTACCCAAGAAGGACTCCATGAAGGTGATAGGATCCAGATGGATCTACAAACTCAAGAGGAACTCAGATGGTACAATAAACAGGTATAAAGCTAGGTTGGTAGCCAAGGGTTTTGCACAAACCCAAGGCATTGATTATGAGGAGACATTTTCTCCTGTGGCCAAGATGCCAACTATCAGAGTTATGGTGAGTGTAGCTGCATCCAAGAATTGGAACGTGTACCAATTGGATGTGAAGAATGCATTCTTGAATGGATGGATATCTGAAGAGGTCTACATGTCACAACCACCTGGCTATGAAGATCCCAATAAGGTAAATCATGTTTGTAAATTGAAGAAGGCTCTGTATGGATTGAAGCAGGCACCTAGAGCATGGAATTACAGGTTGACAACCTATCTCCTAGATCAAGGATTTGTGATGAGTAAAGCAGATACTTCATTGTTCATCAAAAGGAACAATTCAGAGGTAATATATTTGTGTGTCTATGTTGATGACATTATTATCACAGGAAATGATGTTCAGGGAATAAGACACATCAAAGGACAGATGATGAAGGAATTCAAGATCAATGATCTTGGATTATTAAAGTATTTCCTAGGACTTGAATTGATCTATACAAATTCAGGTATCTTTATTACTCAGAAGAAGTACATTCAGGACATGGTCAAGAAGTTTAATTTGCAGGAAGCAAAAGTCTCAAACATTCCTATGGAGGTCAACCACAAACTCAGTGCACATGAAGGAGAAGAACTCAAGGATATTACAGGTTACCAAAGTTTGGTAGGTAGTCTAAATTATGCTACCTTAACCAGGATTGATATATCATATGGTGTTAGTGTACTTAGCCAATTTATGCATAAACCAAGAGTACCACATTTGGAGGCAGCCAAGAAGATAGTAAAGTACCTAAAGGGAACACAAAATCATGGTTTGTACTTTCCATATTCATCAGACATTGATATTAAGGTATATTCAGATGCAGATTGGGCAGGTTGCAAGGATGACAGGAGGAGTACATCTGGTTACATATGCTTTGCAGGTGATAAACCAATTTCTTGGTCATCCAAGAAACAACCTACAGTAGCTTTGTCATCTACTGAGGCAGAATACAGAGGACTAGCCAATGCCACTCAAGAAGCCATATGGTTGAAGCTGTTATATTCAAAATTGGGCCTACATACAAGGCCACCAATCATATTTGGTGATAACACAAGTTCTCTTCACCTAGCAGCTAATCCAATTTATCATGCAAGGACAAAACACATAGAGGTTCACTACCACTATGTGAGGGAGAAGTTACTTAGCAAAGAAATTCAATTATCATATGTGTCTACTAATATACAATGTGCAGATTTGCTTACTAAAGCTCTGGATGGAAGCAAGCTATGCAGATTTAAATCCATGATTAGATTGCAGGAAATAATTGAAGACTAGAGATGAAGACTTGAGCCAAAGTGTTTGGCTTGAGGGGGAGCTGTTGGTGCAAAACAAGCCTACACACATTGGCTTGGACAATTTGGAACCTTGGAAGGCTAAAGCTTGAACCCTTGAAGGATATATTCACTTAGAACAATGATCATAGGAACCAATGCTTAATTGGTTATTACTATTTATCTCATGTAAAAGTCTATATGACTTTAATCACTCTTGTAAACTCACCTATCTGAGAAAGTCGTGGAAACTTTGATTGATTGAGTGGGTGAATGATTGAGAGAATATCTCATTCACTTTTAGGTACATGATTCATGGAGATTGACATGGATTTGAAATTCAAAATTTTACTCAATCTCTATAAAAGCTACAAGTCAAAAGTCGCGGGTGTCCTTCACTCTTCCCGAGGCATTTCTGACAAATTCAGTGAGAGTGTGAGTGCTACACTATAGCCTACACCTCTGAGTACCATTGAGCATCACAGTACATGCCAATGGGAATGTACAATCAATAGATTTAATACATATACTCATATTGATCATCTCTGTTATTCTTTGAGTGTACTCTTCAACTCTGTCAACTTCCAAGAGGCATATCTCAAGATCTACTAATACAAATTGGATGATTCAAAGTGCATTGGATTCAGCTCAAAGTCTACTATACTCCTACAAATTTTCAAGGCCATTGGATCTACCATCACAGAGAAATCTCAGTCGGGGTGCTCACTGGTCTGTGACTGTAAGTCTCCTAAAAAATCGGGGGTACACCTTATTTTGCTAAAGTGATTTCTCTAAGTGTAGTTTATCATTTTCCTTCATTCCACTTGCAAATGGAAGCTTACTAGGCTAATAGAATATCTCTAGAAGGAAGTTTGCTAATTGTAACTACACTGGTCACACTGAGCATAACACTGAGCAGGTATCTAGACCAAAATAGAACGTTTTCAAGTCTTGTGATTTACAAAGTAGTCTGTTTTGATCAAGTCATTACTCAAACCTTTTCCAAAGTACATATAGTATATTTTGGGGTCATTTGGAAGCTCAAGGAGTCTACTAAGCATATCTGAAGAGAAAAGAGGGCAGGTGTGAAGCAGGTTTTGCAGCACCAACTGATCTTCTGAGTGCATCCAGCCATCACATCTAACATTGTTGTCCACTCCTTAAACTTGGAAATGGCATCTTCTTTATGCTTGAGTGAATAAACCCATGTGTATCTAGTGAAGTCATCTACAATCAGGAAGAAATAAATTGACCCACTTAGAGAAGGTGTACTCATTGGTCCACAAAGGTCAATATGGACTAATGCTAAGGGTTTATTTGCAGAAATGGATGCTTTTGTAGGCAAAGAGGAAGTTGATTGCTTGTCACATGCTTTGCATTTCAATTCCACTTGTGCGATCTTGGGTAGACCTTTGACAAGATGATTGGAAGAGATCTTAGCTAAGCAAGAGCTATGTCCAAATCTGCAATGCCATAAGTTGAGACTTGAATCCTTGGCCATAAAACTTGAAAGTTTGTAGAGACCCTTATCTTCATATCCTTGAGCTATCACTTCATTAGAGTCGCGATCAATGACTTGAACTTGGTTGTGATCAAAATGAACCGTCATGTTGCACTCTGTGATGGCTTTGACTGAAAGAAGATTCTTACAGAGGCTTGGTACATAAAGAACATCTTTTAATGACTTGGTCTCGCCTTCATAGTTGATGACTTGAACTTTTCCTCTTCCTTGGATTTCAATGCACTTGTTGTCTCCAAGGTAAACTTGTCCTTGATGCTCTTCAAACTCATGGAAGTCATCTTTTTCATGGCACATGTGGGATGAAGCACCACTATCAAAAATCCATTCCTTCTTGGGAGTGATTGCCATAAGTGCTTTGTGTTTACTTGTGAAAAATAGGTCTTCACTTGTGCAATGAGAATGATGTTCACTCTTGGAATTAGACTTAGACTTGTCCTGGTTCTTTTTCTTGAAGCAATATTTTTCAATGTGGCCAGGTTTGCCACAAAAATTACAAGTGAACTTCTTCGATGAATTATGTGTTCCTTGCTTAGATCCATTGCTAGCCTGATGACTTGTGGTTTTGCCCTTATTGAATGGGCCTTTGGCATATTTTCACCACAAACACGAATACCTGCAGGTCCAATTGTAGGAGTCCCGACATTCTGATCTTCTTTGACTCTGCGATGGAGTCCCTCATGAGCTCTCCTTCTCATTTTTGTGCATCTTCTTTCTTGGGCAACAGAAGAGTCCTCTCTGTTCCTTTGGTCTCTACTCACACACAGACAACTTCTGATGACTTGAAACGGCTTAGTGAGTTCCCATCGATGCAAACAATGCTATGGGGAACAAGCTCTCTGCACGCCAGTCTAACCATGGCGAGAGCCGCGACCGTGAGCCTGCATGTCAAGGGAAGGTGGACTGTGAAGATTCTTTTGTGCGCCAATGCCTATAACAGGATCGTCTGCTTGGAAGTCGAAGAAGAAGATTGCGTTGGAGGAGAATGGAGCTCAAATCGCGCGAATCTCAGTGTTTGAGTGTTGCAGACAAATAGGTTGTCAAAAAAACAATCTTGTTGGCTAATGTGAAATCGATCTCACTGATGCCTTCATTTCTGTGTCATTTTTGTTGTGAACACATAGCTGTTGTACTTCTCCGCTCTAAAGCTCTGCCATGCTCTGCACATCAAAGCATTGGTTACACCTTGCATATGCAGATTAAGCACACTTTGCTAAAGGGATTGGACATTATGCGGGTGCTTGTAATCCATAATGGCGGCGAGCAGCAGACAAGACACTGCGTTTTGATACTATATTGCATGCAAAACCAAAGATGCAACAAACGAATTACCAAAAAAAACTCTCAAAACTGATGCATTAAGGTTTCACAAAAGTGTTTTTGAACACTTCATAAACTTGAGATGCATAAAAATTCTTGATCCGAGTTAGCAAGGTGAATGCAAGTGAGTGGTTATAAGCACTATAAAATGTGAAATGGAGCGCAAAACTGATATAATAAGGGTGTGAAAGTGGGGTTAAAAGGGGTACAAAATTAATGAAGAATGATGGGTGGGAGGGTGGGAAAATGGCCAAAATGAGGCCACAAAATGAGTAAAATGATGGCAAAAAGAGAAGCTTCTCTCAATGAGGAGAGAGAGCCACACCACCAAAACTAAGCACCACCACCACCAAAACTAAGCACCACCACCACCAAAACAACCGCCAAACGCACCACCAAGACCTACACCTAGCACTCTGATACCATGTAGAGAGTACGCATGCGAAAGCAAAATGAAAAGTAAAGTACTCTCACAAAACAAAGAATGTGTGAGACACAAAATGAGTAGACCATCAAATGGGTAAACTCATGTGGATTAGAAATGACCTTGCCAAGAGCATGGAGTAGGCTCCTCAAGCTTCTAACCAAGTACAAATGAGGGGAGAGGCCCTCCTTTTATAGATTTGGGAGGGGCTCTCAAAAGTACATCATATGTGGGATAAGTCTCCTGAAAGGAGAATGAATACAACTGGTAGAAGCACATGGCAAGGTACCAAATACAAAGGAAATACAATATAAAATGGAAATAGACTAGAAATGGAGTGCCTCCTCGATACAAAATGAAGATGCACTCATGCGGATACAAATGTAGATGAAGTAGGAGCAATCATGTCGTCAACACGTACATCTTTCTTCCCCATCTTCCATGGTCACTATTACTTTCTTCGTTTGTTCCTTGTCATATGCTTCTCCTTCTCTTGCCTCTCTCTTAGGCATCTGAATGGCTATCTTCCTCTCCTCTACTTCATATCTTTTGAAGTGCTTTGGGACTTCAAATAGGTGTGGGTTCTGTTCTACCTTATCTAACGTCTCCTAATGGTTTGGTCTCATTTGAGCTACTTCTATCGCTAATACCTTGAGTGTTCCTTCTTTGTCATCGGCTTGAATTGCTTATAAATACCGTTCCTCCAAATCAAACTTTGATTCCATCTCTATGCTTTCATACTCTTCCTTCCATTCTTTTTCTAATACTTCTCCTACTTCTACTTCCTGAAGGACTACCATGTAAAAACTTACATCATACCCTTCTTCATCTACGCATCCATTCATGGTTAATACCTCTTCATTTATGCAGACATCCAAGGTGGCTAGAATCTCCATCCAACCGTGTGGTTTGAATGCTTCATCAGGGAAAAATTGAGGCATATACATAGCATCCTCTACGGGTCGGTAATTTTGATGTCCGATAGGCCATATTTGAGTTTTTTTCTCTTCTCTCTTTGCTTTCTTACACATCCATAATTGAGCATCTTTGTGCATCCATGATTGGTTGCTTAAACCGGCACTATGAATTGACAAGTCATCATCTTCCTTGTGTACGGGATTCCATTGTAGTGGCGATACGTCCCTATATGAGAATGTATGCAAATTTATCTTGGTAGTAGTTCTTGATGTTGTAGGTATAAAGCATCTCTACCCCAATCTTGTACTACCCTGAGTTGTCTCATGAATGGTCATCCTAATATCATTTCATAGTTATTCGCTTTTCCAAATTGACATACAGCTAGTGTGTGCTCAAACTCCACTCCACAGGTAGTTAACTTAATTTTCTCCAGTATTCCGAGGGGTCTCTCTACATGGCCATCTGCTAATTGAAGCTTCATACATGTTGGTCGTAGGGCTGGCTTTCCCCATTTCTCCCAAATCTCTTTGGTGGCTATGCCTACGCTTGCTCCTATGTCGAGAATGGCTTTAGTCATGTATCCATTATATGTGATGGGTAAACATGTGTTACCCTTGTCTCCTTCACTAAATTCACCAACCTTATCCATAGGGATTTGTATAGTAGAAGTGGCTTTAGTTTCTTTATTTTCCTTTTTATTCTCCTCATTCTCTATTTTCAACTGTCCCACTAACTCTTTCCATATTTGTAGTTTGGCTCGTAGTAATTCTTCCACGGTCAACTGACATTGTACCTTGGTCTTCTTGAGTTCTACTAGATTGTGAGAGGTCTTACCTGAAGACTCATTTTCCTTGCCACACATTGTGGGAGCATGGAAGATTATTGATCCTTTCTCATATTCTCCCATGTAGTTCGGTAGGGTAGAAATGTTGTGTACTTCTTCCCTATTTCGGTCTAACATGGAAACTTCTTCATATACTTCATCCAAATTTGGAGTTGGATGGTCATCCTCAACGTCTAATTCCTCAAAGGGTGGTCTTGAATTCCCATTATTTTTCCATCGGTCTTCCCGAATCCTAGCCCACAACTCTCTTGGCCAATCGGCTTCCAATTCAGGGATTATAGAAGTTGAATTGCCCTGAGGGCTCTGTTGCTCCTCTTTACTATCTTTCTCTTTTGGTTTGTGATCATTCTCTTTAAAACACTCATCGTATTGATTCTCAGATATTCTTGTCTCTGGGAGAACTTGGATAGTCTTTTCTAGAGTGGCTTGAGCTACCTCTATGAGTGTTCTGCATATTGCAAGTCTCTCCTTTTCTAACTCCCCTTGTGGGTAAAATTTCTCATGCTGCTCTATGTTTGGTCCAATCATGATTCTAGCTTGGTAAGCTTTCAGCCACATGTCCAGGTCATTTGGTCTTGGGTCTGCTAAGATTGATCCTGGTTTGTTTAGTTCCTGTGTATGAGACGTAAGTGGTCTATTCCCTTGTATTTTCGGTTTCTCGGGTTTCTTATCGTCTTTCACGTTCTTCTTGTCCTCCTTACTTTTGTTTTTGATCCACTTGTTTCTAAGTTTTTCCCTTCTGTCCTTCCAACTTTGGATCTTCTTTGTTTGGGTACTCTCACGTGGGTCTTCAAAATCTTCCACTACATGTATTTTGGGTTCTAGGGCTTTATCCTTTTCTTGTTCAGAGTTTACTTTCTTTCTCTCTTGTCCTTTGGCTTACGCTTGTGTGATAGCTTTTAATGGTACTGTGTACTCCTTATCACTTCTTGAGGATTCAATCACCTCGATCATATTAATTTGTGTTGTATTATGAGTCTTATTGGGATTCTTCGGACAATCTCTAAATAGATGTTCCTTTCCACATTCATTGCAGTACCCCTCCCAAGTCCTGGGAGGTGGTGGGTTATATGGCAGAGTGCATTCTCTTATGAAGTGGTCTCCTCCACATCGATAGCATGGTCCTTTTGGCACAGGCAGTCTAATGGGTGGTCTCATGGGTGCTGGTGCCTTGGGTGTAGTGTACATTAGGGTTGCAAACTCTGGCCCATAGGTGTTGTCATATCGCTCATAGCCATAGTATTGTTGGTCATAAGTTTGGTCATACTCCGCCAAACTGGTGTCATAGGGGTAGTACTCTCCCTAGGTTTGCTCATATCTCTGAGTTGCTGCTTTTGTACTAGCAAAAGGTGTAGCTGGTACTATGGCTCTCTCCATATTTTCCTCTGATTGAGTGTATTTAGCTAGCACTATGTTCTGTGGAAGGGGTGGTTGTTGTCCTAACACTAGATGAGGTTGTCCATGTTGCCCTTGTTCATATGGTCTAGGTGCTCATTGTGGGTCTGGATAGGGGTTATATCTTGGGATCTCTCTTCCTGGATCTCTAGGAGGATATCCATAAAGCCTATACTGAGGTTGAATCATGGGCCTTGACTGGCTGTTAAATGGGCAGTTTTCTATAGTATGGTTAGTGTATTTCTGCTCTATATGGCAGTACAGGTTGGTTCCTTAAGGTGGCTACCTATTGTATGGATAAGCTTGAGGCATGCCTATTCCTCCTCTTGCGCACATGTGAGATGGGTGATCTCCACCACATAGATTGCATCATCGTAACATGGGGATCCTCATTGCAGGGTGCTCGTAATTCCTCTGTCCGTGGACTCCTAACTTCTTGGCTACCAGTTCTTCTAGCCCCTCTACATTACTGGAGTTAGACGTCATTGTACTTCTAGTGTCTTCTGATTTAGTAGGGCTTGGTGTACTTTTGAGGTCATCAACTAGGTTATCTTATAGGTCAATACATTCTTGAAGACACTCGCTCAATACCTGGAGTCGTTTCACGTAAACTAGAGTTCTTAATGTCCCATTAGTCAATCCATCCAAGAATAGTGATATCATTTTTTGTTCGGAGAGTCTTTCTATTGTTGGGCATCTATCGACATATTGATTAAATCTTTGGGCAGCTGTTTTCACGATTTCATTTGAATTTGTTTGAAACTATGGATTAGGGATGACGAGTTATGTTTAATCTCCCTCTTGGTGAATTCTCCAATGAACTCTTGAAAAAATTGCTCAATATTTCAAAAATGATTTGGATCCAAGGATTGGAACCAAGTCAAAGCCGTTCCTGTGAGGCTAAGTCCAAAGGATTCATACTGCACAAAGAAGTCATCCACTTGCTCAACTTGTAACACTTGTTTAAACTCTACTATGTGATCATATGGTTCTCCCATTCCATCATAGTGATTTCTCATGCATTTGGCAACTTGAATTGATCTCAGCCTTCTTATAGGTTCTGGTGGTCGAGGCATCATAGGAATTGCAGGTCTAAATGGAGATATTCCAGGTTGCACTCCTTTTGTGGCCTTGGCCTAACAGGTGGCTGATTCATGTTGCCTATTCCTGGGTGGGTTGGGTTGTGTGACTGTCCTCCTGGCATTGTAACTTGCACATGAGTTCGATTGGGAACACTTGGTTGGCTCATTTGTCCTAACATTGTATTCTCTGGCTCTTGATGCATTTCGAAAGGATTGTGGGAGGAGGGAATATAGGCAACCCCATATACTTCAATTGAGATCCATCAACTGCATCTACCAGCCAATACCTTCTTTGGTTCTAGTCTAGGTATGTGACTCTAGACTCATGTTCAGGATCCTTCAACTCATAGAAAGTCATTGGGCTTACTACCTATCCTCATATGGGTGAATCGATTTGTAATAGTAGGTCTGACCCATGGATCAGGTATACGTTCAACAGGTAGTCATATTGAGGTATCAAATCCCCTCTCAAGACTTGAGTCACCACTGACTTACCTCTTGGTGTAGTTACTAACTCTTGAGGGTCAGGTATCCCCAAGTTTCCTTGTCCTTCCAATTCTCCTCTCTCGTTGATCCGATCTGGGTTTTTTGTTACCATGTAGATGTGACCTAATTTATCCATGTACACTCCTCCCTCATACTTGACTGCGGGTCTGGGCACTATTGTTGATTCAGTAGAGTTTACCATCCTTGCAACATACCTATTTAAACCATCAAGGTAAATAGGGATCCCTTGCGGATTAGTGGACACATATTGCAGAGAGGTGCGGTATTCACCCTCTACAGTTGACGTAAAGTTCTCCCTAGGGGTAGAACCATGCATGTCTTCTTAGGCCATGGGCAGCTCCTCCTTTGAATCACTAGAGGTGTCCGTATAGATAGAGTGATGAATTGCTTGGGTTGCACTTCCTACCAATGAGATGACACTCCAACGGCTACTTAGCACTTGTCCTGATCTTAAGTTCAGTCACCCCTCTGGGCTTATGTTGGCTTCCTACTTCTCTTGAATTGGTTCCTCAAACTCTTCAATTTTTTCCCTAAAATAGCTTAAGTGGTTCTAGACGATACCACACAAACGGTACAATACCAGTTTTCGCATGATATGATACCAAAAACCTCCGATGATATGATACCAAAGGCCTCACAATACAATACTAGAATTTACACGATACGATACCTCTGCATTCGACAATACGATACCAAGTTCGTGGACGATACGATACCTGACCACTGCACGATACGATACCGGAAATCACTGCTCTTCAAGTTATGAGCAAAATAGTGAATGGCGGGAAACACCAACACTTGCTTTACAACTCGTAATGGCTCACACATACTACAATAGTTCAAAAGCAATGGGAAGGGATAGATACCAACCCTACACACACATTCCAAGCATATCACACACACAAAAGATCATAGAGAAGGAGGAAATCAGCAGGAAAAAAGCAAATTCGAAATTTCTTCTCCAATTCTTCAGAATGGCAAAAGTCTCTTACAAGAGTCACAAAGTGACTTATATACATGTGCCCTAAAAATGGTCCTTTCACACAAGAGACCAGCACTTTATTGACTAATCTCTAATTTCCTACTATTTTACAACAGTTATGTTACAAGGATTTGGGGCTTATGCATCTAGAGGACTCCTCTAGTGCATTTACATGGCTTTCATGAGATTTCCATAAGCATTTGAAGAAGAAAAATTGTGCCCATAATTTTGAAATTTTTGGGGCTCCTCTTTAGTGCTCCATTTTCTCTGCAACAATATATAAAACTGAAATTCACATAAGATAGTGCTTCTCAAAGGTATAAAGCACGACTTGTTGCAAAGGGTTTTAAGCAACAACATAGTGTTGATTTTGAGGAAATATTCTCTCCATTGTTCAAGATGACTATCTTGCGAATGTTGCTTGGATTCTTTGCAATGGAGGACTTAGAGCTAGTCCAAATGGATGTGAAAATTGCTTTCTTGCATGTAGATCTTACAAATGAGATCATATGGAACAACCAGAGGGTTATGTAGTACCAAAAGTTTGATGCTTTTATGAAGTCTCAAGGCTCTATTCTTGAAGAAATGAGGATCATTTTCTCTACACAAAGAGATGCTCAGATTGGAACTTAATACGCTTGATACTTTATGTTGATGATATGTTGATTGTTGGGAAGTCCTCTTATGACTTGTTAATTCTCAAGAAGAAGTTGAGTGCGACATTTGATATGAAGGATTTGAGGGATGTCAAACATATTCTTGGCATGCGCATTACTTGTGATAAGAGTAAAAGATGCATATACTTGTTTTAGAGCGAGTACATATCCAAAGTACTTCATAGGTTCCATATGCAGGGTGTAAAGGCATTGAGTATACCTTTACTCACATATGTGAAATTGAGCAAGGATGATTGCCCCAAATTAGATGAGGAAAAGGAACTCATGACCCAAATTCCTTGTCGGTCTGTTGTTGGTAGTCTCGTGTATGTTATGGTAACTACGATACTAGACATTGAATTTGTAGTGGGAGTTATGAGCAGATATATGTTAAATCTTGGCAAGAAGCACTAGGAAGCAGTCAAGATGATTATGAGATACTTGAGTGGCACTAAGGACAAGTGGCTATGCTTGGATAGAGGGAAAACATCCATTATTGTTTACACATATTTTGATTATGCTGGTTGTGTAGAAAATTGTAAGTCTACATTAGGGTACATTTTTCATTTTGCTGGAGGTGCTATCTCTTAGAGATCTCATCTTCACGAATGTATAGTTGTTTCCACTATAGAAGCAGAGTATGTTGCGGCAAGTGAAACATGTAAGCAAGCATTGTGGCTTTCTCATCTTGCTTGTGATATGGGTTTCCCTTAGCATGTACCTTGTTTGCTCAGTGATAGTCAGAGTGCCATTACATTAGCTAAGAATTTGGTCTATCATGCAAAGACCAAACATTGTGGTGTAGTATCACTTCATTAGAATATGTGTAGCCACTAAGCGCACTATTCTTGAGAAGGTTCATACTCAAGATAATGTTGCAAATGCTTTGACTAAAGCTCTACCACACGATAGCTCTTGAAATTGTTGTCACTTGATGGGTGTTACTTGATTCATGACCTTACATAGTTACTTGTATAGTGTGTAACATGCCCATCAGGTGGGAGGTATAGTTTGTATACTTACACTCAGGTATTCTTTATCATTCTTTATTTTTCTCCCATAGTCACTTTAGCCATGTCGGCCTTTAGTGGGAGATTTTTACCATTAGTGTCCATGTGAAAGGCCAAATGGCCACTGAACACTTTTTGTATATGTTCTTTAATAAAACATATAGTGGCATGTTAAGCCATAGACTATAAGTTCGATCACATTTGTAACAGCTACGAAATCTATTTTCATGCTCCCTACGAACTCTGCTTTTTGCATATTTTGTAGAGTAATGTGTGTGGTTCATGGAGCTTGATTTTTTCTACCCTAAGCATATCATCGTGGAGCTCTCTAGAAGGAGATTTTAGCATGGTGCAACACCATTGAAATACTTCAAGGTGCTTACTTTTTATGAATCGCTATAAATTCATTCTGAGTGACTGAATGAATTCATTAATCAAGTGTGTAACTCTATCACTTATAATCTCAATAGGTAGTCCAAATCTAATGAATATGTTTTCAAATAAGAACCTGGTTATAGTTTGAGCATCATTTTTCTTTGTGGCTTTTGCTTCTACCCATTCGTTAAATAGTCGGTGCCCACTATAATGTATTTAGCATGAGATCCTTTTGCTGGGGGATTGATTGGTCCAATAAAATCAATTCCCCATCTTGAGAAAGATCTTGCATTAACCATATGTCTCAAGGGCGTGTCCTCTTTTAATATTGGGTACTTGGCTTGTTGGCACACATCACATCTTCGTACATATGTTTTTGCATCCAGGGGTAGGGTAGGCCAACATAAGCCTGCAAAGAGAATCATTTTCATAGTCTTGTCCACTAAAAAGTGATCTCGTGCTTCTCCCGCATGTGCTGTTTCTAGTATAGGAAGATACTCTCCTTCCTGCACACATAATCATAATTGTTCATCCTTTCCCTGTTTAAACAAATTTTTCCCCACAATCACATGATCCTTGCTTTATTCTTCTAATGCTCATTTCCTAGCTTGGCTGGTTCCTCCTGGATAAGTACGCAATTTCAAGAAGTCATCCAATGGTTTAGTCCACTCAGGGGCTATCATTGAATAACATAAAGATGAATGTTCATCTGATGTAGTCTCCTGGCACGGTCGGCAATTGGTTATGTGTTCATGCACATTCTTTTGCATATCTGGCCAATACACTCCTAATATTTTCAGTTCTTGTGTTGGTCTACCAACACCCTTATGTGTTCTCCACTTGCTCTCGTGGGCTTATTTGAGTAAAGTTCCTCATCTTCCCCACTTCTAAGATTCCATTGGATTCCTTGAAGTACAAATTGCTTGCCACAATGTGGAGGTTTCTAGTTTGCCAAAAATCCTTACTATGGTTCAAATTGATCCTGTGATTAGGCCCATGAGTGAGTATAGGTATCAATCTTTTAGCCCATTTTGGGCATGCTTCCAGATTGAATAAATAAGTTTCTAGTGGCTTGTTAGCTACTCCTGTGGGTGGCCCTCCATGAGTTATTCTTAACAAGTGATCGCCGCTTACATGTGTGTTACGTTTCTTGAGTACTACTTCAAAGTCAAATTCCATCCAGATTAGAAACCATCTTACTAGCCTTCCAGTGTTACATAGCTTATTGAATAAGTATAATAGGGCTTGGTGATCATTAAAGAACTTAAATTTGTTGGCTAGCAAGTACTGTCTAAATTTTTTTCACAGCATAGACCATTCCTAAGCCTTCTCGTTTAGTCGTAAAGTAGTTGTGTTCCACTTGATTCAATTGTCTACTAGCATAGGTTATTGGGTGATCTAGCTTTCCTTCATCAGCAGGTTGTGCTAAGATACATCCAATGGTGAAATCAGATGCATCCACATGAATATGGAATGGTTTGTTCTAGTTAGACACTTTTAATATAGATGCTGAACTTAATCTCCACTTCAATTCATTAAAAGCCTTTTCACACTCTTTTGTTCAAGTGAATTGAGTTAATAGACCATACAATGGTTTTGCAATTATGGCATACATGTGGATAAATTGACGGTAGTGTCCACAATGATCCATAAAATCTTGTTCTTCCTTCATGTTCTTGCATCTTGGCAATTCCAAGATAACCTTGATTTTGTCTTCATCGGTTGAATTTCCATTTTTGGACACTATATGGCCCAAGATTCTTGCTTGTCTTACCATGAAGACACATTTTTTTGGGTTTAAACAAACTCTATATTGCCTACATTTATCGAATATTATTCTTAATTTAGGTATGTGGGCAATACATTGGGAAGAGTACATACATAAGTTATCCACATAGACTTCTACGGTTTTCCTTAGAATGTCCTTAAACATGTGACACATTAATCTTTGGAAAGTAGCTAGGGCATTTGTTAAGCCAAATGGCATAACCCTAAAGGCATATACTTCCCATTCAATAGCAAAAGTGATCTTATGTTGATCTTTTGCAGTGATGGCTACTTGATTATAACCTGAGAACCCATCAAGGAAGTTGTAAAATTCCATGCCTATTACCCTTTCCAAAAGATGATCAGTAATGGGTAAAACATAACTATCACAAATGGTGGTTGCATTAACCTTTTTGAGGCTAATACAAACCCTAAGTTTTCCATTTTTCTTTGGTACTACTACCAAAGGTGAAACCCATTCAACATGTTCAATTTCATATATAAATCGAGCCGCTAATAGTTTATCTATTTCTTCCTTGATCTTGGTTGAATATACATCATTATATGTATAAGGTCTTTGTTTTGAGGGTTATGCATCTGGCTCATTGGAATCCTATGAGAACAAATAGAGGGATCCACACCTTTAAAATCTTTGTAGGTCCAATCATATACACCTCTATATTCTTGGATCAACTCTATTAGTTCCTACTCTTCTTCTATAGATACATCCTTACCTATATACATACATCTCTCTTCTTTGCCTTCTATGGTCACTATCACCTTATTGATGTCTTCCTTGTTGTCATGTGCTTTTCCCTCTTACACCTCTCTCTTAAGAATTTGAGTAGCTATTTTCCTTTCTTCCACATCATAACTTTTGAAATGTTTGGGCACCTCAAATTGTTCATATAGTAATTCCTTGTCAATTTCATGTCTCTCTCTTCTAGGGTTTCCTTGATACTGTTCTATGGCCAATACTTTCTTGTTTTCTTTGGTATCATCCCCTTCTATCTCCTTTAGGTAATGTTCCTCTGAGTTAAACTCAGGGTCCATTTCTATGCTCTCATAATCCTCTTTCCATTCTTTTTCTTTGATTTCTCCTATATCAGCGTCTTGGTGGACTACCATGTACAAACTTAGATCATATCCGTCCTCATCTACACATTAATTCATGGTAAATACCTCTTCGTTTAAACATGTCCAGGGTTGCTAATATTTCCATCCATCCGTGTGGCTCAAATGCCTCATCTAGAAATATTTCATGTCCTACTGAAAAAGATTATAATCTCTCTTCCTCTCATTTTGTTGCCTTACAAATCCATAGTTGAGCATCCTCATTCATCCAAGATTGGTCGCCTAACCTCACACTATGGATTGACATGTCATCTTCTCCTTTATGTACATGATTCCACTATAAGGCTAGGACATCTCTATATACAAAAGTATGCAGATTTATTTTTGTAGTTGTACCTTGATGTTGGAGATACAATGCATCTCATCACCAATCTT
Source organism: Ceratopteris richardii (assembly GCA_020310875.1). Lineage (NCBI taxonomy): Eukaryota > Viridiplantae > Streptophyta > Polypodiopsida > Polypodiales > Pteridaceae > Ceratopteris > Ceratopteris richardii. Next base: position 84,697,413 of record CM035436.1, read on the forward strand.
GTACTACCTTTACCTATCTCATGAATGGTCAAATTTGACAAATAGCTAAGGTGTGTTCAAAATCTACACCATAAGTAGTCAAGATTACCTTTTTGAGGATTCCTAATGGTCTCTCAACATGACTGTCTGCCAATCGTAATTTCATTCAAGTGGGTCATAGAGTTGGTTTTCCCCATTTTTCCCATATTTCTTTGGTCGTTATTCCTAGGCCAGTTCCTGTGTCTAGAATAGCTTTGGTGTAATATATCCTTGGAATGTGATTGGGAGGCATGTATTTCCTTCATCTCCCTCACTGAATTCTCACACTTTATCTACTGGAATTTTAATTGTATCTAAACACCTAAATTTTATTGATTGGTTTGTTTCTTTCAAATTTAAGTGTTTAGCTAATTTTTTTCCACAATTGAGGTTTAATTTGCAGCAATTCTTCTAGAGTTAATGGACATTGAAATTTGGTTCTTTTCAATTCACACAAAGTGTTTGAGGCTTCTTCTAGGAGCTTCTTTTCTTTCCCCCTTATCATGGGTGCATGGAAAAATTCAGATATTTGTTCATATTCTCCAGTGTAGTTTGGAAGTGTCGTCAGGCTCATCACTTCCTCTCTAATGTGATCTAGGTTAGATAGTGCCTCATAGTTCCCTTCTGGCATCATCTTCCATCTTCTTCCATCTGTCTTCTTGGACTCTGGCCCAAAGGTCATGTGGCCAAATAGCCTCTACTTTAGGAATTAAAGAATTTCTTTCTTCATTTTCATAACTTAACTCTTCTTTAATCTCCTTGACTTGATCATTGTCCTTTGGTTGTGAGGGTTTCCACACATCCCTAGAATTTCTCTTTGGATATTCTAGTCTCCCACAGGGTTGGTATTGATTTTTATAGCGTGGTCTGAGCAATCTCAATTGATTTCTTGTAGATTTTGAGTCTTTCTTTTTTAAGATCTCCTCTAAGATATTTTTTCAAATGTTGCTCTAGACTTGGTCCTATCTCTATCTTAGACTAATAGGATTTCAACCATATATATTTAAGTTTTTAGGCATAGGATATGTTAGAATTGATCTTGCCTGCTTCTCCATTTGTTTCTTAGTTACCACGTTCACTTTCCTAGTCATTGAATTAATTTCTTTAAATTTAGTCTCTTTCATTATTTTTCCTTTCTCTTCAACTCTTTTTTTGATCCACTTGCTTTTAATTTTTTCTTACCTCGTCTTCCATCTTTGAGTTTTTCTAAGTTTTGCAATGTCTTCTGGTTCCTCCGAGTCTTCTACAATTTGGAGCAAAGCCCCTAGCTCTTCCTCTACCTTGTGACTACCTGTTTCTTCTCTCTCTAAGTTTTCCTTTGTTTTTGCTATGATAATGGCTTTTAGAGGGACTATGTATTCCTTATCACTTCCAGAGGATTCTATCACCTCAATTACATTGATTTGTGTCATGAGGTGAGACTTTGTTAGTGTTTTTGGGGCAATATCTAAACAAATGTTCCTTGCCACAATCATTGCAATACCCTTCCCATACACGTGGAGGTGGTGGGTGATATGGCATTGTGCACTCCCTAATGAAATGATAACATGGTCCTCTCGGTGCAGGGGGTATTGCCATGGGTTTGCTTGGAACTAGGGCCCTTGGAGCTATGCACATAAGGTTAGCATATGTAAACCGCATCTTGTAGACACATGTACACAGAGATAATACAATAACAAAATCTCACAAGAGCACACACATGTTGATATATTTAGGTATGATGTGTGTGAACACACTAGGAGTGTTGAGACATTTTTTTCCCTCTTTAGGAGGTTTTTTCCCCCTGGCTTGTATAGACGCCTATAGCCCTAATGGCTTACTTATCTTTGTACATTCTAGTGGTAATACATTTAGTATTGTGTGTTGTGCTCCAAGCTTCTTCTTCTTCCTTGTGCTATTCACATGCTTCTGTAGATGTCTAACTCCAACAATTGGTATCAGAGCAAGTCGCCGCTTCATCTAGGGCATTGTCTACACCTCTTTGATGATAGTCTCAGAATCACATGAAATTTGGTGAGCATACTCAAGGTGTTTCAAAGATCAAAACAACTGTGATCTTTTGTGCCGAAATCAAGATCTGAGCTCGTTTCGGCCTCCCAATGCACTATCATAGTCCTTGTGTAGGCAATTTTGTCTTTTTGTGCCAAAGATATATATAGGTTTTGGTTTGCCAGTATAAGCACCTCAAAGTCTGCTACAACTCTAGCAGAACTCGTTTGGGTAGTTTAGTTCAACTTTTTTAGGTACAATCATTTTTCTGCATCAAGGTATTTTAGTTAGTGGCCATGGCTGAAAGCAGTGATGTATTTTGTATGTTGGCTGTTGAGGATAAGTTGGATGGTATGAATTACCAGTTGTGGGCTTATATCATGCAGCATGTATTAGTGGAAAAAGAACTATGGAATATTGTGCAGGGTGTTAAAAGACATCTTTTTACACTTGTGAATACAAGTAGCACAAATATAGGTATTGATGCTGATGCACATGGTGTCAAAGATGGTGATATTCTATAAATTCATGTTCATGCTGTGATGTCTACTGCACATACTATAGAGCAAATTTGTTGGGATGGCAAAGATGCTCCGGCATATGCATTGATAGCCTTATCTGTCAAACATGCCATTATCCCTCACATTCGCTCTTGCAGAACACCTAAGGATGCTTGGGATACACTTACCACATTGTACCAGGCTAGGAATGAGGCTCGTGTTGCTTACCTATGAAAACAGTTGGAGAGTGAGCACATGAATGAAGGTGAGTCTATGGATAATTTTTTGACAAAGATCAAGGATTTGAAGGAACAAGTGATTTTAGCTTATGAAATCCTTCCTGAGAGTTCACTTGTGCAGACTCTTCTGAATGATCTTCCTGAATCATATTAGAGTTTTGCTTCTACTCTTCATTTGATGATGAAAGGAAATCCAAATGCCTTAACATTTGAAGAGTTAGTTTCTGTTCTATTGCAGGAAGATCAGTCCAGGCAGAACATGTCTATTATGCATGTTGTAGATCAAGCTTTTCTGGCTAGTCAAATGGAGCTCTTCTACTAGTAAATAGAAATCTGTTAATGCTGCACAATCAAAGAAGGAAGAAAAATATGAGAAGAAATTAAAAAAATAGAAATTGTTTTGCAAATATTGTAAAGCAAATGATCATGTCATTAAGAGCTATCCAAAATTGGTTGCTAAATAGGCAAAGAAGAAAGAGGCCAGAATGGATGTTGCAAAGGCCTCTACACCGAAAACAGAGTCTGCTAATCTTATGCAAGATGAAGAATGGGCATTTACTACTGTTTGCAGTTTTGACCCATCTTATCATGGGCAGTGCATGTCTGCAGTAGACTCAGATGTTTGGTACTTTGATAGTGGGGTGACCAAACATATTACCTTGTAGCATAGTTTCTTCTCTTCACTCGAGCCTGCCCCTACAACAAATACTATTACATGTGCCAACAACTCCTCTTATCCTGTTAAGGAAGTTGGTAAGATCATTCTGACTACTACTGATGGTAGTTCTTTTACATTATCACATGCTTTATTTGTGTTAGGGATCAAGACGAATCTTTTATCAGTTTCAACCTTAGCCAGATTGGTTTGGTTTTGAAATTTGTTGATGATAGATGTACAGTTCATGATCTTTCAAATGGCAATGTGATTATTGCTTTTGGCATTTTATCTCGTGGGTTGTATAAGCTCATAGATTATGAAAAATCTATGAATGATTTAGCATGTTCGATACATGATTCTCAGGCCATGTCCGATGCAAAGCTTTGGCATGCACGCTTTGGTCATCTCAATTTCGCTAGTTTGCCACACCTGCAGAAATTTGAAAGGGTGTCCTCTTTGCCCAAACTTGAGGCACCCAGTAAACATGTTTGTGAAGGCTGTATTTTGGGCAAAATGCAGCATTCATCCTTCCCAAAAGATGGTTTAGTTCGAGCTACATAGAAATTGCAACTTGTACATAGTGATGTTTGTGGTCCTATGCAGACACCTTCTTTTGGAAACTACAAAAGATGGTTCAGTTTCTCTCTACCCAAACTTGAGGCACCGGGTAAACATGTTTGTGAATGTTGTATTTTGGGCAAAATGCACCATTCCTCATTCCCAAAAGATGGTTCAATTCAAGCTACTCAGAAATTATATCTTGTTCACAGTGATGTTTATGGCCCTATGCAAACATCCTCTTTTGGAAACTATCTTTACTTCGTGACTTTCATTGATGATTATGAGCATCCATCATCATAGTTTGGAGGGTTGGAGGGTTGGAGGTTTTGTAGGTTGTAAACGGGTTGTCTTGTGTATCGGTGCAAAATTGGATTGAGGGGGGCGCTTAAAAGTAGGGAAAGAAAAAGTAAAGTATGCTTGAAAGGAAAATTGGGCTTGATTAGTAGTTGTTATTAACGTGTTTGTTGTAAGAGAATGGACTTGATGATGGATTGAAGCTCCTTCTCAACATCATGTGCAAAAGAGATAGCTTCATAGAGGGTTGCAGGATGTAGTGTGTTGTGCTTGGCTTGGATTCCCATCTCTATTGCGAAAAGCATTCAGTGTAGGTAGACACAGTATCTCCATCTTTCCATCCAAAATTTTTCTATGATCAATGAGCATGTAAGTGCAATTGGGGAGGAAGGAAGGACTCATTGATCTTTTCTTGAAATGCAATCCATGTGCTGGGGTGGTTGGTGCTATGCCGCAAAACATTCCACCATAACTAGGCTTTACCTACCAGATAATTAGAAACAAATTTCACTTTTCTAATTTCAGATTATGATTTGTCATAATAAAAGTCATCAAATTGGGATAGTGATGAATTGGTCATCCTTTCACCCATCGAATCGAGAAAATTAGAAATTTTTGGCACCAATCTTGGAATGCATGCCTTCTTCTTGAGCGATGATAATGGCCTTCACCACCCTAACTAGGTTGTTGTCCTCACTTTGTATTTGTTTGAGCAAAGCATCACGTTCTTTTATCTCCTTTTGAGCATCTTGGAGTTCATGCGACAAAAGCTCCAATTGTTGCTCAAGCAGTACCCCGAGTAGGGGTGATGTACCAAAATCCTCTGTAGTATGGGTGGGTCCATGGCCTTATATAGAACCAAAACCTATGACTAAGCATGTAAAAAGAATTTTAGCAATATTGGTATTGAAATAGAAAAGGAAAGGTTTTCTCTTGTAAATGTAAAAAGGAAGAGAGAAGTAGAAGTAATGTTAAATATAAGTTAAAAGAAATGGGGTATCAATATGTGAGAATATGCAAGTGGATAAAGCATATCTCTTGCAAGTGAGAGGTGGTGGGTTCAAATCCCCTACATGCTAAATAGGTAAATAAGTAAGCTCTTATTACCACTCATTGGTTAAAGAGGGTTTGCGCATAGCCAACGGTTGCCAACATAACCAAAGGGAACCAAGAGGAACCAAGAGAACCATGAGTGCTAGAGAAGCCAAAGATGCCAAAGTTCTATGCCTTGCCGCGAGAGTTATTGCATGGATTAACCATATTGATTAACCATATTGATTAACCAAATTGATAAAAAAAGTTTATAAACAAATCGAACCGAAACTGGGATAGGGCACAGTGCACAGTGAATAGTATGACAGTGCACAGTGAACAATGTGACAGTGTGATAATGCATAGTGCACAGTGAACAGTGTGACAGTGCATAGTGTATAGTGTAATAGTAAACAATAGTGAATTCAAAAAACAACATCAAAAACCATTGTAAATCGGATCTTGTAGATGCACATATGCAGAGATAATACAATACTGAAATCTCACAACAGCACACATAGAATAGAGAGAAACAAGACTAAACACACGATTGGATACAATCTCCCCCCACATATTTTGATGGATAAGTCTATCAAAATACGTGTATTTATAGGTATTTTCATTACATCTTGAATAGAAGATACACGAGAGAAGTGCTTCAAAAAGCATGCATTTATGAAAAATCTACTTTATTTACAAAGAATCACTTTCTAATTGATCTACTATTTTTACAGAACTACACAAAACACTATCTTTTAAATATCTTCAAAAATATATGAGTAAATCCATGTGCATTCACACCCTCATGATTCTTCACCTACTAAATCAAAACACAATCACATTAAAAACCTCAAGACATTAAAATCCATTTAACATTCCATTATTTTGTTATGCCATCATAATTCTTCACCCACTAAATCAAAACACAATCACATTAAAATCCATTTAACATTCCATTATTCCATCAATTATAACAGCATATTATGGTCTGTATGTGTTCTTGTAACCTTCATGTCCATAATAATGTTGCTCATAGGACTGTTCATATTCCACAAGACTAGTGTCATAAGAGTAGTAGTCTCCCTAGATTTGGTCGAATCCGTGACTAAGGTTATCTCAATGTGTGAATGGGGTGGTAGGCACAATAGTTCTCTCAAGATTTTCTTCTATTTGTGCATACTTCACGAGCACTAATTTCTGAGGATGTGGGGGTTGCTACCCTAGTACTAGTTGAGGTTGATTGTATCCTTGGTATTCATAAGGTCTTGGTGCCATGAGTGATCCTTGATATGGGCTATATCTAGGAACCTCTTTGCTTTGATATCTTGGGGGGTATCCATATGGTCTGTACTGTGGTGGTGCAAATGGTCTCGGTTATCTAATGAAGGGACAATTTTCAATGCTATGGTTAGTATACTTTTGTTCAATATGACAATATAAACTAGATCCCTAGGCATGTTGCCTATTGTATTGATAAGGCTATGGGGAAACTAGCCCTACTCTTACATAAGTATGATGTGGTCCCCTCTGCAATGCATGCATCTTCTTAGCATAGGTGCCCTCAAGGGAGGATTCAGGTAGTTTTTTTGTCCTTAAACGACTATTTTCTTAGCCACTAAGTCTGCAAGTTCCTCTACATTGTTGGTCTGGGATGTTTGGATTAATAGGTGTATCTTCAAACTTTGTGGGGATCTATGGGATTTTCAGGTTGTCTACCAGGTTATCTTCCAAGTCTGTGCATTCCCTTAGACATTCACTTAATTTCTACATTTGTTTCATGTAAACTAAAGTTCTTAAGGTCCCATTGGTCAAACCAACTAAGAACAAGGATATCATCTATTGTTGAGAGGGTCTCTCTATCAGGCTACTGATTTTATGGATTCATTAGGAGTTTGTTTGAATCTATGGATTAAAGAAGATGATTTGTGCTTGATAGACCTCTTTGTGAATTCACCAATGAATTCCTAAAAGAATTTCTCAATATTTAAAAATCAGTTGAGATCCAAAGGTTGGAACCAAGTCAATGCTATTCCGATAAGGCCGAGACCAAAGAAGTCATATTGGACAAAGAAGTCATCCACCTGTTCTTCATGTAATACTTGCTTAAATTCAGCTATGTGATCATAAGGCTCTCAAGACCATCATAATTATTTCTCATGGATTTGGCTACTTGAATAGGTCTTAGTCTTCTACCTCGCTTTGGTGGTTGAAGGACTATAGGGACAACAACACATAAAGGTTGTATTCCTGGTCTTCCACCTTTTGGTGGTCTCATTGGGAAGGGTGTCCCATTCACATTTCCACTTCCTAGGTTCGCTTGATAGCTGGGATTGGTTCCTCGCATTGAGAAGTGCACCTGTGGCATAAATTGCACACTTTGTTGATTGGTTTGCCCTAAGGCTGGATTTTCAATACTTTGCTATGTCCTATAAGGGTTCTGAGAAGTGGTCACCTGGTCTCTCGGGGGGAACATTGGCAACCCTAAGTATCTTAATCTAGACTTGTCAAGGTCATCAACTGGCCATTATCTCTTTTTATTCTAGTCTAGGTATGTAATAAACGAGTCTTCCGGATCCTACAGTTCATAGATAATGGCGAGGTTGATGCCTTCTCCTCGTATGGGTGAAGTGGCTTGGAGCAATTTGTCTAGTCCACTTACCATATAGACATCCATCAAGTCATCATCTTTAGGGATTTGATATCTGCTTCACACATTGGTTGTTATTGACCTTCCTCTAGGATTGGTCATTGTTTCTCCACTATTGGGTCTAATAGGATTTTCCAGTTCCTTAACTTCTCCTCTCTCATTCATTCCCTCTGGGTGATCAGTCACTGTGTATATATGTCCTAGTTTATCCTCCTTCATATTTTACAGCCGATCTTGGCATAATCTCTGAGTCTATATAGTTCTTCATTCTTGCTACAAATCTATTGAGCCCTTCTAGGTAGATGGGTAATCCATGCACATTAGTGGAAACATATTTGTGGAGAATGAGTTCTTCTATGCACAATGAAAACGTGTAGTGAATCCTTGTATGTCCAACACTTGGACAAACATTTGCACATTAGATAGCTTGTTTCTCTTAATACAAAATTCAAATGGACCCGTGCCTTTAGTCAATCAAAGTAGACAAAGAGAGCTTTCTAACAAGCTATAAATAACTTAACTTGGACAAGTTTTAAATAGGAAACACAATTAACGAAGATGAACTACCTATCCACACAAGTATGCTAAAGAATTGAACTTCACTCTCGGATTGATAACTCCCTGAATATATATCCTTTGAGGAAGATATTTGATACAAAGAAAACAAACACAAACAAATTTCAAGGAAGCTAAAAATAAAGCAATTTGGATGAGCTTTGGTCAAGAAACACAACTGACCAAAATAGACCACCTGTGCACACAAGTATATTGAAAAATTGGGCTTCACTCTCTGACAAATATCTCACATAATATAAATCCTTTGAATGAAATATTTGGGAAAAAAAAAAATGCAAAGAGCTTTCCAATAAACCAAAAATCAAGCAATTTGGATGGTTTTGGTTGGGAAATTTAATCGACCAAAATAGACTACCTATCTACATAGGTATGCAAAAAAAATTGAACTTCACTCTTTGATTGATATCTCATAGAATATATAAGCTTTGAAGGAGATATTTGAGACAAAAAAGTACACAAGATAAGCTTTCCAATGAGTGTTTAATCACAAGAAATGGTTACATATACACTAAGATATGAGCTTCACAACAGAGCTATGCACAAAATGACGTGCGGCTGGAAGGAGTCTATGTGAAGGCAAAATGAAAAAATGATCAGATTTGACTATTGGGAGCTCTTGCCTCTTTCTCTCCTTATTTAGAATGTGCTCCCACTCCACTTTTAGAACCAATGAGCATGTGAAGAAGTTTGTGCCTCCTTCTTAACTCACCACTTTCATTTGATTGCCCACTACATGCCACTTACTACAAGGCATATATTGTATCTTTTACTCATCATGAATTTTGACTAGAATTTTTTCCTTTTTTTTTTCTTTTCTCTTCTTTTTCTTTATCTTTATATTTGGTAAATTTATCCAAGCATAGCTCATGTGAAAATGATCTTGTACATTTATCTTCAACACTCCCCTCAAGCTCATTTGGGAGTTATCTTCAACCATGTCCTGCAAATTTATCCTTGAAACCTTTGAGTTTAGAAGCATCCAAAAACTTTGTAAACATATCTACAACCTGCTCTTTGGTTCTGATGAACTTTATCTCCACATCTTTGATCAATATCTTCTCCCTTACATAATGGTAGTGGACCTCTATGTGCTTGCTCCTTGCATGAAACATAGGATTGCTTGCCAAGTAAATACTTGACATATTATCACCGTATATAGGGATGGTTCCAACTTGCACTTCAAGATCAGCCAAAAGCTTTTTAATCCACATTGCTTTACATATGGCAAATGCTAATCCTCTATATTCAGCTTCCATGGATGAAAGTGCAATAGTAGGTTGTTTCTTTGAGCTCCATGTGATAGGTTTGCTTCTTATCATGAGCACATAACCTGAGGTTGATCTCCTATCTTCCTTTGAACCTACCAAGTCAGCATCGCTAAAGACTTTGACTTGCAATTCTTCATCAAACTTGTAAAACAAAGCATGATTAACTGTATGCTTTATGTATCTCAACACTCTCTTGGCTGAATTTAAATGTTCACTTGTCGGGGCTTGCATAAATTGAGAAAGTACAACAACAACATAAGATAAATTAGATCTCTTAATGTTTGCATAGATTAATGATCCTACAATGCTTCTGTATGTCATTACATCTTCCAATAGTTCTCCATCATTTGAGCAAATCTTTGTATTTTTTTCCATGGGTTGAGTGAGTGGTTTGCATTCACTCATTCCAAATCTGAAAAAGAACATCCAACAAGTACTTCCTTTGCATCAAGTAGATGCCACTCTTTCCATAAACAACTTCAATTCCTAAAAAATATTTCAGCTCTCCAAGATATGAAATTTTAGACTCCTTACCAAGCTTCCTTTTGATATCTTCAATCTCTATAACATCATTTCCTATTCTAATGAGATCGTTGACGTATATGCAAATATATACCTCTCTATTTTCTTCCTTCTTCATGTACAATGAAGGATCTGCACTACTTGGGTTGTATCCACACTTAGTTAGATATTCTACCAATCTCTGATTCCATGCTCTTGGTGCTTGCTTCAAGCCGTAAAGCGCCTTTTTCAACCTCCAAACAAAGTTTGGATGGTTTTCATCTTCAAATCCAATCGATTGACTCATTTATACCTCTTCTTGTAGTTCTCCATTGAGAAAAGAATTTTTGATGTCGAGCTGATATAATGGCCATCTCCTTGAAGCACCAATTGCTATTTATGTTTTGATTGTTTCCATCTTTGCAACAGAGTTGAATGCATTGTGTTTGTTTAAATCCTTTGGCAACTAATCTAGCTTTATATTGAGCTAGTGAACCATCAACATTCCTCTTTACTTTAAACACCCATTTGTTTGGAACAATCTTCATACCTGCTTTCTTTGGCACTAGCTCCCATGTGTGATTATCTTTGAGAGCTTTGATCTCCTCTTTCATAGTTTGCTTCCATTTCTTTTGTGTGCAAGCTTCATCATATGTCCCTGGCTCTTTGTCTTTAATAACCTGCATCATGTATGCAAAATGTTTTGCCATGAAACTATCATAACTCAGCCTTGGAGTTGGATACCTTGTCCTTGAAGATATTCTTTCATTGCCTTTAGAAAGTTGCTTCTTTAACATATCCATCTTTACCTTCAGAGTGATTACCTCTTCATCATCTTCTTCACTTGCATCTATCTCACTATTTGGAGTAGCACTTGCTTCTTTGGCTCTACTATGAGCTGAATTTGGAGACAAAGAATGACTCACCCTCCATGTTGAACATTCTTCATTTGATGTAGATGCCTCTGGACCTGAAACCTTTGAACTTGATTGTTGGGATTCTCTTTGATTTGTTCCTGCATAATCATCACAATCTTCTTCAAGAATCTTTTCCTTTCCTTTATCTTCATACCATGTTCTTAGGTCATCAAAGACCACATCTCTCGAGACTCTTACTTCCTTTGTTCTAGGCTTGTAACACTTGTATCCTTGTTTCTCCGTCGAGTAGCCGATGAAAATGCATTTTTCTCACCTTGGTTCCATCTTTGTTCTAACTTCTTGTGGAATGTGAAGAAAGCAAACACATCATTGTCTTGCCCCTTCAATTCTCTGCATCATCTTCTTCAATGTTGTAGAGGTTGTTGCTCTCTCTAGAGAGCTTTGAAATTGCATGCAACATGGTGCATTGGAAAGATATTAGTGTCTAGTTTGTGCCTCTAAATTTTCATATCATTTGGTTTAGTAGATTGGGAGAAATCTCAGTTTTTTTTGTCTCGAGGTCAATCTCTACGTATTCCTAAAAAATAGGAGGTACCACTATTGAGTGTCTGATTCATTCCTATAACATATTTTGCTTATTCCTTATACTTATGTGCATTATTTTCTAATTGTAATCACGCTGGTCACTATGAGCATTTGAAGTTCATTGTCTCTTCCATAGATAGTAAGTTTTTTAGCTAGTCGATGTGCGAATCTATCTGTTTTGTATAGACTCTTCCCCCTTGATGCTCCAAAGTACATAGTGCATTTCTTTGCACTTATTGCATACCTATAAGGTCTATTTGAGTCTCCAGTGAAAATCAATTTTCTACCTCCTACAAGCTTCTCCAAGTTCTTTCAGGTTGCAGAGGCCTCTACAACTAAAATAGAGTTTACTAATCTTGTGCAAAATGAATAATGGAATTTACTACTATTTGTAGTTTTCAACCATCTTCTCATGAGCAGTTTATGTCTCTAGTAGACTCAGATGTTCAGTACTTTGATAGTGGGGCAACCAAACGTATTACCTAAGAGCACAATTTCTTCTATTCACTTGAGCTTGCCCCTACAGAAAATACTATCATATCCAACAACAACTCCTCTTATCCTATAATGGGAGTTGGTAAGATAATTCTGACTACTACTAATGGAAGTTCTTTCACATTGTCACATGCTTTGTTTGTGCCAGGGATCAAGAAAAATCTTTTATCACTTTTGGCATTAGCCAAGATCGGCTTGGTTGTGAAATTTGTTGATGACAAATGTACAGTTCATGATCTATTAAATGGTGATGTCATTATTACTTTTGGCATTTATGTCATGGGTTGTATAAGCTCATAGATTATGTAAAATCTATGAATGATTCAACATGTGGAGTTCAAGCTTCTCAAGCTATGTCAAATGCAAAGCTTTGACAATAACCTTTTGGTCATTTGAATTATGCTAGTTTGCTATGCCTCCAAAAATTTGAAATGGTGTTCTCTCTGCCCAAACTTGATGTAAAACGAGCACCCTCCATTTTGATTGAGGGGGGAATACATGTCTTCTAATTAAAGCATTTCTAGCTCAAGATGGGATAAAGCATTAGTGTACATTGCCATATACACCTCAATAAAATGGATTTGGTGAAAAAAAGAACAAATGTCTCATGGAGATGGCGAGGAGTATGGTCAAAATTTAGGCTTTACCACATAGCTTCTGGCTTGAGGCTTTTATGTGTGGAGCATATGTACTTAACAGGTTTCCCACCAAAGCAATGTAGTCAATCACTCCACTTGAGGCTTGGCATGGTCACAAGCCATATCTTTATCATCTACGTGTTTTTTTTGTCTGGCACATGCATTAGTTCCTAAACGAGAACGAAGGAAATTGGATGATAAAGTAGTGAAATGTATTTTGTTGGGTATAGTTCTAAAAGAAAAGGTATCATCTATGTCATCCATAGACTAAATGCATTTTGGTTAGCGATGATGTTGTTTTTGTGGAAGATGCAATTCAGCCATTACTTTCATGTACCAAGGAGACTTATGTTAGCTCTAGAGATGTGTATGAAACTTTTCTGCCTATTTTTACAAGTGGATAGTCAAGTGCTAGTCTGAATGAGGCAATTTCTCAACCTTTATAGGTTTCATGTGATGATGTGGATCATTCCATTTCTGATGTAGATTTACATGATGCACTTGTTGATGAGAGGATTGATATAGAGCAGGCAAAAACTATGCCAAAATGGCTAGTGCATACTTTACGAGATAGAAATTTAGATGCACCTCTATCATATCATAATGGTTCAGGCTCTCATAGTGCTTATTTTGCATCAGATTGCTATGTTATGGCTAACTCTAGTCTTTGTGATGAGAATGAGCCAGTTTTGTTTAATAAAGCACAAAATTCAAAAAATTGGATGGCTGCTATGCAATCAGAAAATGATGCTATTATGAAGAATGGTGTCTAGTCTTTATGTGATTTGCCTCCTAGAAAGAAGGCCATTGGCACTAAGTGGGTATACAAGCTGAAGTGTAAGCATGATTGAAGAGTTGACAGGTATAAGGCTAGGCTTGTTGCAAAATGTTATGCTCAAGAAAGAGCCATTGATTTTGATGAAAGCTTTGCTCGCACATGCCGAATGACTACTCTTCATAGCATTTGTGCACTTACAGCTCATCATGGTTGGAATGTATGTCAATTGGACATTAAAACTGCATTTTTGAATGCTAAATTACATGAAGAAGTGTATGTTTTCTAGCCCTATGGTTTTGTTTAGAAAGGGCATGCAAACAATGTCTGTAGTTTGAAAAAGGCATTATATGGTTTGAAGCAAGCACCACGTGCTAGGTATGAAAAGATACATGCCTACTTGATTGCACATGGTTTTGAGAATAGTCTAACTGAGAGCACCTTATATGCTAAGCATGCAAATGATGTGCTTCTTCATTATTGTCCACGTTGATGACATGCTGCTCACTGGTCCTAATGAGAAGCATATTGCTGATTTTAAGGCTGATTTGCATGCCTCATTTGAGATGCACATTTTGCGGCATTTGCATCATTATTTGGGCATTCAATTTATGCAAGTTGATGGTGGACTAGCTTTGTATCAAACAAAATATATTAACACATTATTGTAGCATTTTGGCCTTGAAGATTGCAAACTTATTGCTGCTCCTATGGAAGAAGGCTTACAGTTGAGCCTTCATGATGCTAGAGATGCATTTGATGATGTTCTCTATCAGCAAGCTATTGGATGCTTGATTTACTTATGCATAACATGGCTTTAAATTCAAATTACTCTCTCACAGATGGGCAGGTTTATGCATTTCCCAAGTGTCAAGCATTGGCAGGTAGTTAAGTGCATCTTTCACTACTTGAGTGGTACCCGACTACTTGGATTGTTTTATCCCAAGAGGGGATCACTACCACGAGATTTACATGCTTTTTTTTACTATGATTGGGCTATTTCCTATAACTCTCATGTGTCCACCAATGGTTTTTGCTTCATGCTTGTAGCTCATGCACATCTTTGTTGAGAAAGAAGCAGTCTATTATGGCCACTTCTAGTTGTGAGGTTGAGTATAGGGTAGCTTTCATAGCAAGTGTGTGTGGCTCAGATGCCTTTTGGTTGATTTGGGTCTTGGTTAGTCTTTTGCCACCACCATATTCACTTACAATTAGATCACATTGGCAATTGCAAGAAACCCTATGTTCCATGCTCACACTAAGCACGTTGAAGTGTACTATCATTATGTGGGGGAGAGGTTCTTTGCTGGAGAGATCAGTTTGGCATATTTCCACATAGGAGAAAGGTGTAGACCTTTTCACAAAGGCTCTGCCTAGGGAGAATGTAATAAAGTGATAGGTAGGAGATGGTTGAACCACACCCTTGAAAGATAGGAGATGGTTGAACTACACCCTAAGAGGGAGGATTAGGAAGTAATCCTCAACAATGGATTTTGGGGCAAGTGGTTAGTGCATCACATTCCTAACCAAGAGGTTGTGAATTCAAATCTCCTATAGTTTGTTACATTGGTATCAATGCAAAAGAATTAGAATTATGAACACCAACACATGCTAGAGAGATGACCTCCCAACCATATGCCTCTATATATAGCTCTCTCTAGGGGACTACCTTCTTGGACAAGTGGATTCTAACCATCCATGTGTCGGCCATGTAACAACATGTGCACCAAGTGTCCCAGTTAATTAGAGTAACTGAAGTGGATGCTCCTAGAAGGCTCTAGAGCTCTTTGGGCAAAGTATTCTCCCCATGTAACCCATGAGGGTTGAAGCCAAGACCTCCTCCCTCACACCCTTTGAGACTTAACCACTAAGCTAAGTGGATCACTTGTGTACAAGAGCACGTGACCTACTAGTAAGTCTAGTCTCAAGATATTTGGTCATACATACGGATGACCAAACGGTGTCCGATTTCAAACCTTTCCAAACCATCCAGATCCTTATATCATAAACTTGCTTACTTCATTACATTCTTTCCCGCTTGGAAAAATATTTTCGTCCTAAAAAATAGAGCTATATAAATATTGTAGGCAACCCCCGAGCCTCATGTTCTAAAACTGGAAGAACATGTCTCATCTCTGTGGTGGGATCCCTACCCAAGTGATTCAAAATACCATCTCACTTTACACTTTGAGAACCGGATCAAAGTATAAACTGAGATGGTAGTGAAGAATAATAAGGGTGGATCTAAAAATATTCCTAGCCACTTCACCGTCTCTTGATGTGTGATCTAGGCACAAACATGTGAAATGGGTGGATTCCAAGTACTAGTTTATTTCTTGGCATCACCCGTGCATCAATATAGTATCTAAGGTGGGATTCTTATCCCTCACAAGCCTTTGAGAACTCTTGATTCACTTGAATTTGATTTGGAAAACATGAAGTTTGGTTGCCTCAAATATCTAACTTGGATGTTTGTACAATGATTTACTCCTAACCAATATTGGATGTTCAATGTGACCATTGTTGATATATTTACTTAGTGATGTATCTGAACACTCTAGGACCACTAGGGCACTTTTTTCCCTCTTTAGGAGGTCTTTTTCCCTCAGCTTGTATATACACTTATTGCCCTAATAGGCTACTAATCTTTTTACATTCTAGTGGTAATACATTCAGTATTGTGTGTTGTGCTCCAAGCTTCTTCTTCTTCCTTGTGTTGTTTGCGTGCTTCCGCAAATGTCTAACTCCAACAATTGGTATTAGAGCAAGTCGCCGCTTCATCTAGAGCGTTGTCTACACCTCTCCAGTTGCAGTCTCAGACTTGCATGAAATTTGGTAAGCATACTCAAGATGTTTCAGAGATCAAAATTGCTTATGGTGCCGAAATCCCTATCTGAGCTCATTTTGGCCTCTGAACGCACTATCCCAGTACTTGCGTAGGCTATTTCTTCTTTTTGTGCCAAAGATATATACCAGTTTTGGTTCACCATAATAAGCATCTCGAAGTCTACTACAAGCCTAGTAGAACTCATTTGGGTAGTTTTTCTCAACTTCTTGATTCATATCAGAGTTTTGTTTCTACTCTTTGTTTGATGATGAAAGGCAATCCAAATGCCTTGTCATTTGAGGAGTTAGTCTTTGTTATGTTGCAGGAAGATCAGTCTAGGCAGAACAAGTCCATCATGTGTGTTGCAGATCAAGCTTTCCTAGCTAGTCAGAAGGGCAAAGGTAAATGGAGCTCTTCTACTGGTAAGCACAAATCTACAAATGCTGCACATTCGAAGAAGGAAGACAAAGATGAGAAGAAATCAAAAAAGCAGAAATTGTTTTGCAAATATTGTAAAGCAAATGATCATGTCATTAAGAGCTGTCCAAAACTGCCTGCTAAAGAGGCAAAGGAGAAAGAGGCCGGAATGGTTGTTGCAGAGGCCTCTACACCGAAAACTAAGTCTGCTAATCTTGTGCACGATGAAGAATGGGCGTTTACTATTGTTTGCAATTTTGACCCATCTCGTCATGAGTAGTGCATGTCTGCAGTAGACTCAGATGTTTGCCAATACTTTGATAGTGAGGCGACCAAACATATTACCTCGCAGCACAATTTCTTCTCTTCACTCGAGCCTTTCCCTATAGGGAATATTGTTACATGCACCAACAACTCCTCCTCTCTTGTTATGGGAATTGGTAAGATCATTTTGACTACTGCTGGTGGTAGTTCTTTCACTTTGTCAAATGCTTTGTTTGTGCCAGGGATCAAGAAAAAAATTTTATCAGTTTCTGCATTAGCCAAGATTGGCTTGGTTGTGAAATTTGTTGATGACAGATGTACAGTTCATGATCTCTCAAATGGTGATGTCATTATTGCTTCTGGCATTTTATGTCGTGGGCTATATAAGCTCATTGACTATGAAAGATCTGTAAATGATTTGGCATGTGCAATACATGATTCTCAAGCTATGTCATATGCAAAGCTTTGACATGCATGTTTTGGTCATCTGAATTTTGCTAGTTTGCTATGCCTGTAGAAATCTGAAATCGTGTCCTCTTTGCCCAAACTTGTGGCACCTGGAAAACATGTTTGTGAAGGTTGTATTCTGGGAAAAATGCAGTGTTCCTCCTTTCCAAAAGATGGTTTAGTTTGGGCTACTTAGAAATTACAGCTTGTACATAATGATCTATGTGGTCCTATACATACACCTTCTTTTCGGAACTATCTTTACTTTGTGACCTTCATCGATGATTTTTCCAAGCATGCATGGGTATATCCATTGAAGGCAAAGTCTGAAGTGTTTATGTGCATCAAACAGTTTCTGGCTTTGGCTGAATATCTGTCAACATGTAAAATGGGCACCCTCCATTCTGATAGAGGGGGGGGGAGTATATGTCTTCTAACTTTAATGCATTTCTCATTGAATGTGGGATAAAACATCAAGGTATAGTGCCATATACACCTCAACAAAATGGGGTTGCTAGGTGGAAGAACAGGTCACTAATGGAGATGGTGAGATGTATGGTCAAGATTTAGGCTTTACCACATAGTTTCTGGCTTGAGGCTATCATGTGTGCAGCATATGTACTTAACAAGAATCCCACTAAAGCCCTGCAGTCTATCACTCTGTATGAGGCTTGGCATGGTCGAAAGCCATCTATTGCTCATCTGCGTGTTTTTGGTTGTTTGGCATATGCATTAATGCTTGAACAACATCGTAGAAAATTGGATCATAAAGCAATAAAATGTATTTTTTTTGTTATAGTTCTGAAAGCAAAGGCTATTGCCTATGTCATCCACAGAACAAATGCATTCTGGTTAGCCGTGATCTTGTTTCTGTGGAAGATGCTATTCAGCCCTTGTTTTCATGTACTAAGGAGACATATGTTAGCTTGAAAGACATGTATGATACTTTGCTGCCTCTTTTTACAGGTGGATAGTCTAGTGTTGGTCCTAATGAGGCAACTTCTCAACCTTTGCAGGTTTCATGTGATGATGGAGAGCATTCCATTTCTGATGCAGATTTACATGATGAACTTGTTGATGAGAGAGCTGATATTGAGCAGGCAAAGACTATGACAAAATGGCTAGTGCAAACTTTGTGTGATAGCAAATTAGATGCACCTCTATCATATCATACTCGTTCAAGCTCTCATAGTGCCTCTTTGCATCAGATTGTTATGTTATGGCTGCCTCTAGTCTCTGTAATCAGACTGAACCTGTTTCGTTTAATGAAGCACAAAATTCAAGATATTGGATGATTGCAATGAAATCTGAATATGATGCTATCATGAAAAATGGTACATGGTCTTTATGTGACTTGCCTCCTAGCAAGAAGGCCATTGGCACTAAGTGGGTATACAAGTTGAAGCATAAGCCTAATGGAAGAGTTGACAGGTATAAGGCTAGGCTTGTTGTAAAGGGTTATGTGCAAGAAAGAGGCACTGATTTTGATGAAACCTTTGCTCCTACTTGCCCAATGACTACTATTCGTAGCATCTATGCACTTGCAACTCATCATGGTTGGAATGTACATCAGTTGGACATTAAGACAACATTTCTGAATGGTGACTTGCATGAAGAAGTGTATGTTTTTCAGCCCCGTGGCTTTGTGCAGAAAGGGCATGAAACCAAGGTGTGTAGGTTAAAGAAGGCATTATATGGTTTAAAGCACCACATGCTTGGTATGAAAAGATACATGCCTATCTGATTGCACATGGTTTTGAGAACAGTCCAATTGAAAGCACCTTATATGTTAAGCATGCTAATGATGTGCTTCTAATCATTGTGGTATATGTTGATGACATGTTGCTCACTGGTCCTCATGACATGCACATTGCTAATTTTGAGGCTGATTTGCATGCCTCTTTTGAGATGTCCTCATGTCTTTTGAGGCGGTTAAGCACATCTTTCGCTACTTGAGTGGTACTTCCGGCTACTTGGATTGTTTTATCCCAAGGGGGGATCACTAATGCTAGATTTGCATGCTTTTTTTGATAGTGATTGGGCTGGTTGCTATGACACTTCTGTGTCCACTAGTGGCTTTTGCTTCATGCTTGGTAGCTCATGTATATCTTAGTTGAATAAGAAGCAACCTACTGTGGCCACTTCTAGTTGTGAGGCTGAGTATAGGGCAGCTTTCACAATGACTATTGAGTGTGTGTGGCTCAGACGCTTATGGCTGATTTGGGTGTTGGTCAGTCTTCTACCACCACCATCTTCACTGACAGTCAGAATGCATTGGTAGTTGCGAGGAATCTTGTGTTCCATGCTCGCACTAAGCACATTGAGGTGGATTACCATTATGTCAGAGATAGGTTGTCTGTTGGGGAGATCAGCTTGGCATATGTGCCCACGCAGGAGAACATTGTAGACCTTTTTATGAAGACTTTGCCTAGGGAGAAGTTTGACGTTTTTAGCAAAGATTTGGGTTTACTTCCTTTTGTGGATTGATTCCGCATAGCTTGGAACTTCCTTATACATGAGTGCTAGCTCCTTGTTCACTGCATCACTCTTAGGGGGGACTTGTTGATATATTTAGGTAGTGATGTGTGTGAACACTCTAGGACCACCAAGGCACTTTTTTCCCTCTTTAGGAGGTTTTTTTCCCCTGGCTTGTATATATGCCTATGGCCCTAATGGGCTACTTATCTTGGTACATTCTAGTGGTAATACATTTAGTATTGTGTGTTGTGACCCGAGCTTCTTCTTCTTCCTTGTGTTGTTTGCGTGCTTCCTGAGACTCCTAACTCCAACAACCATAACTAACACTTATATAGAATGATGTAGGACCATAGAAAAATCTATAAAAGAGAGCATTGAATCTCAACCCAAATAGTTTTACATCACAAGAGCTATCTTATTCTACTGCATGATGTGTATCACAAAGGTTATCTTCTCTACATCACCAAATGTATTAAAACATTATATGCTAGAGATTTACATGCTTAGAGAAACGACAAGTTCCTTGCTCAAGGGATAGCCAAGGCTGAAATCCATGAGTCCTCTGGTTGGTTGCATATTCATGATGGCCAAATGAATAGTGAAAACATATTTTGAATTATAGATGGTGACTAGGCAAGGGCTATATATTGATTGGGAGATGATTATCATGCATGTCATTTTCATTGTCCTTACATATAATGCTCCACATGAGCCAACCATATAACCTTAACATCAAGGTCATGACCAAACTCTAATTGAGTGTCATCAAATTACTCTATCTGAGTATTTAAATCAAGCTCTAAATGAGCATCCAACTGATCATCCACAACATGTTGTATATGAGCATCTATTTGATAATCCAAATCCTAATCCACATGAGAATCATGAACATTAATCCAATCATCTATAGGAATGCATTATCATCTTGAAGTGTCAGTTCCTTTCTATTAACCACGTCATCCTTCTCTTATGAAGATATGGCCTTCTAGGCCATCCATGTTGGAACTTGGAAAATTCAATGTACTAGAATGTGCCTCTTCAAACAGTAACCAAAGTTTGCCCTAAATAAGTTGATGCCCTCAAGTTTCCTATCTACGTTGATCTTCACAACCTCACCTTCTTCCTCTATCACTTTGAGAATGAGATTGTCAGCCTAATCAAGAAACCTTTGGTTATTAAAGAAGTTTGGGGTCTTATTTATGAGGGTTTCTCCCACTCTTTCAATGCTTTTTTGCACCCTTAGACCTATGTGGAAACTATTCTAAATGTTGAGCTTCCATCCTCCATTATGTCACTTAAGTACACACATATGAATGAATTATATAATTAAAGTATTAAAACACATATACACATGCACACACATGCACATACCTACATATACACATATACATGCACATACACACATATACACATAGTTATACATATACATGCATATACATATACACATATGTACATACACATGCATATGCACATACTCATACACACATATACACTTATACATGCACATGCACATACATACATATACACACACATACACATGCACATACATACATATACACACACATACATAATTAAAGTATTAAAACACATGCTTAATATAAACAATAATAACAATCAATAGAACAAAACTCTTCATTACTTAATACCATACACACAATTCAAAACATAATTGAAATGAAAAATATATAGATAATATATATATATATATATATATATATATATATATATATATATATATCAATGTAAATACTTATAATCCAATGTCATAATCAACTAAAATCCTAATCATCATCATCATGATCATCATCATCATCATCAGCAAAACATTAGCTGCTTGCATTTTAACTAAAATAAAAAATATACTCACAATAACACATATACTTACAAACGTAGCTACAAAACCATTATGGCCCATTTGGCCTAGGTGCGATGTGTGGCCCGACTCCAGTCTCTTCTTTGCAGCAACCTATTTATTCAAGAAAAAAATACATAAATTAAATGTAAAAAATTACTAAAATATATAAAAATTATAAATATAAACTATTAATTTGTGTACCTTCTGCTGAGGAAATGACTCCTGAAGACGTAGCTGTCTACAAAAAAACTGCCACGTCTCAGGTGGTATGTTAGCTCGCCTCTTATTTTTTTCGACCATACAATATCTCCTGTTAATTTAATCTCAAACAGAAAAAAAAATCAGAATACATACACATATATACATACACATACCCACATGCACATATACATGCAAACATATACGCATGCATATATGTATACATATACACATATACATACATATAACATAAACACACATATACATATCCACATATATACGTACACACACATGCATGCATATACACTCATTCATACAAATTACATGCATTTATCCCACAATAATGTGTAGTTGTGTATATGTGAATATGTGTGTATGTGTAAATGTGTATATGTGAATATGTGTGTATGTGTAAATATGTATATGTGAATTTTCTGTGTATGTAGATAATCAAATTATTAATATCAAATACCATTATTTGTAGATTCTGATCAATCAGATGGAACTCCACCACCGTCTCCTCATCGTGCAACGACTTTATACTGTAAGAATATGAAATATTTAATTTTAAATATATTTGATGGATACATAACTTATATATTTTTTTATGATTCTTATTATGTGCAGATTCTGATCAATCAGAGGGTACTCCACCACCTCCTACCCATGCAACGACTTCACATGTGTCTTCCGATAGGAATTATGATGAATTTTACTATGAAGAGCATATTATATGTTGGTGTAACTCTTGTTATGGCACGTATCGAAGACCACGATTGGAATGTATTGAACATGAGGCAGAGTATGGTACTTTTGAGCGTGCACCATCACCTAGTCAACGTGATAATGCTTGGGTATGTATTTTCTATATATATTAATGTCATTATTTTATTTTAAAACCATATACAAAATCAAATTATTGTTGATATACAGGAATACTTCCTCGATGATGATGATGATGATGATGATGATGATTTTTCTCATAATGTTAATATACCTCGTACACGTCATGGACTTGCTGTTCATCAATTACAAGCAGAGGTTTCTAGAAATCCTCTACCTCTTGGTTTAGAGAATGAAACGGTTGGAGATTATCCATTGCCAGCTCGTGATCGTTCTTTAGTACAAACATATGATAGAAGAAGATATGGAGGATGGAATAGAGGACCACTTCCTTTAGATGGAGAGGTTTTCAACTTTTGGGGTAATCGCTATATGATTGCTCCATCCACTATTACTAATGCTGGTCATGGTCTCTTTATTGTAGAGGATTTGTATGTGCCTCCGAACTCTGAAGTCACTCTTATGTCATTTTGTGGTCCTATATATGGATGGGGAGATTGGCATCGACTTTCACGTTATGTTCAAAGCATGAGTACTTATGGAATATGCTTGAATGCAGCATCCCTTATTAGTAGAAGGATTTTACATGCAGAAAATGAAAGATTATATATTGATGGACTGTCAATAAATATGATGGTGGTAGAAGATTTATTGACATCCAAATTAGCCAAAAGGCATATGAACTACAAACACTCAACACTCATTGTGAAAGATTCCCTATACTCAACCTCACAACTAGAAATGGCCATAATAGGTTGCTTCTTGCTCAACCAAGATGTGCATGAGCTACCAAGCATGAAGCAAAAACCATTGTTGGGAAAACAAGTGTCGTACCAACCAACCCAATCTGACTCAAAAAAAGTATATAAATTTGGCACTAATGATCCTCCCTTGGGATAAAACAATCAAACTAGTTGAATACCACTCAAGTAGCGAAATACACACTTAACCACTTACAAATGCTTGAAACTTGGGTAATGCATACTTTTTCATATGCAAGACAAAAAACTGAATATCAAGCCAATTTATGTATAAGAAAATCAAGCATTCAATAGGTTCCAAAGAGAGAACAACATCAAATGCATTTGCAATATCATGAAGACTCAACCATAAACCTATCTCCATGGGAGTGTCAATAGGTTTGTGCAACAACCTAAGGATTACGACCACCACATGCTAGAGAGATGACTCTCTAGCATGTGGTGGTCGTAATCCTTAGGTTGTTGTATTGGTATCATAGCTGAATTTCCGCACAACCAAGGCCGAAAACGTGATGTGTCTCATAATCCCAAAGAATAGGATGAAAATTTAAGTTTTCCATAAAATCTCTAGCTTGGGAGAGGATGATAATGAATCCTACAAGAACTCCATGAAAGCTCTAAAAAAGATGATGAGCCACCAAGGTCACCATGAACGCTTGCTCTAATACCAATGCAACAACCTAAGGATTACGACCACCACATGCTAGAGAGTCATCTCTCTAGCATGTGGTGGTCATAATCCTTAGGTTGTTGCAGTTTGCAATCTTCAAGTCTAAAATGTTGCAATAATGTGTCAATGTATTTTGTTTGACACAAAATTATTCCCCAATCAAGTTGCATAAATTGAATGCTAAAATAATGATGCAAATTCCCAAATTTGACATCCCAGATTCCCCAAAACTGACATCTCTAAAGAGGCGTGCAAATCAAACTTAACCTCAACAAAATGCTTCTCTTTGGGACTAGAGAGCAGCATATCATCAACATATAGACCAATGATCAGAAGTAAATCATTTGAACGGTTAACATATAAAGTTCTCTCATTTGGATTATTCTCAAATCCATGTGCTAACAAGTAGTCATGTATCTTTTCATCTCAAGCATGTGGTTCTTGTTTAAATCCACACAATATTTTTCAACTTGCACACTTTGTTTTCATGCCCCTTTTGCACAAAACAACGTGGTTAAAATACATATAGTTCTTCATGTAAACCACCATTCAAAAATGCACTTTTAATGTCCAACTAATGTACATCCCAACTATGATGAGGTACAAGTGCATAGATGCTACGAACATTTGTCATTCAAAACATGGGATCAAAAGTCTCATCAAAATCAATGCCTTTCATCTGAGCATAAACCTTGGCAAAAAGTCTAGCCTTATACCTATCAATTGTTCCATCATGATTATGTTTCAGCTTGTATACCCATTTAGTGTCAATGACCTTTTTGCTTGGATGCAAATCACATAAAGACAAAGTATCATTCTTCATAATAAAATCATATTCTAATTGCATATAAATCATCCAATTTTCCAAATTATGTGCTTTATCAAAAGAAACAGGCTTTTTCTCACCGCAAACCAGAGACAAGCATTGCATAACAATCTGATGCAAACGGAGCACTATGAGAGCCAAAATGAGTATGATATGACAAAGATCCATCTAATTTTCTATCTCTCAAAGCTTGCACCAACCATTTAGGCATATTTTTTGTCTCTTCTATTTCAGCCCTCTCATCAATAAGTGGATTATATAAATCTTCCTCTAAAATGGAATGATCTGCATCATCATTTGAAACTTGTAAAGGTTGATAAATTTCCTCATAAGGACTATAACTTGATTGACCACCTATAAAAAAAGATAGCAAGGTGTATCATACACATGCTTTGAATAGTTGATGCCTCCTTGCTACATAAAACTAAGGGCCCGATTGCATCTTCCACAAAAACAACATCACAAATAACCAGAATGTGCTTAGTTTGTGGATGATATAAACAATTGCCTTTGTTTTCAGAGTTGTACCCAACAAAAATACATTTTGTTGTCTTGTGATCCAATTTTTTGTGTTGCATTTATACACTTAAGGCATATGCTAGACAACCAAAAACACGTAAATGAGCAACACATGGCTTGCAACCATGCAAAGCCTCATACAGAGCGATAGACTACAATGCTTTGGTAGAACATGTTACGTATATATATTGCACATTTTTATAGCATAAATCCAAAAGTTATGTGGTAAACCCTAACTTTTGACAATACACCTTGCCATATCCATGAGAGACCTATTCTTCTTCTCAATAACTCCATTTTTTTGTTTTTATAGCATAAATCCAAAAGTTATGTGGTAAACCCTAACTTTTGACAATACACCTTGCCATATCCATGAGAGACCTATTCTTCTTCTCAATAACTCCATTTTTTTTAGGTATATATGGCAATATACATTGATGTTTTATTCCACGCTCAATTAGAACTGCATTAAACTTTGAAGACATATACTCCCCCCTTGATCAAAACCTAGAGGTCCATTTTACATGTTCATAGATTAATGAGGGACTCTTTAAATCAAATAAATAGTTTGAACTTTACTTTACAATTGATAAACCCCTGTATGCCTAGAAAATTCATCAGTGAAAGTCATGAAGTATAGGTAATTTCCAAATCAAGGTGTCTGCATAGGACTACAAACATCATTATGAACAAACTCCAATATGTGCAGCTCTGACCAAACCATGTTTTCAGAAGGAAGAACCTTGCATTTTACCCAAAATACAGCTTTCGCACAAATGTTTAGAGGGTGCCTTAAGTTTGGGCAGAGATGATACTGTTTGAGATTTTTGTACACAAAGCAAACTAGAAAAATTTAGCTAACCAAAACATGCATGCCAAAGCTTTGCAGATATGGATGAGTCTCCAAGGAAAAAGCAATTACCACTAGTAGACACACGAGTGTCATAACAACCAACACAATCACTATTTGTAAAAGCATGCAAGCATCGCTAAATATCTCTTCCATAAACGAGATCTAAGATCAAAGAGCATTCAAGATATCTAAACACACGTTTCACCGCTTGCCAATGCTTAATGTCAGGGCTATGCATGAATTGACTCAACTCGAAAACTGCATACTATGTATCCGGCCTTATGTTGCATGCATATATAAGACATCCCACAGCTTGGTGATAAAGAGACGTGTCAAATGCATCAGCAGAATCCTCAACTGAGAACCTTAATCCTAAACTAGCTTGCAATCCTCAAAGTCAAAATGAGAAGTAGTTTTTCAACATACTTTGCTTGATGCATAACAATCCCCCCTCAACAGATACAAACTAGATGCCAAGATAGTAGCTCAAAAGACCAAGATAAGTGACATCAAAATTATGCTGCAAATCAGCCATAAGAATGTCAAACTTTGCATCACATGACCTAGTCAAGAGTATTTCATTGACATAAAGAACAAGAGCCCCATCTTTGCATACATAGAGTGTGCTTTCAATTGAACTACATGTGAATCCATATATTCTCTTTCCCTTTCATAGAAAATCAAGGAGGTTGCTTCACATAAACCTCTTCTTGCAAATCATCATTCAAGAAAGTTGTCCTTATGTCTAACTGATGTACTTTCCAACCTCGATGGGCAGCCAATGCAAGCACAGTACAAATGGTGGTCATGCGTGAAGTAGGTACAAAAGTTTCTTCATAGTCAATGCCATATTATTGCGCATATCCTTTGGCAACAAATCTAGCTTTGTAGCGATCAATGCTACCATCACAGTTTCTCTTAATCTTGTAAACCCACTTTGTACCAATGGCATTTTTTCCTTTTGGCAATTTACATAACTCCCAAGTACCATTCCTATGTATGGAATCCATTTCTGATTGCATACAGTCATCCATTGTGGATTGTCACATGCATCTTCAAAATTAAGTGGCTCTTCATTACATGATGTTGCAATAAGAGAATAATCCACAAAATTACTTGGTGCATGGTGAGAAGTTGATCTTGTTCTACCAAGTAAAGGTGCACTCAATTTGTTGTCCTACAAAGTTTGTTTCGACCACTTTGGCATACTTTGTTCACTCTTGACAGACATGTATTCATTATGTAATACATCATCAACATGTATATCATGCATGGGCTGAATTTCATGCTCATTTTCAGCCATCTTTTGATGCAAATGTTCAGCCATATGTGGCTAGAAATTTCCAACAGTTCCGACAATTTTTAGCTGAAAATATCAACCATGTTTGGGTACAAATTCTCTATATTTTCAACTCTATTTTGCTGGAATTTTTTAGCTCTTTGAACCTCAGTTGGCTACCCTACATGGCCATAGTCAAACACACCATTTTGGAACAAAGGCATGAGTGTATCGAACACATCTTGTGAGCTAACTATTGGCTGTTTTTTGCGTTCAAGTAGAGAGAAAACTGATTTTTTAGCAAATACAACATCTCAACTCGCAATAATTGTGTCCATCAATGGATGGTACAAACGATATCCCTTACTTTCAGCACTATAACCAAAAAATATACATTTCTTTGCCTTGTCATCAAGTTTCTGATGTTGTTATGATGGAATAAGAGCATATGCCAAACAACAAAAACACGCATATGACTAACCATAGGCTTATGACCATTCCAAGACTCATAAGGAATGATGAATTTCAACACATAGTTTTCACACGACTGCCTCCATCCAAAACTTGTCTGGAAGATGCTTTCCTTTAACCATACATCGTGCCATTTCAAGTAGAATTCTATTTTTACATTCAGACAACACCAATTTTTTGAGATGTATATGGCACCGTACATTGGTGTGAGATACCTCTTTCACAAAGAAAAGCATTAAACTCATCTGACATGTATTCACCACCATGATCCGTGCATAGAGTCAAAAGCATTTGTGAAGAAAAATTTTCGGCCATAGCTAAGAATGCTTTGAAGCAAGAAAATACCTCATTCTTTGCTTTCATAGGATACACCCATGTATGGCGAATAGCATCATTAATGAAGGTAACAAAATATACATGCTTCCAAAAAGATGGAGTATTGACTATACCACATCCATCACTATGAACAAGCTGCAATTTTCTTGAAGTGCATGTGTGACTATCTTTTGGAAAAGAAGCACGATGCAATTCTCCAAGAATTCAACCTTCACACGCATGCTTTTCAATGGACTCAAGTGAAGCAAACCAATGACCATGTCCTTGTTTTGCAAGTAAGGCAAACTATTGAAGTTCAAGTGACCAAAATGAGCATGCCAAAGCTCCATTTCAACCATGGAAGAAGTATGAGCAACCAAGACATTCAAGGCAGCCCTCTTGTATGTATCCATTGGATACAAACCATTACATAATGTACTAGATATCACGATAACATCACCATTGCTGAAATCATGAACCATACACTTATCATCAACAAAGTGCACATGAAGTCCAACTTTGGCAATCAACAGAACTAAAATTAAGTTCTTCTTGATACTAGGTACATACAATGCATTTTTCAAGAGAATCACACCTCCATTTATAGCCGTAAGCTCAATTTCTCCTACTCTAATGATAGGATAAGAGGCATTGTTTGCACACGTTAGATGTTCTCCTTTGGGTGCATCTTTCAAAGATGCAAAACATCTTTTGCATGAAGTTATGTGCTTTGAAGCACCACTATCAAAGAACCAATCCAAATCAGCCTCCCTCACAACCATACATTTAGAATGCAAAGATGCATCATAATGACATGTAACAAGACATGCCCAAAAATCTTGAGCCATGTTTTGGATTTGCTGAATTTTCAACAATAGACATTCCGGATTCCTTCTTTTTTTCATTGCACTTAGAAAGCTTTCTACACTCATCAATAGTATGACCAACCTTTCAGCAATATTTGCATCTCTTCTTCTTTTGCAAATCAGCATCATTAGAGGAACAAGTGGAAGAGGAAGGTTGAGGCTGTTGATATATTTAGGTAGTGATGTGTGTGAACACTCTAGGACCGTTAAGGGCACTTTTTTCCCTCTTTAGGAGGTTTTTTTCCCTCGGCTTGTATATACGCCTATTGCCCTAATGGGCTACTAATCTTTGTACATTCTCCAGTAATACATTCAGTATTGTCTGTTGTGCTCCAAGCTTCTTCTTCTTCCTTGTGTTGTTCGCGTGCTTCCGCAGACGTCTAACTCCAACAATTGGTATCAGAGAAGGTCATCGCTTCATCTAGGGTGCCGTTGACACTCCTCCAATTGCAGTCTTAGAATCGCACGAATTTCGGTGAGCATACTCAACGTGTTTTCGAGATCAAAACAGCTTCGCTTTGTGGTGCCGAAATCACGATCTGAGCTCATTTCGGCCTCCGAACTCACTATCGCAGCACTTGTGCAGGCCATTTTATCTTTTTGTGCCAAAGGTATACAGCAGTTTCTGTTTGCCAGCATAAGCATCTCGAAGTTTGCTACAGGTCTAGTGGAATTTGTCTGGGCAGTTCTGTTCAACTTTTTGAGATACAGTCAATTTTTTGCATCAAGGTATTTTAGTCACCGGCCATGGCTGAAAGCAGTGATGTATTCCGTATGTTTGCTGTTGAGGATAAGTTGGATGGTACCAACTACCCGTTATGGGCTTATATGATGCGACATGTGTTGGTTGCAAAAGGACTGTGGAACATTGTGCAGGGTGTCAAAAAACGTCCTATCACACCCGCAACTGTTACAACTGCAGGTACTGAAGCTAATGCAGAAGGTGTCGAAGATGATGATATTCTGCATATTCCTATTCGTGCTGCAGTTTCTGCTGCACCTACTGCAGAGAAGACTTGCTGGGATGGCAGAGATGCCCAGGCAGATAATTTCAGATAATGCACATAATTTCATTTCTGATGCAGATGTACATGATGCACTTATTTATGAGAGAGCTGATATTGAGTAGGTAAGAACTATGCCAAAATGGCTAGTGCAAACCTTGCGTGATACCAAATTAGATGCACCTCTATCATATTGTACTCCATCAGGCTCTCATAGTGCCTCTTTTGCATCAGATTGCTATGCTATGGATGCATCTAGTCTTTGTGATGAGAATGAGCCTGTTTTGTTTAATGAAGCACAAAATTCAGAAAATTGGATGGCTGATTTGCAATCTGAATATGATGCAATAATGAAGAATGGTACTTGGTCTTTATGTGACTTGCCTCCTGGCAAGAAGGCCATTGGCACTAAGTGGGTATACAAGTTGAAGCGTAAACATGATGGTACAGTTGACAGGCATAAAGCTAGGCTTGTTGCAAAGGGTTATGCGCAGGAAAGAGGCATTGATTTTGATGAGACCTTTGCACCTACATGCCGTATGACTACTATTCGGAGCATTTGTGCACTTGCAGCCCATCATGGTTGGAATGTATATCAGTTGGACATTAAAACTGCATTTTTGAATGGTGACTTGCATGAAGAAGTGTATGTTTTTCAGCCCCGTGGCTTTCTGCAGAAAGGGCATGAAAACTAGGTGTGGAGGTTAAGGAAGAAGGCATTATATGGTTTAAAGCAAGCACCACGTGCTTGGTATGAGAAGATACATGCCTATCTGATTGCACATGGTTTTGAGAACAGTCCAACTGAAAGCACCTTATATGTTTAGCATGCTAATGATGTGCTTCTTATCATTGTTGTCTGTGTTGACGACATGCTGCTCACTAGTCCTATTGAGAAGCATATTGCTGATTTTAAGGCTGATTTGCATGCCTCATTTGAGATGTCTGATTTGGGGCATTTGCATCACTATTTAGGCAATCAGTTTATGCAAGTTGATGGTGGAATGGATTTGTGTCAAACGAAATATATTGACACATTATTGCAGCGTTTTGGCCTTGAAGACTATAAGCCTATTGCCACTCCTATGGAGACAAGTTTACGATTGAGTCTTCATGATGCTAGAGATGCATTTGATGTTGTCCTCTAACAGCAGGCTGTTGGATGCATTATTTACTTATGCATTACTAGGCCAGATATTCAGTTTGTTGTCTCACAGATGAGCAAGTTTATGCATTGCCCAGGTGTCAAGCATTGGCAGGCGGTTAAGCGCATCTTTCGCTACTTGAGTGGTACTCGGCTACTCGGGTTGTTTTATCCCAAGGGGGATCACTACCACCAGATTTGCATGCTTTTTTTGACTCAAACTATGCTGGTTGCTATGAAACTCGTGTGTCCACTAGTGGCTTTTGCTTCATGCTTGGTAGCTCATGTATATCTTGGTTGAGCAAGAAGCAGCCTACTGTGGCCACTTCCAATTGTGAGGCTGAGTATAGGGAAGCTTTCACAACTATTCTTGAGTGTGTGTGGCTCAGATGCCTTATGGCTGATTTGGGTGTTGGTTAGTCTTCTGCCACCACCATCTTCACTGACAGTCAGAGCGCATTGACAGTTGTGAGGAACCCTGTGTTCCATGCTCGCACTAAGCACATTGAGGTGCATTATCATTATGTCAGGGAGAGGTTCTCTGTTGGGGAGATCAGCTTGGCATATGTGCCCACGCAGGAGAACATTGCAGACCTTTTCACGAAGGCTCTACCCAGGGAGAAGTTTGAAGCTTTCTGCAAAGCTTTGGGCTTACTTCCTTTTGTGGAGTGATTTCCACATAGCTTGGCACTTCCTTATACATGAGTGCCAGCTACTTGTTCACCGCATCACTCCCAGGGGGGATTTGTTGATATATTTAGGTAGTGATGTGTGTGAACACTCTAGGACCGCCGGGGCACTTTTTTCCCTCTTTAGGAGGTTTTTTTCCTCGGGCTTGTATATACGCCTAATGCCCTAATGGGCTACTAATCTTTGTACATTCTCTAGTAATATATTCAGTATTGTGTGTTGTGCTCCAAGCTTCTTCTTCTTCCTTGTGCTGTTCACGTGCTTCCGCAGAAGTCTAACTCCAACAGAGGCTTTGGTTTTGATGAACCCAAAGCTAAACCATACTTGCTTTTCACCTTTTCTGAAATAGCAAGTGCTTGTGTTCCCTCAATCAAACCACTCCTATTCACTCAGATTTCTCTTCTTGCAAAAGAAGAGACACAACCTCATCAAATGCATACATATTGGGATTTCCTTTTGCAACCGAACGGAGTGTAGTGGCAAAGCTTTGAAAAGATTTTGGAAATCCTTTCAACAATGTAGAGATGAGTGATGCATCCGTAATAATCTCACCTATGTTTGCCAATTGCTCTTTCAAGTCCTCGATCTGTGTCATATACACATCCACAGGCTCATTTTTAGCTATACATACATCCTCAAGTTGCTTCCTCAAGTTGCTTCCTCAAGTTGCTTCCTCAAGTTGCTTCCTCAAGTATGCAACATGTGCTTCATTACACACGGCATACAAAGAAGCAAGAGTGCCCCATGCTTGTCTTGATGTAAAACATGACTGAATGTGTGGAACTATATGACGCTTCACAGAGAGCGCAATCAATCCATGAGCTTGAGCATCTTTTCCATCCCATCTAAGCTGCTCCTATATAGGTGGAGAAGGAGAAACCACTATACTTGATGAAGAAGCTCCATTTGTGACAGTAGACTGTGAAGTAGAAGAACCTGCAAGTCTTCAATCTACATCTACCACTATGTTCCAAAGTTGTTTTGCAACAAGAACACGATTCATCATGTAAGACCACATTCGATATTTGGTCCCATTAAGCTTATCTTCAGCTTGAAGCATGCCAAACAAGTCATTGATGCCCGCCATTTCACTAAAGAACAAGACTGTGACAAAATCACTACTTCGATGAAAGCTAGAATGAATGCTGAAATTTTAGCTCACAAATCATCACTCTGATGGCAACTTTGATTGCACGAATGGCTTCAAAATGGGGGTAAAACTAGTGCAATTGGTGGAAAGGTTTCTTGGCTGCTAAGATTCATTGTTCTATGCTCTGAAGTCGATTTTCACTGTTAAAAGTGCACGCACACTGTGACACGAAAAACCAAAACTTGAGAAGGAGTTGAACCTGCTCTGATACCACAGTTGGGTGTGCATAGAAGTGCAAGAGACACACGAGAAGCACACACACGGCACATAAACGCAGCAAGACACACGGAGAAGATGGATGGTTGGAATAGCTCTCTCTATTGATGATGAACTGAAGTGAAGTAAGAGTTGAATAATATCCCTAAGTACAAAGTGCCACCACATATGAGTGAATCATGTATGTGATAACATGGGGAAAAAACCTCTAACTAGCACTAGAGTAAAAAGTGTCCATGTATAGGGAAAAGGTTCACATCAAAGCATCAAAGCTACTTGAGGAGAACATAAGTGTAGCAAATAGACCCTTCCCTAATTTAAGAAAGCTACTTTTGTTTCTAGCCCTTGATTTAGATTGATCCTCACATAGGATCAATCCCAAATCTAGTGGCTTAGAACTAACCTTCCTAAGTATCCATCTACGATCTACTCTAGACCTCATCTGACCTCAAAGTAAGGAGCCTACCAAAGTGTTGTGGAACGATGGTGGTGCTACATAAGGATGAGGCATCGCGCATATGTCTCAGTGCTTCAGAGTTCCTAGAAAACCTCCAATAAAATTAGAAATATTTAAAGCAAGATGTAGAAATCAATTGATAGGGCTAACGAATATGCTAACAAGAAGACATATCCTAGATTCTTTGAAGAAGGAGAAAAAGTTTTTCCTTTAAGTACCAGCAAGACCAAATTCACTATAGGGAAGTGCACTAAGTGTTCACCAAGGTTTTGTGGACCTTGGAAGATAACTAAGAAGCTTATTGACATTGCATACCCTTAGAGCTTCCTCCAAATTGTAGAGTTCATTCAGTGTTTCATGTTAGTAAACTTGGAAGGTATATTTCCAAGGAGAATAATCTAATAGAGTTTACTGTTTCTTTGTAGGAAAGTGATAACACAGATCACCCTCTAGATAGGATACCATATAAGAAACAAAAACGGTTGACGAACATGTCATCCAAGAGTAGCCTAGAGAGGATTACCATTTGCAGATTTTACGTGGGAATAAGAAGCTCAGTTTGCAAGTACATTCCCTCATTGATAATCGAGAACAATGATTGGGGAAAGTGTTAGAAATCATCTATAGACACTATTACATGTGTGTGTAGGACAAGGGCTAAGGTTTTCCAAGGTCCCTAGCTCACGGGATATCCTACGGTATCTAAGGGATAATGGGAATGAGCATGCATGCTGGCCACATGTCCACACTCGACCATTCTAGAGCATTACTATCTTGGGTGCAAGAGGATATAAAGGATGGGAGGAGATTCTCACACACAATCATCTTGAGTCTTTAGTTTGAGTGATCCTTTGGAGAAACTATAGCAAGAGGATGAAGAATTCTCTCACGTTGTGATATCCTGTGCTTCCTCTCAAACATAATGAAGGTTCTACATGATGAGCAAAGTCCAAAATTCATGTGGCTCACCAACATCTAGGAAAAATGATAAGGGATCATGTAAACAACCTTTGGTGGTGAAGAAATTTACGTTGTATTTTTTTCTACAAATAACTTAACCAATCTTCTTATCGAGTGGGAGACCATATGCATGATTTATTATGTATTGTAATGCATAAAAATCACCCAAAAATCATCTTAACAAGATAGATTTTGTTAACCTACTCAAGGGAGAGTTCCTTGATTGCTTGAATAAGAGAGGATATGGGATGTAGAGGATAAATTTTATGTGAAAATAAGTATGGTATAAGGTAATGATGTATAGTTTGCATGTAAGAAAAATTGATTTAAATCATTTCCAATAAGAAATAGCATTGTAATAGGTTGCAAATGCATTGTAGTGCTCTTACTTGGTTGAAGTCCAATAATTAACTAGTTCTTATTAATAGTTTTTCTTATGCCATATCTTTTAAGTTTGTATTGCGGATCAAAGTAGTCCATGGACATTGATTTTCTAAGATAGTAGTATATCATACTTGATTTTTTTCTGAAGTTAAAACATTATTTTTGCATGTGATAGTATTTATATCAACTTAAGTGGAAACATGTTGTAATTCAAAGATTGCCATCTATCTACCTTTGAGGATGATCATTTTTATTTGAACGTGTTGTATTGAGTGCACATATTTTCTTTTTTAAGTAAGTTTGAACATTGAGATTGAGTGAACATATTTTACTTTTACTTTCCATGTTCTTTCATATTTGATTGCATCCACATGACAAGCAAAACTAGGAAACATTAGCATCCACTACCACATTTTTGAAAAGAGCATTGTGAGAGATAGCTCAAAAGAGTAATTGATCCAAATTTCATAGAGTATATATTATATGATCGATGTCTACCCCTCGTGATTTTATGTATATTGTGTGTTTGTAAGGCTCCTATTATGAGGTCAAGCAACTCGTGCATTACCCCATTGGTGGGAGCTCTAGCTTATATGCTAGATGAAGATCATAGTGGACCATTTATGGCTTATAGATGGTTTAGATAGGCTTTTCTCACTATGATTGTATGTTATATTTCATATATGTAAGGCTCCCATTATGAGGATAAGCCATTCATGCATTACCCCATTGGTGGGAGTCCTCTCTTATATGTTGAATGAAGTAAGATGGACCATCTATGGCTTGTAGATGGCTTAGATAGGTTTGGCTCACTATTGAGAAAGATATTGGTTAGAATGATATGTAATTCAAGTTCAAGCTTGAGGTGTTTTAAATTGGAGCCCCCATTTTGAGGTTG
Source organism: Ceratopteris richardii (assembly GCA_020310875.1). Lineage (NCBI taxonomy): Eukaryota > Viridiplantae > Streptophyta > Polypodiopsida > Polypodiales > Pteridaceae > Ceratopteris > Ceratopteris richardii. The sequence goes on from CM035436.1 coordinate 84,733,859, forward strand.
AGATGATTTTGAATCACAAATATAAGCTCAATTCTAACCCTCGAGCTTGACAGGGCTTATTTTTCTTGATATTGTGGATCATAAAATCAATTAATTGGTTCAGCACACTACATGTCGCAATACATCTCCGTATGATTAGCAAACCACTCTGTGAGCGAGGCCTCCCACATACAACCATTCATGACTAGATCTTGAATTGATCATCAATCTTTGGGGAATTCTTTTCCAAATAGATCGGTATAACATGAATTGCAAAGTAGCATTTAAGTACTATTTGGAAGACCAAATAAACATACAAAATCAAGAGAGATTAATCAAAGCAGAGGACCTTACTAAGAAAATTTAATTTGTATGATATAATAAGTGGTTCTAAATTGGTAAATAGTTGGAAGCCTTAGATTAAAATAGGAATTAATGATAAGGAACCAACATGGTAGGAAAAATTAGAAGGTTCAAGAGGTGCAAGAAATGTGACGAGTTTAATGCTATCCCTAAAAATTCAAAGGACTATATTTAGAATCCCTATAAGTGTGTGTGGGTGAAGTTGCATTACCATTTCACTATGGAAAAATGATATGCGAGAACTTTTTTGTCTATGAGGAGAAAAGAATTAATGGAACCATTAATTTCATGTCACAAAGGACTATTTCAATATAAGGTAAACATAATTTTTGTGGGTGGGGTGTGATCGGATGTATGGATGCATGCATGGTATTTTGCATTCCTCATCCATGCACTAAGCTTAGTGGCACTCCTATCATCCCACTTGCACATCATTCACCCATCACTCAGGATGCACAACCTAAAACACCAATAAGGAGTGATACCGAGAACTGTAAAACCTCAACACCAATTATCTTATCAAAAACCAACTGGAAGAAAAAATGAATAGATGGAAGAAATGACCCAATAAAGGAAGAAACCACCCTTCATCCATGCGAAACAAATTTAGATCCCCAAAAGATTATTGGAGGCTTTGTGCATTTGAAATCAAATATGGATCCCTAAGTAAAAGAAACCTCTCAACTTCTCCAATAAAAACACATAACAAAATCCTTTGAGAGGACGTAGGACCCAAACGCATCATGTACACCAAAATCCCTTAGAAAATTCTTGAGCGAAATCCATTAGGCAAAAAATAAAAAATAAAAAACAAAAAGAAACACAATTGGTTATCAAAGAAATTTGTTTCATCCCAAAGACATTAGTGAAAAAATTGGGTGCCAAATCAATTACAATCAAATAAGAAAAGCAAAATCTAGATCCTACAAAAGTGAATGCAAATAGAGAACAAGTAGGAAAAATTAGTTAAATAGTTAAGGAAGCTAGAGAGAGTATTATGACCCCAACTCTTGATCATATGCTATTTGACATACCTTTCTCTACCATATAACAAATTCCAAAACTCCAAAAGATTAAGATCATACATGAAATCTTGATAAATGAAAACCCTTGTGCACATAGCACAAAACATCCCAATGCATCATGCATAGAAGATACATTCCATAGTATGAATTTATAGGGCCAATCATAGGTTGCACATAGGCATTTGTGAGATTTCCCATGTACAAGACAATTTTGTATATATAAATAACTTAGCTCTTTGTATGCAATAATGAGCATACTTACATACTAACTAATGAACTCACAAATTTTCCAAATTTACTAGTGTAGCTTTTCTAAGCTTAATCCACACTAGCTTAAGTCTCCAAAACTATGAGGAAAGATCCCCATGACACAAATGGCCTATCTAGAGAATATTCACATCCACATCAAAGCAAGGAGTTCTCCATTTCTTGCACACCAATGCATCTTTGGATGACACAAGACTCATTTATTTTTTCTAAAGAGTTCCACGAAGTGCATGGTGTGCCCAAAATCAAGAACATTTGGAAAGAACTTAAATTAAAGAAATTTGTTTCTCTACCTATAATTCATGTGGATTACAATAGGCATAATCAATTCATGAAGACATACAGATAAAAGGAGACGACAAATAAAGATATAATGGGAAAGGCAATAGTAATGACTTCCAAGGAAAGACAAGAGAAATCAAGGCTATAGATAATTATAATTGTGAACTTCTTAAGATTAAGGGGATAATAATGGGCAAGGAAGAGAAGGAATAAGTGATATGTAAGCTGAAATAAGTTATAATGTCCCAATAGATAAGTAGAATAGATCTACAATAGACAATCAAACTATTCCATGTGCATTTTACCATGACTCACATGGAAGAATGCATTGTTGTAAATAAATAAGTGATAATCATATCCACACATGGGAGTGATAAAAAGACATAATGTGAATTCAACTCATATGTGTTCTTCTAGCTAAGATAGGGAGCCCAATCTCAACAACACCACAGATTCATAGGTGGAACATATACATTAAGTATAGTTATCTACACATGCTTGCAAAAGGTGAATTTGGACAATCTACAATATCCAAGCTAAAAGTTCATGAAAGTTACTCTTTAGAAACAATTACAAGAGTTCTCATCCATCCAAAATAATGGGTAGAGATAAGGAAATCGACACAATATGATGTCGAAGAAGAAGTAGAGGAAGTATAAGAAACCACTCCAACACTCGTTGAGAGACCACTCATGAGAAAACCTGCCAAAAGGTCACTTGTAAAAAGTATAGAAACCAAAGGCATGACCACCACTTATGATGTCAATATTGGTTCCTTACAAATAATGGGTTGTAACTAAAATTAAATCCCACTAGGATCAACCACTCATAGATACATATGAATGATTCAATTGGGATCAAAGACACTTAAGAGAGTTAAAAGATGGGCACAAAAGAATGGATCCAAAACCAACAAACCTACACATGAGCTAGAAACAATGCATACAATCGACTCAACTTTGATTTGAGGCCTCAAGAAGCCAAAGATTTGGCAACAATAGTAATTCATGTTCACTACACTGAGCCTAAACATGTATTGACCCCTTAGACACTTAGCATAGCATTAACTCTAAGCACAAATGTGGTCATAAGACTAGTAATTCCTATGACTATATCAATAATAGTTAAGGGTTAAGCACTTATGGAGCATATAATTATTCCACAAAGCTTGTATGAACTCTCCGCTAATAAAGAAATAGGATATTCATTTAACAATTTCATTAATAGTGAATGCAAGCAGAGGATTTGTATAATCTTCCATCCACGTATTATCACCAAAATGCACCTAATAATATACATATTGAAGTTGAGGTTACTATGATAGAACACAATGCTACCATGACTTCTATGGAAGAAATAATGCTATAATTCTAGGAATCTTTTCTCGTTTTACAAGTATCCCATGCCCAATTTTTTATGCAACATACGCCCATCACCACATGGTTGCTAACCCATTCCTGACTAGAATTTTGGTTAGCTTTCAAACACATGTGACTAGGACACCTAGAACATGACATGGAGAAACTTCATCTCAACCTCAAAGTGCCAACTTGCAAAGCCCACTTAACTCTCCCACTAGGACTTTGAGCTAAGGAAAATCAAGCTATCCAACTCTTAGTCTGATGGGACAAGGAGGAAGAAGACAAACACGAAAAAAACTATAGATTATATTCAAATAATTTCCACACTTGAAGACCAATTGATCTTCACAAAAGAAAGTAAATCCTTGGATAGATAATTGAAGGATAAAATAACAAAAATAATTGTTCTTAAGAACAAGAAGTGCAGCAACAAGAGATCAATACACTAGAAGAATAAGTAACTAAAGCCAAAGTAGTGGTTGATGGAACCGTGCACATGTAGTTACAAGGAGAAAAGAAAGAGTCATTTTTTAAAGAGTAGTTGAATGATCATCATGTGGAATTGTAGCAAGTTTGAGAGACAAATAATCAACTTATGGAAACACTCATTGAAATCCACACTACAACTATAACCACCATCCCTACAACTATCCTCAAGAGCATGAAGAAATGACTGCAAAAGTAAAAGAATTAGAAGCAAAGTTGTTATAATCAAAGATGAAAATGCAACACATCATAGAGAGTGCTAATTCCAAATAAGAATAGTTGTAGAATGAGCAACTAATGTCGCACATATATTAAATAAATCTAACAAGGAAACTAAAACCTATTAGCAAAGGAAGCATTTCCCACTCATTAGAAAGGAAAGATAATTTACTAAAGTCTTCAATCATTGAATGTTTTGTTTCTAGTTCCCAAAGTTAGAAAAAGAGAGTCAACGTGGCTCATCAAGGAGCTTGGCATGGTGAAACCTACAAATAGAGAGAGAGAGAGAGAAAGAGAAGACACAAATAAAAATGAAAAAAAGAAGGGAAAGGCCTTAGGAGACATTATGAGCCCATGACATGGGGGTGATGAGCACTTAACTCATGGTAGAGGCCCTTACGCACAACCATGTAGGGCAAGCTAGCACACCAATGGTGTCTCCTATATGAAGCAATTATGTAGGTGACACCCTAAATCCTAGCATCAAGCACAAAGTAGCTTGCATTTCCTCCTATAAGTGTGATATATTTCGACAGTGTGTGTGAGAACACACTTAGCACTAGTTCTGTATTAGGGCACTTGAGTGTCCTAGGACACTTAAGCACCCTGATTTTACACTAACTTGCTTGATTTTTCTTAACGACACACTTGAGGATTTGATGGCATGTTCACTTGGATTTGATAGCCCAAATCATTTACTTTCAAAGAAAAATATAATATTTACCATTTTACAATTTTATGTTGTTATCAAATGAAGAAAAAAAATGGGAATTTTTAAAATCTCAACTTTTAACATAATTGAAAAAATAGCTCAATTCAAACATTTTGACAAATCTGATATCTTTTAGAAAATGGAAAGATATTGATGGAATTTGGTAATGTGGAGCAAGCTTTTGGGGATCTCTACAGAAGGTTGGACTCAAAACTTTTCATCTCTAGATCACTCTCATTTATTGCAACTTTTTAGGAATGGCTCACTATAATTCGTGTCTAAGTGAGATTGAAGAGAATTGGCAAGTTATCAATGGACAACCTTCATGCTAATTGAATGCACATTGTTATTCAAAGTTAGAAGACCTCCATTTTGAACTAGTAACCTTTGCATTTGGTGCTGATTTAACAAAGCGTATATTTCCATGTTCATGAAAAGAACATATTTCTAGAGGTAGAATAAAAAATTATGATGAAAAATAATAATTACTGAAATGATATTCTAAGTATTAAACATTCCAAAACATGCTTTCATGACATGTTCTCATTCTTCATGTTGTCGAATATGGTGATTGTGATGAGAATGAAAAAAATTGGCATACATATTTCATTTGAAGAAAAAAAGATAGCATCCATGATGGAAATGATGAAATGTTTTCAAGTGATCCTTATCATTTTTATGATATCAAAGAATTTTGAGTATTATTTTGAGTACATGTGGATGTGTGCAAAGGATTGTGTGTTTATGCATATAACAACTACCAAAAACTTATTTTTACTAAATATCTTGAAACTATATTTTCTTTTGATTCTATATTTACATAACTCTTGTTTCATGGTATGAACTAGTTTGTTTTATTGGATACCAATCCAAATGCTTATAATTTGGCATTATTTCAATTGTATGTTAATATTTGTATGTGGATATATTGGTTGGTGTCCACACATATATCTACTTTGCTTGGTGTACATAGATGTGAAACACTTGGTTGATTTACACATATTGGTAGTTCCCTTATGTTTATACCTTGTTTTGTCTTATTGTCTTGGTTCATGTGAAGAAATTGGATCTATTCCATAAAAATACATGCTTTGTTATGTATCCACAAACTCTTCATGATTGTATATGTAGAATTTGGTTGATTCCCACACAACTGAAGATTCTTGGTTGTGTCCAAAGATGTGAAAATTTTGATGGATTTCAATAAATTATTTAGCCTTGTATATGTAAAGCTTGGTTTGTTGTGTCACACATTTTCTATTTGGTAACTTGAATGTGTACACCTTGGATGATGTCCATAAATTCTTTTGAGCCATATATATAAGCTTTAGTTTTTAGTTTTTCGTAACTAGTCATAGTAATTGATTTTTCATGTGTATACCTTGATTGTTTTCTTCATGCCTTTTTTTATTGTTGGGATATTTGTACACCTTTGTGGATTCCCATACGTTGGTTTGAACCATGTGTAGAATTAATTGCTTTTTTTGGTGTACAAAGTCAAATTAATTGATTTTATTTGATTTGAGAATGATTTTTCTAAGTGATTTTGAGGTTCATACTATGTGCTCTATGTTTCAAAGAATGTGTATAATTTTTTTCTTTCATATAATGGATTTTTTTCTTTTGATAAAAATCACATTTGATTAAGAATTTTCATCTTGCTCACTACCATAGCATCTTGAGAGGCTATTAACATGAACACAAAACAGGATTTATTGAAAGTTGTAATTTTTTACTAACCTTTGAATTATAGTTAATGTGTGTTTTAAAGTATCTTCTCAAATTCTCTTTGTATAAGGTATGTCATTTTTTGGAAAATTGTCAAAAAATGACACTCAAGTGTCCTATTTTGGTACCAAACTAGTGTTACTATCATCGGGGCACTTTTCCCCCTCTTTAGGAGAGTTTTCCCCCTAGCTTGTATATACACATATAACCTTAACGGGTCACTTATCTTTGTACATTCACTTGGTTGTGTTGTTCTCCAAGCTTCTTCTTCTTCTTCCTTGAGGTGTTAATGTGCTTCCGTAGACAATATGCATTCGAACTGATATGCTGCTTTGATTGCCCTCTTCAAATTTCAACAGAATTTACAAAAAAAACTCCTCAAGAAACTTGCTTTGCTATTCTTTTTTGGCAAACAACAAGCCTTTTATCCTAGCCTCACCATAGATCAAAGCACTTGAAGAACATTCCTTCCATTGGAAAACAGAATTTTTCAGTGATATTTTTTAGATTCTTCAAAGTGCCATGGTTGATAATCTATTGCATCACTTCATAAAGACAATCATTTCTAAGAACATACAGATGAGTGTTTTTCTTCTTTTTTTTAAGAGAAAATTTGGCCGAAACCTACTCCCCCTTGCTTGAATTAATGGAAAGAACAATTGTACAAGTGAAGGTAGGCATGGCACCCATGGGACCCCCCCTTATCCCACAAAGTAGGAGTTAAGACTTAATAGGCTTCCCTAAAGCAAAACAACAGTGATGGCTCAAAGACGACAAGGAAGTTGCTTGAAAATCTGGCCCAAGGCCCAATACATGTCCACTGCCACTAGCATGGATTGAACCCCCACCCATCTCAAGAACCGAGACTTCCACCCAACCGAACCAACACACATGGACAATAATTATGTCCTATTCAATGAATCTCCTTTCTATACCTCCAATCTTTAAATGTTAATTGCATCAAACATGGCATCTCATTTGTGACATTGACGAACTGCCCCTAGGTCTTTTACAACTGGCCTTCATAAGTATGTTCAGTTATGTATCTGATCCCCATGGCCATCCATGGACTTGCACAGTTTTGCAGGTTTTGCCCTTACACTGAGGTTGGGGTGGCAGTTTTTTTTTTTTTTTTTTTGTGGGCTTTTTTTTTTGGGGGGTGTGTGTGTGTGTGTGTGTGTGCGCGCGCATGCAGGCATGCACTCATATGCATATTTATTCACACACACACAAAGAGGAAGGGCTCAATATTAATGTCCTTTCAATAAGATAAGTACCAACTAAGGTCATGACTCATCCCAAAGTAGAGGCAATCATGCAGATGGAATTGCAATATTAAACCAGTTGGCAGCCATGCTTAAATCAAAACAACTAAATACAACATATTACATTGAATCCCATGAATGAGGCACACTGGTATATGCCTGGCCAAGATTGGTGTTTTCTTTTTCTCTGTTCTATTGTCGTAGTATCAGCAGCAACCTCAATTACGTGTATGGGAGGAAAAGACCAGAACATGATGAGAAAGGTTTCTTACAGATACACTTCAAATAGACAACAATATTTTAAAAATTGCTCACACGATGAATATATTCAGGAGTGCCTAAGTTTGAATCATCTGAAGTATGGGGTTTGTGAGGGACACTTTAAAAATTTCTCACACGATGGATATCTTCAGGAGTGCCTAAGAGACATTTCAATGGGATAATGACTTTTTCAACAGCACGCTGTCCACTTCCAAAGATTTTCTGCCGCCAACTCTTTGGTCAAGTGTAGCATACTAAGTCATTTACTTATTCTATATCCCTTTCCATCCATTCCTAATCATTAATTGCAAAAAAAGACAGCTCAAATGCTAAGCATAAAGACAATAATTCAATGATGCTGTTTGAGAGCTAAAGCACATGAAAAGAAGAATAGACCCAAGACCGGGCACATGAAAACTGCAGTACATTACACAGCATACATACTAAGAACTACAATCCTGCATTCTGTGTGGATGACCTCCTACTAAAAGAAATTCATATATCAACTTGCACACATCACAAAACGCAACTGCAGCCCAAACTTTGAAAAAGTTTCCCTAGACACAAGCACAGCAGATCCATGGCTTACAAATTTCATGCCTTAAAGAGTTACTGCAACACAAAGTAAAATTTGCACCCATCATTAAAAGCATGTCTGCATCAATCAACCCATGTGCCATTACATACGACATGCAGGGAGGAGAGAAAGCGGCCCGCGGGGGGGGAGAGAGTTTTCCCATTATTGATTGTAGACCAGTGGCAAAGACTGTAACCTCTATACAACATGAAATGTAATGTCTCATTTTTCTTGCAAAGGGAGAATTTTCAAGAGACAGTAGTTTGTGCAGTAAATGGATCATTGCAGTGTTGAGACATGAGGGTTTTATAGAGATCCAAGCTTGCAGCACAGATACTACATCCCCAGACACCTTGGATTCTGTCCCAAGACACCCCTAGAGAATGTGGCAGGTGAAGTTCAGGAGTCGTGAGATGATAGAAGAAAATGAATATGCGTATTCAGGTGATTTGGCTCCTGGAGGGACAAGAATGGGTTCAAAGTGCTAAAATGCTAATAACACTACTCATCAAGTACACCGTAGACCCTCCTCAGTTTTACTGCTCTTCACCTTTCTCAACTGCCATCATCCTTAACAATTCATTGGCTGCCCTGTCACATTCGACTGACTCTCTATGCCTGAAAAGAAAAACAAATGATAACGGCATTCATAATCAATCTGAAAGAGAAAAACAGTTATTGGATATGAAAAAAGTTATGAACACTTGAATCAAGAATTCCAGTTAGCTTTCACAGATAAGTGGCAATTTTAAAGAAAAAAGGAAACATACAACATGGTGTTGAAAGTTTCGGAAGAGGTTTGATTGGCAAGAAAATAAATTTACTTCATAGATTGCTCATTCAGAAGGTGATATGGTAAAACAAATATCTTTACTGCAAAAGGAAGTCCCAATCAGGAATCTAAGTCATGTTTTTGGACCTGAGTCGAATGTCCTGAATGCCATACCTACGCATCACCGATGTTTTTCCCTTCTCATCTGATTTTCATGAAAAATATTCTGTTAATGCATGTATACAGAAAAAGAACCTAAACACAATTTCAACAGTTGTGAGCATAATATCAGGGACCGGTTCAAAAAGATGATGCACTCTTAAGTCAGGGATCAACTCACCTATTTTGTTATCAATCATACTGTTTAAACCCAGAAGAGAATCAATGGTCCCGCTGCGAGTCCCAAACAACACCTTGTTGGAGCAACGCACAGCAAATGGAATACTCGATGTTATTTTTCTCCTGGACTTATTCTTACAGCAAGCGTATTTTTTTAGACCTTCGATATTTTCGCTCAATATTTTGAAAACCTAAGGACACCATGAAATTCAGCAAGGACTTACGGAATTTCACGAATTTTGACAGGTACAAAATTCTTTAGAAAACTTACAGCAGACTTATGCGTTCTTGCTTAGTCTTATAATTAGCTTCATTTCACTTCGCTTTCAGGTTGTGAAGTGTTAGAGTTTCATCTGTTTTTGGAAGTTCTATATGGGGTAAACCTCCCTAACTTTAGATATTGTTTTGATAGTCTGTTTGTACAAAGTTTGTAATTTCCAAAGTCTCCCCAACTTCATATGCAGGGTAAACCCTAACTAGAGGTTAAAATTCAAGTGACAAGCCCAATGTGAAAGATCCCAGCTGCCCATATAGTTATTTTGATATAGCTGAGTTGTCTTAAGAAAAGAGACTGGAGAAAGGAAAGATGTACATTAAAAGTTGGAGATTTTACTTTATTAAAAAGACAGCTATCTTTAGATTCATTCATCTATTATGAATGGCCTCATACAAAAGCGTACTTAAGGACCTTAAAGGGCTGGGGCAGCCAATTCAATAGAACATTTTTCATCTTGGCGTGAACTTCATTGAACACATCTCACACATGGCAAAATTTCACTCATAGAAGTTCAGAGGGAAGTGTTTCAGGATGAGGTGCAGCCTTTCCCATGCCTAGAGCTCAACATGCACATGGTTTTTAACCATTTCCCACAGGTACTATCATCCCTTATCAGCTCTCAGCTTGTACCCTCATGCCTCAGCCTCATGTTCTCAGCCTCTACTTCAGCCTACAACCTTTGCTCAGCCTCGTACCAATTGTGCATCCATTTGAGATGCATAGCTCGAGCCTCAATTTTTGAAGTTTATTCTCATTCATATCATATTTCATGTGTGATGTCATGTATAGAACTCTTTTAATTCGTTCAATAAACCTTCTTATTATCTCTATTGTTTTGCCTCATGTCTTTAATGACTTTTTTCTCTTGCACATCTAGTGTCTGCGTTTTTTCTCCACCTATATTTTCAGGGAATCGAATGTTTCCAGATCCAACAACTAGAGAACTTACAATTTTTTTTTGTCTATCACAATGTCAATAGAACCCAGCTGACACCACATAAAACCATGACATGTGGCAGTTCATTATTTAAGGAAGGTCACTTTAAGAAAAGTTGCCTATTTTTAGCTGACCACTCTCCATACTTAAATGCCCACTCCATTTATTTATATATCAGCAGCTATGCTGAATTTTAGAGGGCCATACCCATATATGTGCTGGTGCTATCATGTTAGACTTCAAAAATATGTTCAATAGAGTGATATTGCTGCTTCCTACCAGCTATAGTCTATTGCAGCAGCACAATTGAGATTTATCTGCACATCTACAGCCATCAGCTGTCATTCCTTTCCCATATTTTATGGTACGGTTGTCAAGCTTTCATATAATAAAAGGTTATGTTCAACTCTGCTTGTGATGTTTAATTCTCTGCTCATCTTCTATACTCATTCAGATTTATTCAAATAGATTCTGTTCTTTCCATGTTCTCCTGTATTCAAAAAATTCTTATCTATTTGATTATTTTCACATAATCTCTTTGTAATTCACTACAGGATTTTATGAACATAAAATCCAACAATTGGTATCAGAGCAGGAGATCCATGCTCCTCAGGAAATTGTATCTTTTCAGCTCTGTTTTCTCGTATCACTCCCCCATAACTACAGATTCTCAACATAATCTCAGTTCAGCTTATTCTTACTCGCAGATTCAGCTTATCATCAACTTCAAATCAGCCTTTTCTCTCACGCAGCCCTTTTCGATTTAGCTCAGCCTGTGAATCATCAGTTCCAACTTCCTTTTTGAACTCTTTCTGGTCTTTTCTTTTTCAATGAATATTTGAAATATTAATTTCAAATACGTTTTGATCTATAGGATTTTGCAGGTCACATTCAATTCAATTTATCTGTCAATTCAAGCAATATATATTCATTTTCTTTTTTGACCTCAAAACAATCTAATTTTGATATCAAGATCAACTCATTTATCAAATTTCAACGATCCAATAATTTTTGTTTTGAACCTCAATCAACAAATTTGTCAATTCATATTATATCATATGCTTGATTTTTGAACCTATTGTTGATGTTCCCTATATTAAAACATTGCCGTTTCCTGTCGCTTCTATCAAGTTGATGTTTCCTATGTGGTAATGTTTCATAACCCTAATATATACACACACAGGTGCATAGGTACATACACACATTCTCTCTCTCTCTCTCTCTCTCTCTCTCTCTCTCTCTCTCTCTCTCTCTCTCTCTCTCTCTCTCTCTCTCTCTCTCTCTCTCTCTCTCTCTCTCTCTCTCTCTCTCTCTCTCTCTCTCTCTCTCTCTCTCTCTCTCTCTCTCTCTCTCTCTCTCTCTCTCTCTCTCTCTCTCTCTCTCTCTCTCTCTCTCTCTCTCTCTGTCCCCCCCCCTCTCTCTCTCTCTCCCTCTCTCTCTCTGTGTCCCCCCCCTCTCTCTCTCCCCCCTTCCCTCCCTCCCCCTCTCTCTGTCCCTCCACAAAGGGGTGGCTCTTCGATACCTTGGTTACCCCAGCACTCATGTATGGGTCAGCCATATGGGGACCGGGATTAGCCACATCAGCATGGACAGAAGTGGAGAGGCCGAAAATTC
>CM035436.1:84751322-84873822 GCA_020310875.1 Ceratopteris richardii
TCAACCATAATGAAGCCTAGCTCAAAAAGCAAACAAAAGAGAAGCAAAATTACAGAAAATGCATAATTGATAGGGTATACACACCTATCAACTTGTTGCATCTCGCACGAAGAATCCACAAGTTAGAACTGCATGTCCACTAATACGACAATCGTAAATACCAGAATGAATCCAAGCAAACCCCAAACTCAACGTCAAATGGAAGTGCAACTATAAGCTCATGGTAGTCAACCAGAAGACTATATAGCATATCATGTCGACTATGCATAGTATCGACTCAACATTATGACATCCCTACTAACCTCATCAGTACCCAAAAGTGGGTATAGAACTACGAATGAATACATGCTCAAACACGCACCCCAAAATGCACACATTACGAGCATGAACTCACAAGAAGCTCTACGAATTGAGTTTCTTTCACTTTCGGAAGTGATGGGCAAACTCAACAATAATAAACCCTAGCGCAAAAAGCAAACAAAAGATAGGAAGAATTACAAAAAATGCATGTATGTATGTGTGTGCACTATGTGTACACATACATACACACACACATGCATACATATATATATGTGTGTGTGTATGTGTGTGAGATAGAGAGAGTCAATATTTGTCCATGCATACATTTTGATCGATCTTAACAAGGAGGGGCATCTCAAGGTAGGCAAGCAAAGTTGAAGAGTAGAATGCTATGTGAGGGAAGTAAGATTGCAAATTGTCATTTACGCATACAAGTACACTAAATTGGTTCAACGGTGAAAGGTGCACAATTTTCAAAAACACAAGCATCTAAAATTGACGAGATAGTCAGCCATGATGTTCCATATGGTTTATTATACTAGCATTTGTTTCTACATTGACTTTTGAAGTGGAATTTGTAGCTTTCAAATCCACCCTTGTTCATCGAACATTTGATTAAAAATTCACCATCTACATACATACATAAATTCTTAAGTTAGTTCATATGTACCTTGTGGTTTATTCTAGACGCTTATTCACCATTTCCTTGTTGAATTGGATTTAAGGATGCATGATTTCCTTATCATTTTTTACATTTCAATTTGTAACAACAATCATTTGAAGCATATATGAAGCATCGATCTAAGTTTGTGCTTATACTCCCTCTTTTCCATCTTCTCATAGTTGTTACTGACGTTTTTTTGACTTCTGACTTCTGACGTTTATCCAACTTCTAACGGGTACGGTAAAACATTTCTGACGTTTCCCGACGTGACCATTTTTTAAATGGAAAGTAACACACACACACACACACACACACATATATATATATATATATATATATATATATATATATATATATATATATATATATATATATATATATATATATATATATATATATTATTTTTGTGTACAGTAAAGTTTCTCTTCTTGGTATCTACAAATCTACATTCCATATGAATAATAATTTATTTTGCATTGTACAATTTTATATATATATTATAATTTATAATATGAACATATGTCGCCATCTATATGTAAGCCGAGGAAAAAGCATTTATATCTGCTGCATCTGCAGTTTGCAAGTCATTTGTACCTCACATATACATGCTGAACCATCTTAGACTTGTACGAGTTGCTGGACATATTTATGTTCATAAAATGTACTGATGAGAATAGATCATTAGCATCTGAACCTGTTGTATGTGTTCAAACATCAGCAGCAGCCAGCATATGTACATAGTACAACTTACAACAGTAAATGAATGTGCTTCGGCCTGGAGCATAACATCTGTAACCTGTATTTTGTCATCATGATTATACAGTTAGGTTTCTACTGCATAATGCACTATATATATAACATACAAAAGTCAAAAACTAGTGACCACGTTTAACAAATATATTATCAACCTGCAGCCTACAGGTTTTCAGAGCAATGAGTATATTAGCATGATCAGCTTAGACTAACAATTCTATGGAATGTAGATATACAAAAGCACCAATCAGATGCTTTGCTCCTGGTACAAAGCACCAATCAGATGCTTTGCTCCTGGTACAAAGCACAAATGAGATGCTCAGATCAGATGCTCTTCCGATGAGATGCTTTGCTCGTGGTACAAAGCATAGATGAGATGCTCTTCAGATGGTACAACAGGAAATACAAGATGATTGGCTAATGATGGCTATGATGATTTACATCTATATAATATGTGAAAACCCTATACTTATGATGTAGCAGAATTGTCAAAATGTTTTGTTGATTGTAAAGCAGCACAATTGAAAATTGAAATGCTTTGTTGATGGTAGAGCAAAGTCTCGAGAGTAAGGATACCTTCAAGGTTCAGGGCCAGGGCTTTGAAGTTCCTTTTTTTTTGTGGGGGAGGGGGGGGGGGGGGGGGGGGGGGGGGGGGCGAAGGGGGCACACACATGCAAGCTGAAGCTGAATCAACATCTATTGTAGCCTATAGCTGCTGCTAACAGACCAGCTCGTCACTCCAGGATATGCAGAGAACAGATTAGTACACAGAAACATAAAAGGGAAGACCAGTTCATTAATATATGAGCCAAAAAAAAAAAGGCAAGGTCAGGAATGGATTCCTGACGGCCAAGTCAGCAACAAGTCAGGAAAGTCAGCTACTTTTGTTCCTGACGAGTCAGGAACCAACCAGGCATCTTCTTTATGTACCTCCTTTTATTACTCTATTTCTTTCCATTTGATTGCCTATTACAATCTAAAGGTGTTCCAATAGAGATCCTACAACACCTTGAATCTTCTTCAACTATGTAATCATGTATAGTCATACTAAGGTTTCATAAGATTATTCAATTCTAAATTTAATTCTATCTTCATTGCCTTTGTACTGATGAAGTAGAGCCTCTCCAAAGCCTCCCAAGTCTTCTTTTGAAAATCCATTTACTTGAAATACCACGAAATTGGAGTCTATTCTATGACAAGAAGGTCACCATCCTACGCTTCTCATAATGAACTTCGTATTTCCATTGCTAATAAGAGGTTGCATATTATGGCACTGCAAGAAGTGGTTCATCGCCACTAATTACTAAAAACTCTCCAAAGGTCGTTTCCCATGGGTTAACTTTGCACGCCAAAACTCCACGATAGATAATTGTTCCGCAACTCCATATTCATTCTCGTTTCTTCAATCTCACCTTCTCTTTGGACTCTTCAAATTGGTGAGCAATCAAGGAATTTATTTTGAATGTGTACCTAAAAGACTTGTTCCCACATTCAATTGTGTTGTGCAACCTTCAATTATGGTGCTTTTCCTTGAAAGTTTAAACTCTTTAAATTTTGTATGGAAGAGAAGACACCTACCTTCTTTCTCCTTGCTTTGATATCAATGTTGATATGGATAACAGTTCACATATAAACAGTTGAAAACCTCCTCAGCTATGATCAACACTAAAAGCATGAATCAAGGAGTCGAGAAAAAAGTTTGAGAGGGCTCAAAACTATAAAATAATTGGTCTTATCAAATGTATGAAAAAAAAAATCATTAATCATTACAAAGGAGTTGTCATAGTGGGTGGGGGATTTACCTTAACTTGATAACTTCAATATAACATTAATTCAATGAGATATTCTACATCATAGTATTTTTCTATAGCTTAATGATATTTGAATGGTATTCATGAGCTTCATTTATTGCGCTTTGATCAATATTGTTGCTAGTATTGACTCTCTAGAGTGACACCATATTTTTACCTTTTTTTGTTTGCTTTATTAGAAGCGACCTACTTTATGGTCATTCATGTAATCCAAGTGACATATCCATAATTAAGTTCACATTAAACTTAGTTTTGTTGTCCTTGGCTTGATTGATTATCATATGTGATGAATGATGACCTTACATGATCAATGAGATTGATTCTTCAACACCCTCTTCTATATGCCAAAGAATCTTGTTAGATAATTTTGGGAAAGATCTCCCTTTGATGCTTGTGTAGATTATGCATAATGCATTAGGGTTCAGAATTAGGAAAAATACCAAAAGGAGGAGAAAATTCAAAAAGACCGGACAAATAAAAGGCCAAAATATATGTAAGCCTCAATAAATAAAGAAAATTATGAGAACTCGGAAGATGATGATAAATTTTTGAAACCATAGTTTCTTCTTTCTTTTAATTTCACAAAAGATAGAACCAGCCCAAGATCTTTGACTGCTTCTGAATGGGAGAAACAAGAACATTAATAATAGTACAAATCAGTGTCTACAAATAGAAAAACCCAAATAGCCTTGTCATTTATATTGACTCTTGTGAAATGTACCCCCTTGACTGATCCTTCTATGTATCTGTGTGTCTACCCACACACACATGCACAAACACACAAACACACATATATGTGTTTGTTTGTGTGTGCAGATACACACATGCATGCATATACATACTTAAATACATATGTGTATACATATATGTTTACATTGTGTGTATCACTAACATGAGTTTCGACTTTAATTTTTTGTTGAGCCCAAGTATTTTGGATACACTAAGTTAGCAACTACGATTGTTGCATTTGAATTCATTATTTAATTATATGTTGTATCATTCATAAATCTGAGCGTTTTCATCATTTACATAATAAAAGGGTTCCACTTTTCCACTATTCTATAGTTCTTCCAATCAATTTTCTTAAATATTCATAATAATGATAATAACAATAGAAGTAATTATAAGCATCCCATATATAACCCATAAGTGTTTATACTCTTTTTCCAGTTTGTTTTGCTAGTTAATCATTCAGACAGATTTTGGTTCCCAAATGACAAGTGTTTATACTCTTTTTCCAGTTCGTTTTGTTAGGTAATCATTCAGACAGATTTCGCTTCCCAAATGACGTTTGTTCAAGCCTAATAGAAATAGAACAAGTTGACACCATAACCATTAAAGCCTATTAAAGCAGGGACTACGAGGCATTGCTATGTGATATTATAAAGAAAGACTCAACAAAATCATGAGGCCTGCAAACAGAGCATTACAGAATACTCTGAGTACTTCAAAAGTAAAAGGACATACCTGCGGCATGATTTGTAGAGGCTAGCTAAATTGTGAAACATTGTTGCCCTTTTCGATGCATCTAACCCTATTGAAGTTCCACACAAGTATTTCCTTGCAATATCAAGCTGTTGTGGTGCTTCTTGAAACCTCCTAAGTTGTATGTATGCTGCACCAAGATTAAAGTGCAAATACAGAAGCTCACGGGAATGGAAAGTCTTCTTTTTTGATAGAGAATTTTGCAAGTACGGAAGAGCATCATTGGCCTTCCCTACACGCAGTAACAAAAACCCTATCTTTCCATCAATATCAGCAGCAGCAAAAGCTGGGATTTCTTCCGGACTGATACCAAGCCCCTCTAACATACTCTTTGCTTGCTTCAAAATGTCTATTGCCTTAGAGCATTCTCTCTGTTCCTCATAAACTAAAGCCAACAGTGCTAAGCATAATGCAGTGTCACCAGAAGGCTCACGATTGCGTAAGGCCTCCTGAGCTTTTATACAGTATGTAGTGACACATTCATTTTTCTTTGTCCTTGCACACGCCCTTGCAGCTGTCAATAGTGCATTGAAATGGATGGCACTTGTCAATTCAGAGCTCTTGATAACTTCCTCAAGTTTTGCTACTGACTCATCATGCCGTCCCATCTGTTCCAGGCTCTCTGCAATGCTAAAATCAAGGTACGCTACCTCTTCAACATCTCCAGCTTGTTGTAAGATAGGCCTAGCTGTATCAGCTTCAGCCAGTGAATCCTTGTATTTTCCCATGTCACAATATAGACCACACAAGAAACTTCTTACCTCAGCTACCTCTAGAGATGTCGGACCAAAAGCTTTAGTGTAAATATCCAAAGCTTTGAGGGCAGCAGATGATGCTCCATCCACATCCTTCAATCCTCTGAAGCCACGTGCTGCTTGCAAATATGACGCAGCAAGTTCAGGGTCACTTGGTTCTAATAGCTTCTCTTTCAATTTACAAAAGCTCTGGAAATGAGCAGCTGCCTCAGAATGCTTTGAAAGGAGCATCTTTGATCTACCCAAGAATGCATGCACTTCAGGTTCCAGACCGTGACAGTAATCATTGTCAGAACCAATCTCTGTTAGGTGTTTCAGTGCTGAAATACACTGCTCAAGATGTGCCACAGCATTGTCGTATTCTTCCAACCTAAAATAAGCATACCCTAAAAGATAGAGGCATCGAGGATAGTCTGGGGAATCCTTATGCGATTCATAAGCTCTGAGAGCTCTCTGCGTATAGCCAATGAATTTTGGGGATTCCTCGTCCAGGCATGCAAAAGACTGGGCTAAGGCCAGACATGCCTCTCCTACTGAGAAGTCATCAGGCTCTACAAACGGCAACAACTGATCAACTGTGGATTTGAGGGCTTCTAGAGCCTCTCCCTTCGCAAGTCCACCACGAAGTACCTGCATCTTCGACTCTAGATCTGCCCAAACCGATGCATCTACTTCTTGCTTCGAGTCAGTACAAGTTCCTGTTTGCTCAGCCACTGTATTCAAACATCTACACGCCCACATGATCTCTCCTCCTGTCTGCTTGTTATCGCGTATTGCAATGCCTCTAAGCACTTGCACAAGAGGGGAGCACATCAATATACCACGTGGTTTTAAAGTTGGCCTATATCCATTCACATATGGAGCATGAAGAGAGCTTCTATTCACGTCTTGGCGATGTGACACTTGTGTTTGAATGCGAGCATCCAGCTGATTTTGCATGACTGTCCGCTGTCCCTGTCTATGCATCGTCAAGTTTCCTTGTTCATGATGTAAAGTCCACGCAGGAGACAATGTTGCATACTGCCTGATATCATTGTTGATGGAAAATTTGCTACCGCTTAAAAGCAGGCATTGTGATACGTCTTTGCTGACTGTGAGTATGATGGCACAAGATTTAACATAGGTTCTATAACCCATTCTCTGGATGTCAGACTCCGAGCACTGCAAGGGCACTACTCGCCAGCTACAGACGCCAGGGAGAACTCCATTAATTCGACTCGAAAGGTTTAGGGGTTTACGGTGAATGAAATTGCGAGTAGAATTTCCGTCAGTTTGATAGAAGATATAGGAAGTAAAGCACTATATTGTATTCGTTCAAGACATTGATTGATAAAAAATAATAATAATAATAAGTCAAGGTTTTTTTAAGTAATATCTGCAGACCGATGTTCGTCCCTAGCAGTGGGGGTCCGGGATATGATCGCATGTCAAATTAATCTCTTGAATATGATCTGTCCATGAAATAATGATAATCCACTTCAATGTCTTAGTGTGAGCATGGAACGTTTGTTTCCTCTCAATTTCAAATGCATTCTAGAGGCCAATACAGATGGTGATGACAAAAGTCTAATCAATACTCAAATCGTCCATAAAGATGCACTTATGTTCCTCTAAATTTCAAATGTATTCTAAAAGTCAATAAAGATGGTGGTGGCAAAAGTCTAATCAACACTTAAATCATCCATAAAGATGCACTTATGTTCCTCTAAATTTCAAATGCATTCTAAAAGCCAATGAAGATGGTGGTGGCATAAGTCTAATCAACACTCAAATCATCCATAAAGATGCACTTAATCTCCAATCAATGCTTGAAAATTTGGGCTATCCATAAATCTACTCATTAGAGTGACCAAAAATTGAATTTCATGACAAATAATGTGTTGAGATATCAAGTTCAACATGTGATGATCAACGATGAAACGTATCACTTTTTCATTTCTCTGACATGTATAGTGGTCACTCTAGTATATGTCAGGGATACTTTAGTGAGATTTACTAAATTTATCTATCGAGAGTGATGGCACATTTGTTTCTTACCAACTCACTCATTTGCGGATATTAGAATTTTTCTTACGTATTCTTCTTTATCTATTCCACTAGTTGTATTGTTGTATTAGGTCATTCTTGTATGTTCTCTTTATGTAATAAGAGAAGAAGAAGAAGATCATTTCTTCCTTGCCTCAATCTATGTGTGAGTGCTCCTCTTTGAGAGTGTGTGAGTGAGCTCTCTTCATTATCTCCTTTCTTGTGACATGGTATCAGAGCCAGTGTGGTTGTAAAGAACTCCTCGAGCAGGCCGACAGTAAAGAGTACGTGAGAAGTCATGGAGAATGTGCACTTCACAAACGACCTCAGATTGCTATGAAACTTGGTGTGAAAGTAAAAGGCCTCAAAATATTTTTGAGAGTTATCCCTTTAGGGTCACTTGTTTTTCTCAAATTTTTGTTTCGGAGCCATCTCGACCTCGATTTTGAGGCTGAAAGGTGGGGACCACAGAGAAACGAATTCAGTTTGCAAAATTATAACTTGCGCTCTCTTCAACATCACTCAAACATTCCAAAGCCAAAATTTCAAGGGAGTCCATGTATTGTTGATACATGAAAACTTAGTTTTCCTAAGATCAAACTATTACGTCACAGTGTGATAGTATTCAAGCAAAGGTACTGCTTCTAGTGTTTTTGTATGTGAATTGCTCTAGAAATGGCAAGTGCTATGGAATGAGTCAGCTTATGAGTGATAAGCTAGACAAGAACAACTTCCATGCTTGGAGATTCAAAATGACAAATTTACTGATGGGAAAAGGAGAATTTCATGGAAGTACATCAAAGGAGAGAATGAAAACACTTTATTATTACTAGAGAGGAATCAAACTACGGACTAGTTAAGAGCATATGAAGAATGGAATCAAGGAGCATGGAAGGTAATTTATTGGTTGTCTATTAGCATACAAGATAGCATGATTGGGCACATCCAGGATGCCAAACCCAAAAGAGGCTTGCAACAGTTTGATCACATTTATGAGACCAATACAAAGGCACGAAAATTGAAACTCAACTAGAGAAAAGAGTATGTCGGTAAGTGACTACACCCTGAAAATCAAAAGCATATGTGATTCACTTGCATCTATTGGTGCGAATGTAAATGATGATGATAAGGTGGAAGTGTGTCTTCGTGGTTTAAGAGCTACATATAAGTAGTTCAGAAGTTCTATTCAAACAAAGGAAAGTATTTTGAATTTTGCTAATCTTGTATCCATGTTGATAATTGGAGGAAAGAATCTTGGGGAGGACTCAAAATCCCAAGGAAAACCTAGTTTTGAGCAAGTATTCTACTCTAACAGAGGAAGAGGCAAAGGTAGAGGTTTTGAAGTGGAAGAGGAAACAATAACCAAGACGAAGATCAACATTACAATCATGAAGGAGATAGAGGACAGTTTCAAGGCAGGGGGATCCAAAGCGGCCGTAGAAATTTCTAAAGAAATGATTTAGATAATGACAGTAAAGGATGTTGGAATTGTGGTAAACTTGGTCATTTTGAACATGATTGTAGGTTGAATAATCAAAATAACAAAAAACAACAAAACAACTATGCATAAACAAGTGCATATGATTTGGAGAAGTTGTTCTTAGTCCAACATTACATGATGAATACGATGTCTGCTGATGTTTCAAAGTTGAATGGTAATGTTTGATATGTTGATTCAAGTGATCCAAATCACATGATGAGGCATGTAGAATGGTTTAATAGTTTGTAGAAATTACTAGTCCTTGGATATGTTGAAATTGATGATGACACATCACATCTTATCAAGCATACAGGCAACATAGCACTATCTATGGAGGACAGGAAGGTAAAACATCTTACTGATGTGTTACATGTTTTGAATATAACAAAGAATTTGGTTTCTGTTGGACAAACGGTTGACCAGGGATTACAACTCAGGTACAATGTTGATGGTTTATATGTACAAGGGTACAAACAGGATGAAAGGTTGATCGCCAAAGGGAACAAAGTTGATAGGATGTTCACCTTGAATGTGAAAAATCTTGAAATGAATGCAGCCATGTTGCAAAAGGTGAAGGTGTTATTGTTGATATAGAGATTTAGCACAAGCGAATTGGACATGCAAATTTGTAGAAGCTAAAATTTATGCAATAAAAGGATCTTGTCAATGGATTACCAAATTTCAAGGTTGCAAAGATGCAAAAGATATGTATAGCATGTCAATTTGGTAAACAGTCAAGGTCATCATTTTGGCATGACAAGCATGTTAGTGAGAATGTGCTAGAAATAGTACATACAGATGTTGATGGGAGGATGCAAGTTTTATGTCACTTTCATTGATGAACATACACGAAAAGTATGGGTATATTTCCTGAAAGAGAAGAGTGAGGTGTTCACTCACTTCCAAAATTTTGAGGCTATGGTGGAAAAGCAAATAGGAAGTATATTCAGACATTGAGATTTGATTATAGGAGGTGATAATGAAAAAAGCATTAAAGAGGTAAAGCAACTCCTTATGAAGGAATTCGACATGAAAGATCCTGGTGTACTGCGCTATTTTTTGGGCATTGAGTTTATACATACAGAATTAGGTATATGGATGTCACAAAGGCAATATGCCTTCAGTATGCTGCAAAAGCATGGTATGGTTGATTGTAAGGCAATTTCTATGCCATTAAATCAGAATTTAAAGTTGGATACTACATCAAGTGAAGCATTGGAAAATGATACTATGTACAGGAAAGTTGTGTGAAGTTTGATATATCTCACAATTACAAGGCCTGATCTAAGCTACATTGTTTGACTTGAAAGCCAATTTATGGAGGTTCCCAGGAAACCACATTTAGATGCTTTGAGATGCGCTCTACGATATGAGAGTAATACTTTGGATTATGCATTTTTTTATGAACTTGGTGCAAAATTACAGGTTCATGGATACATCAATGTAGATTGGGCTAGTAGTATTCCAAATAAAAGATCTACTAGTGGCTTTCTATATTTCTCACTTGGAAGTGAAGCTATTACATGAAGTAGTAAAAAGCAACCCACTATTGCTTTCTCGAGTATAGAGGCTGAGTATAGAGGTGCTGCAATGGAAGCATGTGAAGCATCATGGCTAGAGATGCTACTTACAGATTTAGGTGTTGAAGTGCAAACGCCTATCATCATCTATTGTGATAATTTTAATAACAAACAATTAGCACAAAATCCTATTTTTCATGCTAGAACAAAGCATATTAAGGTACATTATCATTTCATTAGGGACAAAGTATTAGCAGTTGATATTGAGCTTGTTTATGTGAGGACAAATGAAGAGGTTGTTGATATCTCACTAGAGCACTTGGGCTTGAGAAGTTAAAGAAGTTTTGGAAGATTCTTGGACTACAGGACATGACATTGAGATTGAGGGGAGTGTGTTGGGTGTGTGCAGAAATGTGAGAGACACACAAGGAGCACAAATGCAACAAGGCACACAGAGAATATGGATGGTTAGAATAGCTCTCTCTATTCCTGATGATTAGAGCTGAAGCAAGAGCTAAATAATATCACTAAGTACAAAGTACCACCACATATGAGTGAATCATGTATGTGGTAATATGGGGGAAATTAGACCTCTAGCAAACACTAGAGTAAAAGGCCCATGTACAGGGAAAAGCTTCACATCAAAGCTACTCGAGGAACACATAAATGTAAGAAACCCCCTAGAGAAAATGATGTGAACACATAAAAGAAGTGAAAAATCAGCCCCCACTAGGCAATAAGCCTAAAGCTTTCAAACTTTTCCCATGGAAGAGCTTTGGTGAATATGTCTCCCACATTATTTTGAGTATGTACATATACCAAATCAATATCCCTACATAAAGGTGCTCTCTCACATAGTAATAATGCATCTCAATATGTTTGGTCCATGCATGAAACCATAGATTTTGTGCAACAAACAACACACTCTGATTATCAATGAGAATATGTGTAGCAAAATCAATGTCCATGCAAAGATCCATCAATAGGCATCTTAGCCATATACACTCTACTATAGCTATGAAAACTGCCATGTACTCAGCTTCAAAATTGGATGTCACCACTCTAGGTTGCTTCCTACTCAACCAAGATATGCATGAGTCTCCAAGGAAAAAGCAATTACCACTGGTGGATATGCTAGTATCATAACAACTCGCCCAATCATTATCCATAAAAGCATGCAAGCATGGTTGAATATCTCTGCCATAAAGGATTCCTAAACTCAAAGTGCCTTTGAGATATTTAAAGACACGTATCACCGCTTACCAATGCTTAGCGCCGGGGCTATGCATGAATCAACTCAACTTGGAAATTGCATATTGTATATCTTGCCTTGTGTTGTATGCATATATATGACATCCCACAGCTTGTTGATAAAGAAAAGTGTCTAATGCATCATTGGAATCATCAACAAAAAACCTAAATCCTATCTCAACGAATGTGGAAACTGGTCTGCAATCCTCAAAGTCAAAGTAATTGAGTATTTTTTCAACAGACTTTGCTTGATTCATATTAGTTACTCCCCTCAACAGATACAAACTCGATGCCAAGATAGTAGCTCAAAGGACCAAGATAAGTGACATCAAAAGTATGCTTCAAATCAACCATAAAGATGTCAAGTTTTGCATCACATGACCTAGTCAAGAGTATGTCATCAACATAAAGAATAATAACTGTAAGATTAAGTTTCAACAATAGGCATGTCGGATTCCTTCTTCTTTTCATTGCGCTTAGCAAGCTTTCCACACTCATCAATAGTATGAACAACCTTTCGATAATATTTGCATCTCTTCTTCTTTTCAAAATCAACATCATTAGAGGAATGAGTGGAAGAGGAAGGTTGAGGCTTTGGTTTTGATTAACCCAAAGCTAAACCATACTTGCTTTTCCCTTTTTGTGAGAGTGCTTGTGTTTGCTCAATCAAACGACTCCTATTCACTCTAGTTTGCTATTCTTGAAAAAGAAGAGACAAAACCACATCAAACGCATGCATAATCGGATTCCCTTTTGATAACCAAATGGATTGTAGTGGCAAAGCTTTGAAAAGATTATGGTAATCCTTTCAACAATGTAGAGATGAGTGATGCATCCAAAATAATCTCATCTATGTTTGCCAATTGCTCTTTCAAGTCTTTGATCTGTGTCACATACACATCCATATATTCATTTGCAACAATGCATACCTCCTCAAGTATGCAACATGTGTTTCATTATGCATGGCATACAAAGAAGTAAGAGTGTCCTATGCCAATCTTGATGTAGAACATGAACAAATGTGTGGAACTATATGATGCTTCATAGAAAGTGCAATCAATGCATGAGCTTGAGCATATTTTCCATCCCATCTAAGTTGCTCATGTGTAGGTGGAGAAGGAGTATGCATTGTATTTGAAGAAGATGCTCCATCTGTGATGGTAGACTGTGAAGTAAAAAAACCTATGTGTCTTCAATCTACATCTACCACTATGTTCCAAAGTCTTTTCACAACAAGAACATGTTTCATCATGTAAGACCACATTGAATAGTTGGTCCCATCAAGCTTATATTCAGCTTGAAGCATGCCTAACAAGTCATTGCTAACCATCATTTCACTAAAGAACAACAATGTGGCAAAATCTTTACTTCAACAAAAGCTCGAATGAGTGCTGAAATTTCAGCTCACAATCTGTCACTTTGATGACGATTATGGCTACATGAATGGCTTCAAAATGGGGGTGAACCCTGATGCAATTGGTAAATGCTTGTTGGCTATTGAAAATCATTGTTCTATGCTCCAAAGTCGATTTTCACATTGTTGGTAAATGCTTGTTGGCTATTGAAAATCATTGTTCTATGCACATCGCAATGCAAAAAACCAAAACTTGAAAAGGAGCTGAACCCGCTTTGATACCACTATTAGGTGTGTGTGTGTATGTGTGTGTGTGTGTGTGTAGAAGTGTGACAAACGCACAAGAACCACACACAAGGAGCACAAATGCAAAAAAACACATGGAAAATACAGACCCTCTCTATTGATGATGATAATAATCTAAGTAAGAGCTGAATAATATCCCTAACTACAAAGTACCACCACATATGAGTGAATCATGCATGTGGTATTATGGGAAAAAAAACATCTAGCTAGCACTAGAGTAAAAAGTGCCCATGTATAGGGAAAAGGTTCACATCAAAGCTACTCATGGAACACATAATTGTAATAGAGTGCTGAGATATCAAGCTGAACATGTGATGATCAAGGATGATACATATCACTCTTTCATTTTTTTGACATGTATAGTGGTCACTCCGGTATATGTCAGGGATGATTTAGTAAGCTTTACTAGATTTATCCATCGAGATTGATGGCACATATTTTTCTTGCCAGCTCACTCATTTGCGGACATTAGGTTTTTCCTTACGTATTGTTCTTTATATATTGCACCAGTT
Source organism: Ceratopteris richardii (assembly GCA_020310875.1). Lineage (NCBI taxonomy): Eukaryota > Viridiplantae > Streptophyta > Polypodiopsida > Polypodiales > Pteridaceae > Ceratopteris > Ceratopteris richardii. The sequence continues at coordinate 84,765,539 of CM035436.1, forward strand.
GTACTATCGTATTACATCATTCTCGTATGTTCTCTTTATGTAATAGAAGGAGAAAAAAAGGAAGATCGTTTTTCTTTGCCTCAATCTGTGTGTGTTCCTCTTTGAGAGTGTGTGAGTGAGATATCTTCCTTATCTCATTTCTCGTGACATAATGCATACATGAATAATGCATCCAATAGATTGTTGTTGGAAACCAACATTAGGTGCACCTCTATTGCAGAGAATAAAAAACGAGAGAAAGAGAGAAATAAAGAGGGGAAGAGAATTAGCATAGGTCCATAAATTTTTCAAAGAATTCACCATTTTCCTTTTCATATATCCCATCTTAGAACACTTAAAAGCCTTGTAAATGCATTAGAGGAGTCCTCTAGCTGCATATGCCCTCAAACATGCAACAAAAGCGATGTACAATAGTAGGCATTTAAGGATTCTAGAGAAATTTTCAGTCTCTTGTGTGAAAGGAGCAAACTTAAGGCACTTGTATATAAGTCACTTGGTGACACAATTGTAAATACTTTTATCCATAATACAAAGACTAACTTTTAAAATTTGTAATTCCTTCTTCTTGCTTGTGTATCTTTTTCTTTGTAAACTTGTCCATGTGTTTAAGCTGTCGCATGTATGCTTGGATGTGTTGTCTACCCCTACCCCTTCCCCACCTTTTTTTCACTAATATCGTGTGTGTGCGTGTGTGAAGCATAGGGAGTTCTTAGGTGTAGGTAGGTGATTCTTCAGACTTAGTTTTTTGTTCCCACATCTACCATCACTAGAGCACACATTTCTATGCACTTGACCGCATCATACTCTCATTTTGATCATTTAGTGTGTATATCAAACCACCATTATGTGCAATTGTTGGATGTGTGAGGGTTAGCTAGTCTCACTTGTCACGAGTACATATGACCTTGTGAGTCCGACCCACACATTTTTGGTGTCGTTTTTGAGGATGAGTGTTGGCATCAGCTATAGCCAGAAGCATCGGTGGAGAGGAAGCATATAAGAAGTGGTGCATGGAAATCAGAGGGAGACTACTTCATCAATTATTTAAGATCTATTCAATTATAATGATCAATCTTTGATTCAAACACCAACAATGATTCTAATCACTAATCGTTGTAACATAGAAACATAGAATTTTGTTGCACGAAGCTCCATTTTGTATAAGTTGAGGAGTCCTCAAGCTTGAGGAACCTAAATAGAAGGTACTTTGATAGTGGAGCAAACAAACATATTACCCCGCAACGCAGTCAACCTTGCCCCTATAGGCAATACTATCACATGCACCAACAACTCCTCTTATCCTATCATGGGAGTTGGTAAGGTCATTTTGACTACTGTTGATGGTAGTTCTTTTACATTTTCAGATGCTTTATTTGCACCAAGGATCAAGAAGAATCTGTTATCAGTTTCAGTTTAGCCAAAATTGGCTTGGTTGCGAAATTTGTTGACATTAGATGTACAGTTCATGATTTGTCAAATGGCGATGTGATTATTGCTTCTCGCATTTTATGTCTTGGGCTATATAAGGTCATAGACTATGAAAAAACTGTGAATGATTTGGCATGTGCAGTACATGATTCTCAGGCGATGGCACATGCAAAGCTTTGGCATGCATGCTTTGGTCATATGAATTTTGCTAGTTTGCTACACCTATAGAAATATGAAATGGTGTCCTCTCTGCCCAAAGTTAAGACACCTGGTAAACATGTATACGAAGGCTATATTTTGGGCAAAATGTAGCATTCCTCATTCCCAAAAAATGGTTCAGTTCAAGCTACTCAGAAATGGTAGCTTTGTTCAAAGTGATGTTTATGGTCCTATGTAGACACCCTCTTTTGGCAACTATCTTTACTTCGTGACTTCCATCGATGATTTTTCAAGGCATGCATGCGTATATCCATTGAAGCAAAGTCCGAAGTGTTTATGTGCTTCAAACAATTTATGGTTTTGGCTGAAAATCTATCAGCATGTAAAATTGGCACCCTCCATTCTGATAGAGAGCGGGAATATATGTCTTCTAACTTTAATGCATTTCTGGTTGAACGTGGGATAAAACATCAGTGTATAGTGTCGTATACACCTCAATAGAATGGAGTTGTTGAACGAAAGAATAGATCACTCGTGGAGATGGCGAGGTGTATGGCCAAGAGTCAGGCTTTACCACATATTTTTTGGCTCGAGGCTATCATGTGTGCAACATATGTACTTAACAGGTGTCCCACTGAAGCATTGCACTCTATCACTGCATATCAAGCTTGGCATGGCCGCAAGCAATTTGTTGCTCACCTCCATGTTTTTGGTTGTCTAGCATATGCATTAGTGCCTGAACAACAACACAAGAAATTGGATCATAAAGTAGTGAAATTTATTTTTGTTGGGTTCTACCGTTCTGAAAGAAAAAGGCTATCATCTGTATCATCCTCAAAGTAAATGCATTTTCGTTAGTTATGATGTTGTTTTTGTGGAAGATTATATTCAGCCACTACTTTCATGTACTGAGGAGAGATCTGTTAGCTCCAAAGACATGTATGATACTTTGCTTCCCTTTCTTACAGGTGAAAAATCTAGCACTGGTCCTAATGAGGTAACTTCTTAGCTTTTACAGGTTTCATGTGATGATGCAAATCATTCCATTTTTTATCCAAATTTGCATGATGCACTTGTTGATAAAAGAGTTGATATTGAGGAGAACAAAAACTATGCCAAAATGGTTGGTGCAGACTTTGCGTGACGAAAAATTAGATGCACCTCCGTATATTGTACTCGATCAGGCTCTCATAATGGCTCTTGAGCATCAGATTGCTATGTTATGGCTACTTCTAGTCTCTGTGATGAGAATGAACCCATTTCATTTGATGAAGCACAAAATTGTTGGAGTTAGATGTCTGCAGAAGCACGCAAACAACACAAGGAAGAAGAAGAAGCTTGAAGCAAAACACACAATACTGAATGTATTACTAGAGAATGTACAAAGATAAGTGGGAATAGGCATATACACAAGCCAAGGGAAAAAAACCTCCTAAAGAGGGTAAAAAGTTCCCCGACGCTCCTAGAGTGTTCACACACATCACTACCTAAATATATCAACAAATCCCTGTTGGATTTAGACGTCTGCGAAAGCACGCGAACAACACAAGGAAGAAGAAGAAGCTTGGAGCACAACACACAAAACTGAATGTATTAATAGAGAATGTACAAAGATAAGTAGCCCATTAGGGCAATAGGCGTATATACAAGACGGGGGAAAAAAACCTCCTAAAGAGGGAAAAAAATGGCCCGGCGGTCCTAGAGTGTTCACACACATCACTACCTAAATATATCAACAAATCCCCCCTGGGAGTGATGCGGTGAACAAGGAGCTGGCACTCATGTATAAGGAAGTGCCAAGCTATGTGGAAATCAGTCCACGAAAGGAAGTAAGCCCAAAGCTTTGCGGAAAGCTTCAAACTTCTCCCTAGGCAGAGCCTTCTTGAAAAGGTCTGCAATGTTCTCCTTCGTGGGCACATATGCCAAGCTTATCTCCCCAACAGAGAACCTCTCCCTGACATAATGATAATGCACCTCAATGTGCTTAGTGAGAGCATGGAACACAGGGTTCCTCGCAACTGCCAGTGCGCTCTGACTCTCAGTGAAGATGGTGGTGGCAGAGGATTGACCAACACCCAAATCAGCCATAAGGCATCTGAGCCACACACACTCAACAGTAGTTGTGAAAGCTGCCCTATACTCAGCCTCACAACTGGAAGTGGCCACAATAGGCTGCTTCTTGCTCAACCAAGATATACATGAGCTACCAAGCATGAAGCAAAAGCCACTAGTGGACACACGAGTGTCATAGCAACCAGCCTAGTCTGAGTGAGAAAAAGCATGCAAATCTGGTGGTAGTGATCCCCCCTTGGGATAAAACAACCCAAGTAGCCGAGTACCACTCAAGTAGCGAAAGATGCGCTTAACCGCCTGCCAATGCTTGACACCTGGGTTAATGCATAAACCTGCTCATTTATGAGACAAAAAACTGAATATCTGGCCGAGTAATGCATAAACCTGCTCATCTATGAGACAACAAACTGAATATCTGGCCGAGTAATGCATAAGTAAATCAGGCATCCAAGAGCCTGCTGATAGAGGATAGCATCAAATGCATCTCCAGCATCATGAAGACTCAATCGTAAACCTGTCTCCATAGGAGTGGCAATAGGCTTACAGTCTTCAAGGCCAAAACGCTACAATAATGTGTCAATATATTTTGTTTGACACAAAGCCAATCCATCATCAACTTGCATAAACTGAATGCCCAAATAGTGATGCAAATGCCCCAAATCAGACATCTCAAATGAGATATGCAAATCAACCTTAAAATCAGCAATATGCTTCTCAATAGGACCAGTGAGCAGCATGTCATCAACATAGACAACAATGATTAGAAGCACATCATTAGCACGCTTAACATATAAGGTGCTCTCAGTTGGACTGTTCACAAAACCATGTGCAATCAGATAGGCATGTATCTTCTCATACCAAGCACGTGGTGCTTGCTTTAAACCATATAATGCCTTCTTTAACCTGCACACGTGGTTTTCATGCCCTTTCTGCACAAAACCACGGGGCTGGAAAACATACACTTCTTCATGCAAGTCACAATTCAGAAATGCAGTTTTAATATCCAACTGATGTACATTCCAACCATGATGGGCTGCAAGTGCACAGATGCTCCGAACAGTAGTCATACGACATGTGGGTGCAAAGGTCTCATCAAAATCAATGCCTCTTTCCTGTGCATAACCTTTTGCAACAAGCCTAGCCTTATACATGTCGATCAGAATGGAGGGTGCCCATTTTACATCCTGACAGATTTTCAGCCAAAACCAAAAACTGTTTGAAGCACAAAAACACTTCAGACTTTGCCTTCAATGGATATACCCATGCATGCCTGGAAAAATCGTCAATGAAAGTCACGAAGTAAAGATAGTTTCCAAAAGAAGGTGTCTGCATAGGACCACAGACATCACTATGTACAAGCTGCAATCTCTATGTAGCCCAAACTGAACCATCTTTTGGAAAGGAGGAACGCTGCATTTTGCCCAAAATATAGCCTTCACATACATGTTTTCCAGGTGCCTCAAGCTAGGGCAAAGAAGACACCATATCAGATTTCTGCGGGCGTAGCAAACTAGCAAAATTTAGATGACCAAAGTGTGCATGCCAAAGCTTTGCGTCTCACATAGCCTGAGAATCATGAACTGCACACGACGATCATTCACAGATCTTTCATAGTCTATGAGCTTATATAGCCCACGATAGAAAATGCCAGAAGCAATAATAACATCGCCATTTGACAGATCATGAACTATACATCTGTCATCAACAAATTTCACAACCAAGCCAATCTTGGCTAATGTAGAAACTGATAACAGATTCTTCTTGATCCCTGGCACAAATAAAGCATCTCACAAGGTGAAAGAACTACCATCAGCAGTAGTTAGAATGATCTTACCAACTCCCATAACAGGATAAGAGGAGTTGTTGGCGCATGTGACAGTATTCCCTATAGGGGCAGGCTCGAGTGAAGAGAAGAAACTGCGCTGCGAGGTAATATGTTTGGTCGCCCCACTATCAAAGTACCAAACATTTGAGTCCACTACAGACATGCACTGCTCATGAGAATATGGGTCAAAACTGCAAACAGTAGTAAACGCCCATTCTTCTTCCTACACAAGATTAGCAGACTCTATTTTTGGTGTAGAGGCTTCTGCAACAACCATTCGAGCCTCCTTTTTCTTTGCCTCTTTTGAAACCAGTTTTGGACAGTTCTTTATGATATGATCATTCCCTTTACAGTACTTTCAAAACAATTTCTGCTTTTCTGATTTCTTCTCATTTTTATCCTAGTTCTTCGAATGTGCAGCATTTGCAAATTTTTGCTTACTAGTAGAACCCATTTTCCTTTGCCCTTCTGACTAGCCAGGAAAGCTTGATCTGCAACACGCATAATGGACCTATTCTGCCTGGACTGATCTTCCTGTAACAGAACAGAGATTAACTCCTCAAATGAGAAGGCATTTGGATTGCCTTTCATCATCAAGCGAAGAGTAGAAGCAAAACTCTGATATGAATCAGGAAGACCATTCACAACGGTTTGAACAAGTGAGCTATTTGGTATAACCTCATCAGTAGAAATCAACTGTTCCTTCAAGTCTTTGATCTTTGTTAGAAAACTGTCCATATAATCACCTTCATTCATGTGCTCACTCTCCAACTATTTTCGAAGTTAAGCAACACAAGCCTCATTCCTAACCTGGTACAATGTGGTAAGTGTATCCCAAGCATCCTTTGTTGTTCTGCAAGAGCGAATGTGAGGAATAATAGCACGTTTGACAGACAGAGCTATCAATGCATGTGCTTGAGAATCTCTGCCATCCCAACGAATTTGCTCTATAGTAGGTGCAACAGAAACAATAGGACGAATACGAATCTGCACAATATCATCTTTGATACCATCTCCATCACCTTCAGCACCTGTATTTGTAGTAGTTGTAGTCGCAGGTGTAACAGGACGTCTTTCAACACCCTACACAATGTTCCACAGTCCTTTTGCAACCAATACATGTCGCATCATATAAGCCCATAATGGGTAGTTGGTACCATCCAACTTATCCTCAACAACCAACATACAGAATACATCACTGCTTTCAGCCATGGCCGGTGACTAAAATACCTTGATGCAGAAAATTGATTGTATCTCAAAAAGTTGAACAGAACTACCAAGACGAGTTCTGCTAAACCTGTAGCAGACTTCGAGACACTTGTACTGGCGAATCGAAACAGGTATATACCTTTGGCACAAAAAGACAAAATAGCCTGCACAAGTGCTGCGATAGTGCGTTCGGAGGGCAAAACGACCTGAGATCATGATTTCGGCACTAGACAGCGAAGCTGTTTTGATCTCTTAAACACCCTGAGTATGCTCACCAAATTTCGTGCGAATCTGAGACGACAACCAAAGGAGTATTGATGACATCCTACATGAAGCGGCGACCTGCTCTGATACCAATTGTTGGAGTTAGACGTCTGCGGAAGCACGCAAACAGCACAAGGAAGTGTTCACACACATCACTACCTAAATATATCACCTCGTAGTGATGCGGTGAACAAGGTGCTGGCACACATGTATAACGAAGTGCCAAGCTATGTGGAAATCACTCCACAAAAGGAAGTAAGCCCAAAGCTTTGCGGAAAGCTTCAAACTTCTCCCTAGGTAGAGCCCTCGTGAAAACGTCTGCAATGTTCTCTTGCGTGGGCACATATGCAAAGCTGATCTCCCCAGCAAAGAACCTCTCCCTAACATAATGATAATGCACCTCAATGTGCTTAGTGCAAGCATGGAACACAGGGTTCCTCGCAATCGCCAATGCGCTCTGACTGTAAGTGAAGATGGTGGTGGCAGAAGACTGACCAACACCCAAATCAGCCATAAGGCATCTGAGCCACACAGACTCAACAATCGCTGTGAAAGCTTCCCTATACTCAGCCTCACAACTGGAAGTGGCCACAGTAGGTTGTTTCTTGCTCAACCAAGATATACACGAGCTACCAAGCATGAAGCAAAAGCCACTAGTGGACACATGAGTGTCATAGCAACATGCCCAATTAGAGTAAAAAAAAGCATGCAAATCTAGCGGTAGTGATCACCCCTTGGGAAGCCAAGTAGCCGAGTACCACTCAAGTAGCAAAAGATGCGCTTAATCGCCTGCGTAAATCAGGCATCCAAGAGCCTGCTGATAGAGAACAACATCAAATGCATCTCCAGCATCATGAAGACTCAATCGTAAACATATCTCCATAGGAATGGCAATAGGTTTAGAGTCTTCAAGGCCAAAACGTTGCAATAATGTGTCAATATATTTCGTTTGACCCAAAGCCATTCCACCATCAACTTGCATAAACTGAATGCCCAAGTGATGTAAATGCCCCAAATCAGACATCTCAAATGAGGCATGCAAATTAGCCTTAAAATCACCAATATGCTTCTCAATAGGATTAATGAGCAGCATATCGTCAACATAGACAACAATGATTAGAAGCACATCATTAGCACGCTTAACATACAAGGTGCTTTTAGTTGGAATGTTCTCAAAACCATGTGCAATCAGATAGGCATGTATCTTCTCATCCCAAGCACATGGTGCTTGCTTTAAACCATATAATGCCTTCTTTAACCTACACACCTGGTTTTCATGCCCTTTTGCTCAAAGCCACGGGGCTGAAAAACATACACTTCTTCATGCAAGCCACCATTCAGAAATGCAGTTTTAATGTCCAACTGATGTACATTCCAACCATGATGGACTCCAAGTGCACAAATGCTCCGAATAGTAGTCATACGGCATGTAGGTGCAAAGGTCCCATCAAAATCAATGTCTCCTTCTTGTGGGTAACCATTCGCAACAAGCCTAGCCTTATACGTGTCACTGTTCCATCGGGCTTATGCTTCAGCTTGTAAACCCACTTAGTGCCAATGGCCTTCTTGCCAGGAGGCAAGTCACATAAAGACCAAGTACCATTCTTCATTATATCATCATATTCAGATTGCATAGCAGCCATCCAATTTTCTGAAGTTTGTACCTCGTCAAATGAAACAGGCTCATTCTCATCATAGAGACTAGATACAGCCATAGCATAGCAATCTGATGCAAAAAAGGCACTATGAGACCCTGATCGAGTAGGATATGATAGAGATGCATCTAATTTGTTGTCACGCAAAGTTTGCACAAACCATTTTTGCGTAGTTTTTGCCTCCTCAATGTCAGCTCTTTCATCAACAAGTGCATCATGTAAATCTGCATCAGAAATGGGATGATCTGCATCATCACATGAAACCTGCAAAGGCTGAGAAGTTGCCTTATTAGGACCAGCACTAGACTGTCCACCTATAAAAAGAGGCCGCAAAGTATCATACATGTCTTTGGAGCTAACAAATGTCTCCTTAGTACATGAAAGCAATGGTTGAATAGCATCTTCCACAAACAACATCACGGCTAACCAGAATGTGTTTAGTCTCTGGATGATATGGACGATAGCCTTTACTTTCAAAACTGTACCAAAAAAAAATACATTTTACTCCTTTATCATCCAATTTTCTATGATGTCGTTCAGGCACTAATGCATATGCCAAACAACCAAAAACACGCAGATGAGCAATAGATGGCTTGCGATCATGTCAAGCCTCATATGGAGTGATAGACTGCAGCGCTTTAGTGGGACACCTTTTAAGTACATATGTTTCACACATGATAGCCTCAAGCCAGAAACTGTGTGGTAAAGCGTGATTCTTGACCATACACCTCGCCATCTCCATGAGTGACCTGCTCTTTTGTTCAGAAACTCCATTATGTTGAGGTGTATACAACACTCTACACTAGTGGTTTATCCCACGTTCAAATTCCATAGGCATAATTACCTCCAGCCCATATGCCAATTTAAAAGGTGTACTTCTGGTAGCAACTTTATAAGTAGTGCGGTAAGCTCATAAGTTCGAAGGAAGGAATCGATCCCAACACTCCAGACATTATAGCAGAAGTTTCTTTAGCATGTTAAGAAGGGTTTTATTGTTACTTTCGACGAGTCCGTTTGCACGAGGATAATAAGGGGAACTAAATTTATGGAAAATCTTAAAGGTGCGAGTGAGCACTTGCATTAAGATATTAGCAAAATGTGTACCTTGATTAGAAACAATCTCCAAGGGAAGACCGTAACAAGGAAAACCATCACTCATCAAACATTTGGTGACCACCGAAGCAATTGTGGACCGTAAAGCCCAGGCTTCAGCCCACCAAGTAGCATGGTCAGTACAGGTAAGAATATACCGATGATTGGTAACCGTAGCAAGAGGCGTAATGGGGCCAATGAAATCCAATCCCCACTTTTGAAAAGGCTTAAGGGAAAGGACAGGCTGCTGTTGTAACGGTTGCCCAGATCATTGGCAAGCATCACACTGTTGGACAGTAGCAATGTCACGATGCATAATGGGCCACCATAATCCACTTTGCATAATTTTCCGGGTATGTAAGGTCGACTGAAAAATGGCAACCGGACGGAGCAGAATGAGCCATTTGAATGACAACAGAAACTTCATGTGGTGGGATACATCGTAAAAGCATGCCAACTGGATCCATATAATACAACTGTCCCACAATTATCCGAAATCGACAACTGTACATGGCCAATTTATAGCGAGCAGACATGGAAGTATTCCTCGGGGGACAGCCACTGGTTAGAAAAATCATAAGGGTATCATAGTACGATGGTGTCGCACGGAGAACCTGGGAATCATCCTGAACTGACTCAGTCGCATAGATAGCTGGAGTGGTATCATCAATACCACTGGGGAGTTCACTGGAATCAAGCTGAGATAAAAAATTAGCAAGAGCATGCACTGACCCCGAGACATGGACCACCTCATAATCAAATTCTTGCAACAACAATATCCACCTGGCTAATCTGCCCCCTAAATGTTGCTGTCGTACAAGATAAATCAGAGCAGCATGATCCACATGAAAGATAAATGGGCGTCCGAGTAAATAGTGCCGGAATTTTTTGACCGAATAAACTAAACCAAGACATTCACATTCAATGACAGAGTAATTCCGTTCAGTAGCAGCTAATCGTCCACTAGCATAATAAATAGGGCGAAACCACTTGTCCTGTTGCTGCATTAACACACTGCCGATTGCACTGTCAGATGCATCCACAAAGACATGGAACAAGAGTTGCCAGTTCGATGCTTGCAGAATAGGAGCCTATGTTAAGAGTGTTTTCAAACGATCAAATGAACGTTGGCATTCCTAAGTCGATGCAAACTGTCGAGGATTGCTAGTAATCAATCCATTCAGTGGGATAGCCACATGAGCGAGCCACCGAAGATGTCATCCATGCTAGCGTATTTGTCCAAGTAATCTCATAACTTCCTTTGGTGTCGTAGGGGCAAGTGCATTCAACACTGCTTTCACTTTATCAGGGTCCACTTGAATGCCATGTTGTGAAATAATATGACCGAGCAATTTGCCACACGACATTGAAAAGACTGATTTATAACAAAAAATCATCCAAATACACCCGCATAAACGTAGTTAAGTAGGGAGAAAAGATTTCCTGCATGTATCATTGAAAGCTATTGGGAGCATTATGGAGACCAAACGACATCATCATACAAGCATATACACCCCAATTCATAATAAATGCAGTTTTTGGAATATCCATTTCAGCCATGCGCACTTGATTATAGCCACTATAACCATACAAAAAGGAATACATTTCTCGTCCAACAACGTCATCTAGCATCGTGTCCAAAAATGGAAGTGGAAAGGGATTAGGCACTGTAGTTGCATTCAACTTTTGGTAATCCACACAAATGCGTAATTACTTGTTTTTCTTCGGGAAAATGACAATATGAGAGATCCATTCAACATGTTCAATGGGAACAATGAAACCTACTTTCAACAGCCGATCCAATTCAGCCTTCAGTTGAGCCACATAATTGGGATTCATTCGGTAACTGGGTTGTTTAATTGGCCGCAAATCTAGTTTTAGCATCACATGGTGTTGGTAGATACGAGGGTCCAATCCTTTCATATTGCGATAATCCCATGTGAATACATCAGCAAATTCTTTCAGCGACTGTAGTAAATTGTCTTGAAGGTTTTCGGTAACCCAGCCTTAAGCTTAATCGGCTGCGGATTAGCCTCATCTCCAAATTACAAGTGATTAGTTTATCTTCCAGTACATAAAACTATCGGGGCATGGAGATATCCTCAGATGGATGGAATAATTACTAGAGAGTCGCAGCATCCAAGACCTGATCCGTAATTGGATCCACTCCTTTGGTAAGCGGAGCTACCGTACAAGCGGTCGGAGTGCAATTATCCACAATGGCTTGTAAATCAACGATACCCAGTGCTAGCAAATCCTCATTAGCATTGAGTAAAGCTTCTTCTTCATCATTTGAAAGTCCATCCAACATATGCACGGGTTCAACCACGTAAGGTCGAGCATGAAGGTCGCAAGGCTTCATCTCATCCAAGGGTACCACATATTTCTGATGATCGCTTTTGAAAACAAGTTCATGTGCAGACAATCCTGTAACACTTTTGCTTGTTTCAACCAGGGCCTCCCGAATAGTAAGTTATAATCAAGACTTGACTCAGGTATTTCCAAAACAACAAAAGACATTTTGAACATCGCTCCCTAGAGGGTAATGGGTATATCACGCATAAAACCCACTAGATGTACCCTAGATTGATCAGCCATTCTTAGAAAAATTTGGATGGGTTCAATCTGAGTCCATCTTAACCTTTTACAAAGTGCGGTTGTAGCAATATTCACACCTGAGCCTCCCTCAATTAATACTTGTGTAATTTTGTGGTTTTTATACCATACCGTAATTAAAGGAACATCATGGTCCACCATAGAATCAAGTTCCGAATTAATAGGTGTTTTAGCAAGTGTACACAAAGATCCTAGATTGATTTGTTGCTAGAATTGTTGTCGTATACCAGGGACCAAGACTAACACTTGCCCCAACAGTATCGTAATAGATGCTTTCGATAAAATATTCCACAACACAAATAGGAATATGCAGAATAGACTGCAACCGGAGGGGTGTAGACAACGCCCTAGATGAAGCGTTGACTTGCTCTGATACCAATTGTTGGAGTTAGACATTTGCAAAAGCACGCGAACAACACAAGGAAAAAGAAGAAGCTTGGAGCACAACACACAATACTGAATGTATTACTAGAGAATGTACAAATATAAGTAGCCCATTAGGCCAATAGGCATATATACAAGCCAGGGGAAAAAACCTCCTAAAGAGGGAAAAAAGTGCCCCGGTGGTCCTAGAGTGTTCACACACATCACTACCTAAATATATCAACAACTCATTGTACTCACTCTGCACTATGCACTATTCACGGTTCTGGTTCGGTTATGAAATTCGATTATCAAGTTCGTTTATCAAGTACTCATTGTGCTCACTATGCTCACTATACTCATTGTACTCACTGTGCAGTGTGCACTATTCATGATTCCGATTCAATTATCAAATTCGATTATCAAGTTCATTTATCAATTTGGTTATCCATGCGATTACTCAAATTATCAAGATTTTTTATCAACTCGGTTATCCATGTGGCTACTCCTGCAGCTTACTCCAAGGTGTAGTCTAAGGCATAGAGCTATGGCATAACTTTGGCATCTTTGGATTCTCTGGCACTCACGGTTCTGTTGGTTCATTTTGGTTCTGTTGGCTACATGAAAACCAATTCTAACTTATGAGTGGCAATAAGAGCTTCCTTATTCCCCTAGTTAGCCTACTTATTTCTATAGTTAGCTTATTTAGTTCCTTATTTAACATGTAATGGATTTGAACCCACAACTTGACACTTCCAAGAGATAAGCTTTATCCACTAGCCTATTTTCACTTATTGATACCCCATTCCTTTTAATTGATATTTAACACAAATTTTAACACTTTTTTCACCTTACTTACTTATTTATTTATTTATTTAACACTCTCTTTCCTTTATTTATTTATTTATCAAACACTCATTTATTTTATTTATTTATTTATTTATCATTATTATTATTATCATCATTATTATTTTATATATACACTATTGTTAACATTCTTTTCACATGCTTAATCCTAGATATTGATTCTATATAAGACCATGGACCCTACCCATAATACCGAGGATTTTGGTAAATCACCCCTACCCGGGATATCAATCGAGCAACAATTAGAGCTTTTGTAGCACGAACTCCAACATGCCCAAAATGAGATTAAGGAATGTGTTGCTGCACTCCAACAAATGCAAAGTGATGACAACAACCTAGTTATGGTGGTGAAGGCCATTATCACCGCTCAAGAACATGGCACATATTCCAAGATTGGTGCCAAAAAATTACAATTCTCTCGATTCAATGGATGAAAGGATGGCCAATTTGTTGGCTATCCCAATTTGACGACTTTTATTCTGACAAATCCTATTCTGAAATTGAAAAAGTGAAGTTTGTTACTAATTATTTGGTGGGTAAGGCCGAGTTATGGTGGAATGTTTTATGGCATAGCACTAGCTGCCCCACCACATGGATTGCATTTCAAGAAAAGATCAAGGAGTCCTTCCTTCCTTCCCACTTCCATTTACATGCTCATCCATCATGGACAACTTTTGGATGGAAAGATGGAGATACTGTGTCCACCTACACTGTACATTTTTGGCAATGAGTACTAATTATTTGTTTGCTTGAAACGATTCCTGAAGATACCTTGCAATAGAAATATGAAGATGGGTTGGAGATGGGAATCCAAGTCAAGCTCAACACACTATGTCCCACAACCCTCTATGAAGCTATTTCTTTTGCATATGATGTTGAGAAGGAGTATTAGTCAATTACCAAGTCTATTCGCTTACAACAAACACGCCAATGACAACAACCAATCAAGCCCAATTTTCCTTTCAAGTGCCCTTTCACCACTTTTTCTTCCCCTACTTTTCAGCACCCTCCTTAATCCAATTTCACACCAGTTCACAAGCCAACCCCCTTATACCATATCAAACCTCCAACCCTTCAAACTAGGATGATGGATGCTCAACCAAAGAGGCCCTGTATCACTTGCTAGCATTGTGGTAAGTTTGGTTATAGTAAAACTAAATGTAGGTTCCAAACTAACGATATGAAACCTGTCGAAGCTCAAGTACACAACATGGAGGTGGTTCATGAAGACACTCAACGTGATTGGATCGAAGAAGCATTGGAAAAGGATCTAAGTACCTTGGGTAACAAAATTTCTATTCATTCTTGACTTTTCATGCAAGGTAGTATTAATGGTGAAGTTGTTCATATTTTACACGATGATGGTAATTTGCATTATTTTTTTTCTTCTACACTAATGCAAACTCTCTAATTACATCCACTTCTTTCTATCTATAAAGATAGGCTTCATTTCAAGGAAATAGATATAATGTTACAAATGAAGTGTGTAACATTCAGATTTATATAGGTTCATACATAGATGAATGCACATTCTTAATTGCTGCTTTGCAGTGGTATGCCTTCTCATCATCATTATAATCCATGCATTGTTATAATACCTAGTTCTTCTCCCTTCGGAGCACCTGTTCTCTAAGTGGAGAAGAAGAATAAGACTTATGGGATGTGCATTGACTATAGAGCACTCAATAAGATCACAATTAAAAATAGATATGCTATTCTTAGGATAGATGATTTGCTAGATATAACTTCATGGAGCACATGTTTTTAGCAAAATTGATCTTAAATCTGGGCATCACTAGATACAATGACACAAAATGACATTTATAAGACTGAGTTTAGAACTCAAACTGGTCACTTTGAATTCATGGTAATGCCATTTGGACTCACCAATGCACTTACTACATTTGCACGTATGATGAATAACATTTTTCTTGATTATTTCTTGTTTTCTTTGATGATATACTTGTTTATAGTGAGAATGATAGTGACATGAAAAACATTTAGCAATTTTCTTCAATTTGTTATGCAAAAACAAAATTTATGCCAATCTTGAAAAGAGTTATTTCTTTCAAAAAAAATTAGAGTATTTAGGCCATATTGTTTCTAGTCAAGGCATTCATGTAGATCAAAAGAAAATTAAAGTAATTGAAGAATGGCATGTTCCTCATTCTATGAATGATATATGCTCTTTTCTAGGGTAGCTAGTTATTATAGAAAGTTTGTAAAATGATTTTCTTATTTAGCACTTCTATTCACATTATTATTGAAGAAAAAGTTAAAATTTGCATGGGATTAACACAACAACAATCTTTTGGAAAAATCAAACATGCACTTTCTCATGCATCTGTTTTGCAATTACCAAGTTTCGCACAACCTTTCCATGTAGTTAATGATGCTAGTGGTTTAGGTATAGCTTTTGTATTAATGTAAAATGACCATCCTATTGCATTTGAAAGTAGGAAACTAAAACCTTCTGAAAAGAATTATAGTACATATGATAAGGAGCTTTTAGCAACATTACCTTATGGGTTCTAAAGTTCTAATCAAAACAGACCAACAGACTATTAAGCATTTATTAAATCAACCATTGATTTTTGAAAGACACATTAAATGGGCTTCATTCATACATAATTTTCACCCTATGATCCAATATCAACCTAGCAAAGCTAATGTTGTAGTTGATGCCCTTAGTCGCATCCCATCCCCACAAACAAATATTGTTTTAATCAATAATATTTCTACTGCTCATATTCATTCATTTCATGACATGATTCCTGCTTATGCATATGATTTGTATTTTTCACAAACATGGAAATGTTTCAATAATTCTACGATATTTAGTGTGGATCACTACACTTTTCATAAGGGATTCTTGTATTTCCAACATAAGTTATGCATTATACAAGGTTTGATTCATGAACCACCCTATATGGGTCATAGGGGCATACAAAGTACTATTTCTATGTGTAAAGAATTTTCGTTTTGATTGAATATGGAAAAGGATATTGCATAATATGTTTCCTATTGCATTGTGTGTCAATGTGTGAAACGACATCATGGTAAAGCATTTGGATTATTAATGCCACTTCCAATACCTAATGGACCACGGGAACAAATTTCTATGGATTTTATTACTGGTTTTACTACAACTTCATCTCATAATGATATGATTTGGACAATTTTTAATAGGTTTAGTAAACAAGCGTATTTCATTCCTGGCAAAACGACTATTTTTGCACCTCACATTGCTAAGTTAATTATTAAATGTATTTTACAACATCATGGTTTTCCAAAAGCTATTCTTTCAAACCTCAATGTTCATTTTTGTAATCACTTTTGGGTTGCATTAATTCAAAATTTAGGTTCCAAAATAGACTTTAGCTATGCATTTCATCTTGAAAGTAATGGGAAAAGTGAAGCTACAAATAGTGCTATTTTAGATTTATATGTTGTCATTCAAAAGACAATACACTCTGCCCAAAAAAATGGAGTACATATGACATGTACTCTAGTGGCAACCAAAACATGATTTGATAAAGCAAAACACTATCGAATACAAAATGGATTAATAGAATGAACCATGAACCATGTACAAAAGAGATATATATTCCATAAATGAAGCATGTAGAAAAGTGTGGCAAACCACTGCCATATATGAGCCAAATACAAAATGTGGCAAAGCACTACCATATAGGAAACAAATACAAAATTATAGTGCACCACTGCCATATATAAGACAATACAAAATTGTGGCACACCACTACTATAGACATGCCCAAAGGGATCAAAACATCTACATCTGTAGTCCTGCAACAAAGAACATTCATGAAATGAGACAAATTGGCATGATTAAACAACAAGTAAAAATACCAAACCAAGTTTATAAGCTCACCTCATCGTAGATGCTCCCATGAAATGACTTCACTGCATCCCTTGAAGTCCTCCAATAGTGCAGCCAATCCATGATGATATCCATAAGCCTTCTCGGTTCATGTCAGAGGAAAACCCACTGCCAACTCCTGCAAAATGTTAGATGAAAATACATGATGTGCTTAACACAAACAAATTCAATAATCAAAATGATACTTACAAACTCTTGATACATAGTGTCATATCCGTTGCTACCCAAATGTGACGATCCGATCGTATCTAGATGTGTGGTTGCTGCATCTCGCTACTAGTGACATTGATCAAGAGTTTGCTTCTGCTCATCACAAATCATATCCTACTCCTCATCATCTAGCCATATAGGCTTCAGTAAGCCAGCTCTAAAAGCATCACAAGCCTTGGATCATCGATGAGACATAATCTCACATGCCGTGTGTTGAATCCACTCTAAGCTGACACTAGGATGCCCGTGTGCTAGCCGAAACTCCTGATAGATCATCTCTGTGATAGAATTTTTATGATCTTTATTGTGTTTACTCCATTTCAACATGAAAATGTCCAAAGTATATGGAGCAAAGCTGTTGTATATGCTAATGCATGGCCTTTTTTATTGCATCCATAACTAGGGCTCCATCACGTATGCTATGCACCTTGGAGTCATCATGGTCATGAGCACCCCAAGGTGTACGTGGTGTACCATGTGGCATACCTACATCTGACGTACTCACTCTAGAGGTAGAAGTGGGAGACACAACATCCATCGCAGTGCCTCCACAAGATCTACCTCCTCCAGAGCCACCTGTAGATCCACTCCTCGAACCTCCTCCTCCAGAGCATGACCTCGATCGACAAGACAAGCTTGTACATGTATCATGCTGAGGTGTTGAATGCATATGTTGACTAATAGAGCCACTAGGAGATGGCAGAAAAGGCGATCGTGGTGGAGACATACCTCCGATGGGAGTAGTCCTGCCCAGAGGAGTGAGGCCGACGTGAGTGAGGCCGATAGGAGTGAGGCCGACAGGAGTGAGACCGGTAGGAGTGAGGCCGACGAGTGATACCATGAGCGATCTAGTACTATGACATGGCAACCATATATGCGATAAGTACCTGAGGTATAAATTCCAAGAACTGCTTCTCTGTCATGGAATGTAGAGTGATTGGAGGACTATCTCCCATCATGCTCTACAACAAAAAAATCAAATAATTAGCATACAATAATAATGATAATATAGAGAAATAGTAGTGTACAAAACAACATAGAAAAGAAAACACAAATTAGTACGTACAAGTGTTTGCTTCAGAAATCCTATATTCTAGCATCCTCTTGGAGATCTGATGCACAGAAGATATCTATCTCTACATTGGCTACTTCTAGATCTCTTGGTATGCTAGCTCCTTCTTGAACATCATTCTCGTACAACATATTGTTTGTTACTTCATCGTGTATCTTATTTACTTCAAAGACCTCTTCATCTCGGACAATGATCTCTTCTTCCTTGACTACCGAATGAATCTGAGTCCACTATAGATGGAATTTCTTCTACATCTATGTTCTCACACTGCATATAAACCTAATTCTACGTGTATATGTGTATGCATGTATAAAAACCCTAATACCCTGATCCTAACAACCTAGACCTAAAACATGTATATGTCTATATGCATGTGTATATATATGTGCATGTTTTATGTATTATGTATGTATATGTATGTAGGCATGTGTAAACAGCCTAAAAACCCTAATCCTAAGGATGTAAACCCTAATCCTATGTGTATATGTGTGTATGCATTTGTAAGGAGCATAAATTTTCCTAAATTTTATAAATATATGATTATATATGTTAATATTAAACCTAAAACTCTATTTTTTATATATATTTAATTCAATAAAATAACCCTAAAATCCTATTTTTATATATTGAATTACATATATTTAATTTATATATTTAAAACACGAGCTCTTTTCATATTCATTTATTTGTACTAAAATCATAATTTTTTTCTTATATATATTCAATTTAATTAAAAACCCTAAAAATCTATTTTTCCATATATTTGATTATATATATGTAAAAACCTAAAGACCTAGACCTAAAATAGGTATAGTGTGTATGCATGTGTATATACATGTGTATGTGTATATGTATTATATGTGTATATGTATTATATGTGTATATGTGTATATATATGTATACATGTGTAAAAACCCTAATCCTAATGACGTAGACCTAAAACATGTATATGTTTGTATGCATGTGTATGTGTATACGTATTATGTGTGTATGTGTATGTACACATGTGTAAACATGCCTAAAAATCCTAAGCCTAAAAGCCTAAACCCTAATCCTATGTGTATATGTCTATATGTGTGTATGCATGTGTAAACAGCCTAATTTTTCCTAATTTTTATAAATATGAGATTATATATGTTAATATTAAACATAAAACTCTATTTTTTATATATTTCATTATATATATTTAGTTTAATAAAAAACCCCTAAAATTGTTTTTTTATATATTTAATTTATTTATTTAAAACACTAGCCCTTTTCATATATATTTATTTATATATTTAATTTTATTGTATGTATGTAAAAAACCTAAAAGCCTAATCCTAAAGGCCTAGACCTAAAACATGTATAGTGTTTTTGCATGAATGTGAGTGTGTGTATAGGTATGAGTGTGTATGTATATATGTGAGTGTGTGTATATGTACGTGAGTGTGTGTGTGTATATGTATGTAAGTGTGTATGTATGCATACATATGCATGAATATGCATCTCTGTATGTAATATGCATGTTTGTATGTAATATATGCATGTGTGTATGTAATATTGTATGTGTATGTATATGTGTATGTATGTGTGTGTATGTATGTGTGTGAATGTATGTATGCATATGTTTGTGTATGTATATGTGTATGTATGCATATATATGTGTATGTATATGTGTATGTATATGTGTATGTATGTGTGTGTACATGTGTGTGTGAATGTATGTTTGTATATGTATTATATATGTGTATGTGTATAAGTATGTATATGTGCATGTACATGTATGTATATATATATATGTGTGTATGCATATATGTGTGTATGTATGTATGCATATGCATATGTGTGTGCATGTATATGTATGTGTGTCTGTAATATGTATGTGAGTGTGTGTGTGTATAGGTGTGAGTGTGTATGTATATGTGTGTATGCATGAACATGCATCTGTGTAGGTAATATGTATGTGAGTATATAATATGCATGTGTGTGTAATATTGTATGTGTATGTATATGTGTATGTATGTATGTGTGTGAATGTGTGTGTATGTATGTGTGTGAATGTGTGTGTACATATGTGTGTGAATGTGTGTGAATGTGTATGTACATATGTGTGTATGTATATGTGTGTACGTATGTGTGTGAATGTATGTGTGCATATGTTTGTGTATGTATATGTGTATGTATGTGTGTATACATGTGTGTGACTGTATATATGCATATGTTTGTGTATGTATATGGGTATGTATGTGTGTGTACATATGTGTGTGAATGTATGTATGCATATGTATGTGTATGCATGTGTATATGTGTGTATGTATGCATGTGTGTATATGTGTGTGTGTATGTATGCATGCATATACATGAGTATGTGTGTGTATGTATCTCTATCTCTCTCTCTTTCTCTCTCTTTCTCTCTCTTTCTCTCTCTCTCTCTCTCTCTCTCTCTCTCTCTCTCTCTCTCTCTCTCTCTTTCTCTCTCTCTCTCTCTTTATCTCTCTCTTTCTCTCTCTCTCATCTCTCTCTCTCTCTATTTCATCTCTCTCTCTCTCTTTCATCTCTCTCTCTCTCTCTTAATTTCTCTCTAGATCTCTTTCTTTCTCTTTCTCTCTCTTTCTCTCTTTCATCTCTCTCTCTCTATCAATACAGAACATAACAATCACTTACATTGATATAATCTTCTGGATCACTGTGGTCAAAGCCTAATGAACATCATCTCTCATCAAATTCCAAAAGAATCGATGCCAAAAAAACAAATGGCGATGTGATTATTGCTTTTGGCATTTTATGTTGTGGGCTATATAATCTCATAGACTATGAAAGATCTATAAATGATTTGGCATGTGCAGTACATGATTCTCAGGCTATGTCAAATGCAAAGCTTTGGCATGCACGCTTTGGTCATCTGAATTTCGCTAGTTTTCTACGCTTGCAAAAATGTGAAATGGTGTCCTCTTTGCCCAAACTTGAGGCACCGGGAAAACATGTTTGTGAAGGATGTATTTTGGGCAAAATGCAGCATTCCTCCTTTCCAAAAGATGGTTCAGTTCGGGCTACTCAAAAATTGCAGCTTGTACATAGTGATGTCTGTGGTCCTATGCAGACACCTTCTTTTGGGAATTATCTTTACTTCGTGACTTTCATCGATGATTTTTCCAGGCATGCATGGGTATATCCATTGAAGGCAAAGTCCGATGTGTTGATATGCTTCAAACAGTTTTCCAAGCTTCTTCTTCTTCTTCCTTGTGTTGCTCGCGTGCTTTTGCAGGCCTCAAACTCCATCAATTGACATTTTAGTTTGTGGTTATGGATTTTCAACATTGACTCTATGTTTCATAGGTATCTTTTCCTTGGAAGCGAGGATGTGTTGATATATTTTGGTACTAATGCAAGTGAACACACTTAGGGGGTTTTTTCCTACACTTGTATATATGCCCATAACTCTAATGGGTCACTTATCTTTGTACATTCACTTGGTAATTCATTCAGTATTGTGTTGTGCTCCAAGATTCTTCTTCTTCCAAGTTCTATTCATGTGCTTATGCAAACCTCAAACTCCAACAATTGGTATTAGAGAAGGTCACCACTTCATCTAGGGCATCATCAACATTGCTTTGGTCATAATCTCAGAATCGCACGAAAATTGGTGAGCATACTTGGGGCGATTAGGAGTTTAAAACAACTTTGCTACGTTGTGTCGAAATTCTGATATGAGCTTGTTTCAGCCTCTAAATGCACCATCACAATGAATGTGTAGACAATTTTCTTCTTTTGTGCCAAACATATATATATAGAAGTTTCAATTCACCAGTAGAAGTGGCTCCAAGTCTGCCACATGTTTAGTAGAGCTCTCGATAGAGTGTTTTTGTTCAACCTTTTTAGATATTATAATTTTTCTGCATTAGAGTATTTAGTCACTAACCATGGCTGAAAGCAATGATGTATTCTATATGATGGGGCTATGGAATATTGTGAAGGGTATTATAAATGTCCTACTACACTTTCAAACATCCTACTACACTTGCATTTTTGTCATATCATATGCATTTTAGGATCTTATAGTGCTTCTTTTGCATCAGATTTCTATGCAATTCCCTCTAGTCTCTATGACAAGAATGAGCCTATTTCTTTTGATGAAGCACAAAATTCAAAAAATTGGATGGTTGTTATGCAATCAAAATGTGATGCTATTATGAAGAATGGTATTTGTTCTTTATGTGATGTGCCTCCATGTAAAAAGGCCATTGTCACTAAATGGTTCTAAAAATTGAAACGTAAACCTGATGGAACAATTGATAGGTATAAGGCGAGGCTCATTGCAAAAGTTTATGCTCAAGAGAGAGGCATTGATTTTGATGAGACATTTGCTACCACAGGTTGAATGACCATTGTTCATAGCATTTGTGCACTTGCAGCTCATCATGGTTGGCATGTACATCAGTTGGACATTAAAACTACATTTCTAAATGGTGCCTTATATGAAGAAGTATATGTATTTCAACCCCGTGGTTTTGTGCAAAAGGGCATAAAAACAAAGTATGCAAGTTGAAGAACACATTATATGGTTTGAAGAAAGCACCTTATGCTTGTTATGAAAAGATACATGCCTAATTGATTGCACATGGTTATGAGAACAATCCAATTGAGAGCAACTTATATATTAAGTGTGCAAAAAATGTACTTGTGATGATCGTTGTATACGTTGATGACATGCTTCTCACTAGTCCTCATGAGAAGCATATTGCTGAATTTAAGGCGGATTTGCATGCCTCTTTTGAGAGGTTGGATTTGGGGCATTTGCATCAGGTGCACTATCATTATGTTAGGGAGAGGTTCTCTACTAGAGTGATTAGTTTGTCATTGTACCCACACAAGATAATGTTGCAGACATTTTCACAAAGGCTTCCTAAGGAGAATTTGAAGCTTTTGGAAAAGCTTTGGGCTTATTTCCTTTTGTGGATTGATCTCTTTCCAATTAGCTTGGCACTTCCTTATACATGAGTGCCAGCTCCTTGTTCACCACATCACTCCCAGAAGGGATTTGTTAATATGTTTTGGTAGTGATGTGTGTGAACACACTTAGGAATGTCGAGGTACTTTTTTGCCTCTTTAGGAGATTTTTTTTTGTATATACACCTCTAACGCTAACATGTCACTTATCTTTGTACGTTCACTTGGTAATGGTTCAATATTGTGCTGTGCTCCAAGCTTCTTCTTCGTCCAGGTGTTGTTTGTGTGCTTCCATAGACCTCAAAATCCAACAAGATGCACACAACTAGCACAAGGAAGAAAGAGAAAGTATCCTATTATGATTGTGTGAATATATAAAAACTAATCAAAGAAAACCTCCTAAGAGGGGAAAAAGTGTATTCACAATCCTAAGTGTGTACAAACACATCACTTTCAAAATATATCAATAAATCCCCCATGGGAGTGATATTGTAAAAACGAGTTGAAACTCATATATAAGGAAGTCCAAACCAATGTGGATCAACGATCAAGCACAAAAGGGAGTAAGCCCAAAGGTTTATGAAAGGTTCAAGCTCCTCACAAGGCAAAGCATTTATGAAAATTTTTACAACATCATATGCAGGGGCACATAATCCAAAATGATATCTCTAGCATAAAGGATCTCCCTTGTAGTATGCCTAGTGTGAGCATGGAACATTGAGCTCCTCACAATAACCAATGCACTCTAACTATCAATACATACGATGATGGAAAAACTTTGACCAACACTAAAATCATCCTTGTGCCATATGAGCCACACATTTAATAATACATGTGAAAGTTGTCTTATAACCAACCTCGCAACTAGAAGTGGCCACAATAGGTTGCAACTTCTTGCTCAATGAAGATATGCTTGAGCTACCAAGCATGAAGCAAAAAAACTCATGGACACATGAGTGCCATAACAACCAACCAAATAAATCATGTCTAGTGGTATTGATTTTCCCTTGGCATAAAACAACCAAAGTTATTGGGTAGCAAATAAGTGTGAAGGATATGGTTGATTGCTAGCCAATCTTGAACACTAAAGCTATGCATAAATCTTCTCATTTGAGAGACAATATTTTAGTCATTGCTATCTGTATTGATGACAGGTGATTTCACTAGTCTTAATGTTAAAAGATGGCCACTATAAGTTGTGGTCATGGGCATTTGTGGTGGTTGAATCACACCTAGAGATGGAATATATTAGAAGAACAGATCAGTGGAAGAGGGATCTCATTGTTTCATGGTGGGATGGATGAACTCGCTCACCATCTCATAGGGGAGGCTCTAGTTTGGTGTAATTTCCCTTGCAAAAGTTTGGGCTATGTACCATATGTATCAAAAGAGGATTCCCTCCCCCCATGCACATAGTGCTCGAGGGAGAAGCTAAGATTGCCTAGAGGGTGGCATAGCCCCTTCTTATCCCCCCCTTTGGGACACTAATTAACTCAACCTAAATGAGACCTTTTAGAAGCTCTAAGAGACTTTGATTACAAAATACATATTGAGCATGGAGGTGGGGATTGAAATTATGCCCGCTTTTGTAAGAAAATAACAGCACCGCGGAATACACCCGCAGAGTTGAGAGAAAAACTTAGACAAAGATAGATGTAGACTGAGAGATAGGGAACGCAAATTCTCATATTGCCGAGCGTAATGCAGTTACAATGATGGTGTTGTCCACCTGTGCGCTCCCAATGTGGAGCTTAGATGGCGATCTAGAAAGACTCTAGATGAAGGGCTTACTAGTGCACAATGATATGTAAATCTAAACCTGGGCCATGCTTATATAGCTTTTACAAGGCGGTTCGGTATAGATAAACATACTCGAGAGATACAAAATAGTCGGTAAAATATACGATCTGACAATATCTCCACGACCAGAAGTCCTATCGTCTCGACCCTACGAGCCAGGGGGATAGGCCCCCCGAACCCCACAGAAGGGGACAAGCCCCCCTCGGCACTCTCCCCATCAAGGTTCTATGGGGAAACCATGTGATGCCACAAGGCCTTTATTTTCACCTTAAATGGCAACCCAATGGCCTATAAGTTTATGCCCTACCTAACCTAGGCTCACAAAGGTCATTTACAACCATCAACCATCACACATAGACCTCATCTAACTTGGAAGTTAAGGTTCCACAAATGTCCGCGATCTCATAATGGCTTCTCCTCATAATGGGAGCCTTACAACTTAGAGCAGCATGGATCATTTGTGGTCACATGGGGGTGGAGTATTGAGCATATCTAACACTCCCCCCCCTCAATGTCCGCCCTAGGGTGAACTACCTCCTTGGTCCAATCCGAAGCTTTGGAAAGTGTCGAAGAAGTTGCTCTCTCCCAAGAGCCTTGGTGAAGATGTTTGCTCCATTTCTTCAGTAGGACAATAGCTTATCTCCACGACCCCATCATCAATCAACTCATGCACATAGTGATACTGAATTTCTATGTACTTGGTATGTGCATGGAAAATAGGATTTTTGGCAATGGCCATGCAACTTTGGTTGTCACACTTCAACTTTGTAACCTCTTGTCCTTGTATTCTTATGTGCCATAGGATCCTCCTCAACCATACTGCTTCACATGCTGCAATGCATGCAGCTTTCTACTCAGCTTTAGTAGAAGATAATGCTACGATCGGTTACTTCTTACTAATCCAAGAGAAATCCCTGATCCTAAAGAAAAGCAATATCCAGAAACTGATTTTATGGTATCAATATCTCGTGCCTAATCTGAGTCACAGTATCTGACCAGAGATGATCCTTCTTCATAAAGAATACCATAATCAGTGGTTCCTTTCACATACCTGAGTATCCGCATGCTTGCCTTCCAATGAGTTTGGCAAGGCTTATTAGAGAACTTGCTTACTACTCCAACAACATAAAAGATGATTGGTATGTTATTGCACAAGTAGATGAGACTTCCAACTAATTTCTTGTATCTTCCAATATCCACTGGAGGTGAGGTATCTTCAATAGATAATTTTGTGTTGACCTCCATAGGTGTAGAAATTTCCTTGCAATCCTCCATGTCGAATGCCTTCAATATCTTCCTTGCATACTTTTGTTGAGAGATGAAAATCTTCCCTAGTTCCTGCCAAACTTCAAGACCTAAGCAATAATGCATTAAGCCCAAGTCTGTCATGAACTCAGGGCATCTTTTGTTTGTTGAAGAAGAGCATCATCATTTCCTGTAATCACAAGGTCATCTACATAGAGTACAAGCATAATTGTCTTCCGTCCTCTCTTTAGAACATACAAGTTAGCATCAGAAGCACATTTTTTGAAACCTAGATCCAAGAGAGATACTTATCTATCCATTGGTACCATGCTTTAGGGGCTTGTTTTAGCCCATATAATGCCTTCTTCAGCTTACATACCTTGTTCTCTGAATGGGGAGCCTCAAACCCTAGTGGTTGAGACACATATACCTCCTCCTTGAGGTCTCCATTCAGGAACACTGATTGAAATCCATGTGATAGAATACCCAACGCGTATCTGCAGCCACAACTAGTACTACTCAGATAGTAGTCATTCTTGTAGTCGGGGCAAATGATTCACAAAAGTCAATGCCTTCAACTTGTGAGTAGGCCTGTGCAAAAAGTCTTGCTTTATACTTTTCTAGAGTACCATCAGCCTTGTACTTTAGCTTCCAGACCCACTTGGTGCCAATGACTTTATGCGTAGGGGGTCGATCCATCAGCTCCCAAGTTCCATTCTTCATGATATTGTTATATTCTGTTTGCAGGGCAGTCCTCCAATTCGGATCATGCAGTGCCTCTTCCACATTGGTTGATTCCTTTGCTTCTTCTTGAATGAGATCTGCCATCAAGGCTGTGTTTACAATATGGGCACTTGCCCGTCTCTGTTCCTCTATTCTTTGTGATTGCCTCGGCATCTGCAACCTAGAAATGGCTTTTCCACTTGGGTGTTGGTAGGTTGGTGATTTTCATAATCATAAAGTGGAAGCTCTCTTTTCCTCCTCCATTGTATGTGGTTGCTCCTCCTTAAACACCACATCACGACTCGCCATGATCTTCTTAGCCTCAGGGTCATAAAGCTTATAAGTCTTCTTATCTTCGCTGTACCCTAGGAAGATACATTTGATGCTTTTTGGTTAAAGCTTGTTTCTCTCCCTATCTAGAACATGTACATAACATTCACTTCCAAATACTTTGAAATGGGAAACAGAAGGCTTTTTACTAGTGTAGGTTTCTTATGGAGTCTTTCCATCAAGTGCCTTGGTGTAGCTTTGATTCAAGATGTAGATAGCAGTGTTGATAGCTTTTGCCCAAAATTGATTAGGCAAACCCTTTCCTTTCAACATGCACCTTGCCATCTCCATGATGATTCGATTCTGACGTTCTGCAACACTATTCTGTTGAGGACTATGTGCCATTGTGAGTTGATGCTTGATTCCCTTACTCTTGCAGAAATCTTAAAACTCTGTTGCTGTGAACTCACCACCACCGTCTGTCCTGAATTTCTTCATCTTCTTCCTTGTTTCAGTTTCAACAAGCTGAAGCCATTCTTTAAACTTACCAAAAGCTTGAGCCTTATCGCAAAGGAAGTACACCCACATCTTCTTGCTAGTCATCGACAAGTAACATGAAGTAGGAAGATCTGCCCAAAGGCGTGTGTAGGCATTTTTCCGCACAAGTCAGCATGCACCAACTCTAGAGGATAGCTTGCCCTGTTCTTGCTTTCTTGTGGAAACGCCTTCCTCTGTTGCTTGCCCATCATCGCCTTCATTTTTGCAATCGATGGTAGGTGTGCAACCATACCCCTGCAATGCATCTCCTTCTATACAGGGTATCCAATGTGGCCGAATTTCTCATGCCATAGCTTACTTGTGCCCACGTTTGTAGTGGTTGTAAGAGCACACAACTCATACAGGTTGTTCCTCCTTATGCCAATCCCAACAATGTTGTTGTTACCGTCCATAATCTTAGCTCCTATCTTACTGAAAGATACTTGATGACCTTGGTCAGTTATAGAAGCTACTGAAAGTAGATTTCATTATATTTGTGGAACATACAACACATTTGAAAGCTTTTTGATATCGCCATTAGAGTTAATGAAAGAAACCGTACCTTCACCCTCTGCAAGACATCTTGCATTGTTCCCTACCTTTACTGTGATGGGTTCCTTTAGAGGCTGTAAGGAACTGTAAAGGTCTTTTCTACTCATGTGACGAGATGCACCACTGTCCAACACCCATGAGTCATATGTTCTTGAATCTTCAGTCGGGGAGCACATCTCCTCTATCGTAACAAATAACTCAAGCTCTGTTTCTGCTGTGTTGGCGGACTCCTTGCCCTTGCCACCTTTTGAAGAGCCACTCTTCTCTTCTGCCTTCTTGATGCGACAGTCTTGGATTTTGTGTCCTTTCTTCTTGCAGTGGAAACACTCTCCCTTGAACTTCTTTTTATCGTTCTTCTTTTTGTCTCCATCTTTTGAAGAGTCTGTTTTGCCTCCTTTGGTATTTGTTGTGAATGCAACATCTCCTTTGCTACCACCACTCCTTGCCTTGAGCCACAACTCCTCCTCCATGAGTAAGGCACTGAATTCTTCAAAAGTTAGTGGTTGAGGTTTGATTTGAGTGTTGAGAGCAATTACCAAACCATCAAACTTAGGTGGACAGATTCGAAGACAACATCGAGCTAGCTCCTCACTTGACTTTTGAACACTTGCTCCCACTATTTGATCTCATGGATTCTTTATGCGAGTGATAAACACCTCTACAGTCTCCCCATTAGCAAACCGTTCTACTGTAAGCGGATTCTCCAAGTTCTGAATCCGTGTTTGATTACGAGTTTCATATTGATTTCTCAATATGTTCCATGCTTCACATGCCTTCGTAATATGCTAAATGAGAGTCAGAACACTATCAGAAGTACTTGTAACTAGAGCACAGAGTACATCTACATTTCTACGTTTCCAAGCACGTAGAAGATCGGCATCAAGAGGAATCATTCGACTAGGATTATTTGGATCAAGTCTTTCTTGAGGCTCATGATCAGCCCTAAGAATAGTCTCCAAAAGCTCATATGAATCAAGGATAAAAGTGATTTTAAACTTCCACAGGGTGTAGTTCATACCATCAAGTTTACCTTCTGTGAAGGTTGGTGACCGTATCTGCAACGTTGGGATGATCAACATCATTGTTGCTCTTGCTTGTGCGCCACCTACTCCTGTTGATGAACCACCTTGACTCCCAGCCATAGATGATGACGCACCGCTTGATATCTTCTCTCTTTTGTTGTTCAAACCTCTGCAACCTTTGCGTTTCTGCGTCTGCATCACTTAGAGCCTCCTAAGCTCTGATAGACTTGTAGACAGAGGAATAGACCTGTAGACAGAGTTGAGAGAAAAACGCATAGTGGAATAGACATGTAGATAGAGTTGAGAGAAAAATGCAGATAAAGATAGATGCAGACTGAGAGATAGAGAACTCAAATTCTCATATTGTCGAGCGTAATGCAGTTACAATGATGGTGCTTTCCACCCATGCGCTCCTAATGTGGAGCTTAGATGGCAATCTAGACAGATTCTAGATGAAGGGCTTACGAGTGCACAATGCTATGTAAAGCTCAACCTGGGCCGTGCTTATATAGCTTTTACAAGGCGGGTTTGGTATAGATAAATGTAGTCAGGAGATAACAAAATAGTCGATAAAATATATGATCCGACAATATCTCCATGACCAAAAGTCCTACTGCCTCGACCCTACCAACTAGGGGGATAGGTCCCTCGAACCCTGCAGAAGGGGGCAAGCCCCCCTCTACACTCCCCCCATTAAGGTTCTATGAGGAAACCGCGCGATGCCACAAGGCCTTTATTTTCACCTTAAATGGCAACCCAATGGCCTGGAAGTTTATTCCCTACTTAACCTAATGGCTATGCTCACAAAGATCATCTACAACCATCAACGAACACACATAGACCTCATCTAACTTGGAAGTTAGGGTTCCACAAATGTCCGGGCTCTCATAATAGCTTCTCCTCATAATGGGGGCCTTACAACTTAGAGCACGATGGATCATTTGTGGTCACATGAGGGTGGAATATTGAGCATATCTAACAGGTTCTTCCCACGGATGTTCTTCAATCGTATAAAAAACATAGCAACGTACATGCACATATACGATTACAAACACACAACTTTTAGCGAATGTAATAGTCTCTCTCTCTATATATATATGTATGCATGTATGTAGATTGTGTGAATGAGTGTAATAAGTGTTTGCCTTTTGTTTTTAAAAAAACTGAATGGTTAAGGAGCCAAGTAGAAAACTGGGATGGTGGATCTCTCAAGAGACGTTCAAAAATGGTTTTAAACAAATGTCAAAACATTAAGGAGACAAGCTGAAAACTGGGATGGGGGACCTTCCGAGAAATGTTCTGTATGCCCAAGTGCAGTCAAGCTTCCCTTCCACCTCACCTCCCCCCCATCTCACCTCACCTCCCCTCTTATTTCTATCCTAGGCAAAAGGGTGCTTGGGTGGTTTCCCATGAAGCATCAAATTGTGGGATCTTGTTAATCATTCAGCAACCAAACTTGCAACCTTGCGCTCACATGCTCTCTACCCCCTTTTGAAGCCCTTCAAATGTCCCTCGCATTCAAAACCAATCTCTAGCACTCAAATGTCCCTTGTGCTCTCCAACAACCCTCGAGCAATCAAATGTCCCATCCACCATTCTTGCCCCATTCCCCTCATGCTTGCCCACGGTGCTTAATGTGGGCCAGCTATGTGCCTTGTACAAATGCCTTTGGTATCATATGAATACAAATATACTTATCTTGCAATCTTGAGAAACTTCTCTCAACTCTCTCTCTCTATCTCGTGTTGAATGAACATCCATGGTGCATGCCCACATCTTTGCTACATTGTGTTTCCCCCATTCACATTGGCTTGCGCATTGTTGGCAAGCTGTTAGATATGCTCAATACTCCACCCTCAAGTGACCACAAATGATCCATGGCGCTCTAAGTTGTGAGGCCCCCATTATGAGGAGAAGCCATTGTGGGAGCTTGGACATTTTTGGAAGCCTAACTTCTAAGTGGGCCTAGCCATTAGGTTAAGCAGGACATAATCTTCTGGGCCATTGGGTTGCCATTCAAGGCAAAAATAAAGGCCTTGCGGTATCGCATAATTTCCCCATAGAAACTTAATGGGGGAGGAGTATAGAGGGGGGCTTTCCCCCTTCTGGAGGGTCCGAGGGGCCTATCCCCCCAGCCCGTAGGACTTTTGGTCATGGAGATATTATTGGATTGTAAATTTGGTCGACTATCATGTATCTCCCGATTATGTTTATCTATACTGAATCCCCTTGTAAAGGCGCTATAAGCATGGACGAAGTTGAGTGTTACATAGCATTGCACACTAGTAAACCTTTCATCTAAAGTCATCTCAGTGATCTGCCTTTCTTCAAGTCATCTCAGTGATCTGCCTTTCTTCAAGGTAAAATGCAGTCAACAGCTAGAGCCTTTCACATTAAGCAGCTAAGTCATCACAAATGCCACTCACATCAAAGCAAGTATCCAAAGCTCTTCGATGTGGAGCCGAGGCTCATCTCTATACACATATCAACTATCATATGGACGAGCATATGAATGCATATATCGACTCTCATACACATGAGCATTTTGTTTAGAGCATGAATGGGCATATCAACTACGACTTAAACCTTTCTCAAATGTTTGGAGTGCATCTCACTCATGAAGCG
The DNA here is from genome assembly GCA_020310875.1 of Ceratopteris richardii. NCBI lineage: Eukaryota > Viridiplantae > Streptophyta > Polypodiopsida > Polypodiales > Pteridaceae > Ceratopteris > Ceratopteris richardii. The sequence continues at coordinate 84,797,976 of CM035436.1, forward strand.
CCAAAATCGATTCAAGATACACGAATAGAGTTGAAATCTTTAAAAGACTCACCGCATCATCTATGAACGTGGGAAAACATATGATACCGGAGCTTGTCTCCATTGTGAGAGAGAACATGAATATATCAAGACACAAATATTATTAGAGATACATCAATTTTTTGTTAGAAGTGAACGTCAACATATGTTGACATGAATTGGAGAGTCTCAATGGCCATACATCGTATTACACCTTGAATTTATTGTAAAATAAGAGAACATTTTCTTTTTGTTTGCATATCTACGATCATGTCCCATGAATTGAGTTGTGTGTAGTACTTTTCTATACCGATATTCCGTCACTCGGCAGTAATCGGTCTTCTGCTGCTGCTCCTTCTCCTCCCGCTTCGTCTTCCTCTTTCTCAAAACGTGCAAGCCCGTGACCACCCCACCAGGACGCATAAACTCACTCACGTACACTCACATAACCTGCAGAGGACGTAGTCTCTCACAATGAAAACGTAAAAAGGCTGTTATCCGAGATAGCAGCGTCCTTGTTCGTCTGTGTAGATGGCTGCGTCGGCTCCATTCAGCTATGTCGGATGGATTCCTAGTCATATTTGCGTGAAGAGAGATGTTTTTCAGCATGTGCGCTTGTTCGTACAAAGTAAAGGCCGAGTCGATCACCGTTACCTTCAGGCAAAGAAGAACTCTATGTGGTTTCATCGGGTGCATACTCGCCCGGTAAACATCGTGAAGTGCCAATCCGTGTATGGTTGGGATGAAGACTCAGAAGCTTCATTTGATGAAGGGGATTCTAAAGAGAAGGAATGGAAACTGCTGCGGAAACGATTGAAGGCTTTTCGTGGTAAGATTCCACAAGGTGAGGCTGCAGAACAGCTCCAAGCCTTAGTAGAAAAACTTGAAGGGACTGCTGATCCCAAAAACCCGCAAATGCAATTTCTCTTGGGGCAAGCAAAGCGGTTCCTGAGGACTCCACGTGCATCCCTGGCGCATTATCTAAATCTTGTCAGAAATGCAGAAGCAACTGGGCATCCTCAACTCGGAGCATGGTGTTTGGAGACAGGACACGCTTGCCGAGAGGCAGGAGATCTAGAAGGTGCATTGCACTTCTGCTCTAAAGGTCTTGAAGAATTCATGGACCGTTTCGGACCAGGTTCGCTTCCTGCTGCCCAGGCAAGATGTGGTTTGTCCAAAGCATACTTTGGGCTTGCAAGGTATGAAGATGCTCTGCGTGAAGGCAAGCAAGCGATGCTAGTTCTTCAGAAGAGTGGAGGGCTGGATGAGGTTATATCCTTGACCCTTACCTTAGCAGACACATTGTTCTACCTCAAGAGATATGATGAAATGGTGTCCATCCTAGAAGAGATAATCAGTAAGACAAATGGTGTGGTTAATGCCAATGTTCATATAACCACCGCAAAAGCATTTCATGCATTGGGGAGGAATGGAGATGCTGCAGTTCACTGCACAAAGGTTTTGGATGTTTTACAACACCAGGAACCATCACCTGATGTTGCTGCACACTACGTGATGCTTGCCTCTTTATATGAACATCAGGAGGACTATGATCATACAGCTGAAGTACTTACCAAGAGCATAAAAATGTATGAGAAGTTTCCTCAAAACAGCCCGCAAGATTTTGTAGCAGAGCTTGAGGGCAAGTTGGGGCGTGTATTACTTCGTATCAAGAATGCTGAGGAGGCACTGCCTTACTTGCAACGACACCTTTCAAAGAAGAAAGCTTCTCTCAGCTCTGTATCATCGAACAAAAAACATGAAGGCCAAGAACTCTTGCATGCACACTACTATCTTGGTGCTGCGTATTCTCAGTGTGAAAAATTCCATACTTCACTTGAACATTTTGAGGCATGCATGACACTCTTGTCAGATGTATGCAGAGAAGAGAATCCATCGTTTGCAATGACAATCTACCACAATGCTGCAAGCATGTATTATCACGTTGATAGGTAAACCGTCCTTTACTTCATAAAATTTAATAGGTCCACATGTCCAAATGTTTATGGCGATGTAAATATTGGAGACTTGTGGTTGATTAATGTGGTTTGATAGCTAGAACATTATGAGATTCTCCTGGATTTGGAGTAGTATGATGTAACTCTCTGTGTCTTCGGTAAAGTGTTAGACATTAGGCTAATGGGTCATCATTTCGTGGGTATGGGAACAAGGGTTAGAGTATAGGTTCCAAGCTCGGGGGTATCCTAAGGTTTCCTTATAGGAGGGTAAAGTCAATGTGCATGATGGCTACATGTCACAATAGAGGACTCTAGATGTCTTCTAATGTGGGACAAAGGAATATATGGCTGCGAGGAGAGTCATAGACATAATTATTCACATAATAGTCTCACATTTGGTACTCGAACATTTCTTTTGGGGTCAGGATATTAGCAAGAGATAGAGCTCGTGGTTTTTTCCTTCTATTTGAGAATTCCACGTGGATTCATGATCATCGAGAGACCTCGGTCCTCGGAGTTTGTGCAGATGAACAGAAGGTTGCAGTCACAACAAATGAGTGGTTTAAAGAGAACCTTTGAAGCTCATATGGCCAACACTATGCCCCCATGAGAGGACAATGCCACCACAAGGAGTGGATTCCTGGTCATCGAGAGACCCCGGTCCTCGGAGTTTGTGCAGATGAACAGAAGGTTGCAGTCACAAATGAGTGGTTTAAAGAGAACCTTTGAAGCTCATACAGCCAACACTATGCCCGCATGAGAACAATGCCACCACAAGGAACACCGGGCGTGTGAGATGAGAATAGCTGCCCCATGTGCTCAGTCACAATATGAAAACCTCAGAGATGAGCTCATGAGGAGGCCCCTTCATCTCCTTCTCTCTTGTAAGTACAAGCCCCTTCATTTTCTTCTTCCTTCGAAGTACCAGCACGTGAAAGACTTCATTATATATTACTCAATTTTGTGATACACACTTGTATGTGGGATCTTTAGTCCCTGCATCTTTATTCCTCCTTCACTCTCAGTCCTTGCACACTCTTGCCTTCTCCCCAACAAAAACTCATCAGATCCTTTTATGGCTCCTCGTTAGGAGGTTTTTTAGAAGAATCCATAAGCACTTAGAGAGCCCTATCTTCCTGTTGGAGCATCCAATTGAGGAGCTGTAAGTTTCCAGAAACTTTACACGTCAAGAGCTTTCCAAATAGTGGTTGGAAAGCTATTCACCTCAAGTTCCCAGGTGGCAAGTGTCATGAAGTGCTTGAATGACATTCCAACAGGCTTCCTAGTGGAGCTGAAGTGGTTTTGAGGATTTCCACAACTATTTTATACGTATGCACATATGTTGGAGCAACCAAAATAAGTCAACTCTCAGTTTTTGAGTTTTAGGTTACTTTACAAGCTTCAGTTGATGCACGTAGTGCTTATTTAGGGAAAGATAGATCCAGACAATTCACGAGTATCAATTTTTATGCTTTGCACAATTTCCCATTAGAAGTCGATTAGTATATAAAATTTCATCAAATGCTTCCTTCAATCATTTTCTTGTAGTCATTTTCTTGTATGTATGAAACATTAGGAAGCTTGCAAATCGTTTTAGGATGTTTAAAGTTTAAACTACGTAGGTTGCATGAAAGGAGAAAAAATAGACTTGATACATTAATTTTCATTGATTGATTGGCTTATGTATATGCCTATGTGCCTTCAAGCACTTTTGGTTATTATTTTCATGTGTGTCCGCACATCAGAAATATTGCCAGATCTTTTGTAGTGCACAAATGTGTTTACATACATTCATTCACGACGTGTTGATTCAATGCATTGACACCATATGGTATGGGGGATGCATTCAGTGTGGTATGCACCATAGAACACCATATGATTCGGTGTGTTGCCTCATAGGCAAGACATTTTGTAGGGATGCATGCCATAAAGTCACTTGAAGGGTCTTATTGATGCCATCCACGAGAACCCCGAGCAAGCTGTTGTCCATTGCAACCTCCTTCAAACTTGCACATGCATAAGCTGAGAGCTCATCACTTTGCTTCCTCCTTTGGTACCTAAGGCCCATAGCACGACTTACACCCGTTGTGTGAGGTGCTTCCCTTGGAACCTTGCATTATTCAGTTGCTGACCACTCATTTTGTGTGAGGCTCTATGCAAATTTCAGTTCGAGTGCTCTACTCAGCCTTGCACGCATTGAGCATTGCATGTCCTTGAAATTCATGAAGCTTTGTGTTGATTGAGCATTTTGGAGTGCTTTATTCAGTCTTGTAGTCATTGAAGCCTTCCACCCATTTTGAGTACAATGTTTAGCCTTGAGGCTTGCACCTATTGAACATATTAATTGCACTTACCACTATTGCGCTTGCATGTTCATGTCCAATCTTGAGCTTGAAGCCTTACCCTAGAGTAAGGCTTACATAGTTGAGGCTTGAGCAAAAACAAATATTTCAATTTTATAATCCTTGAGCAATTTTTCATCATGCCTCAAAATCCATTCACTTTGTGGGATGCTCATACTACCCATCACTACATGTTGAGTAATCCAAGTAGCTAAGGCTAATATACAAGTAAGTGGACATGCAAATATTGCATGAAAACAGTTTGCACTACGAGTAGGCTTATTAACCATGTGTCTTGCTTAGGAGGAGGTGATATTTCTACATGTGAGAGAGTTCCATTTGAGGTTGCTAAAGCGGTTCATCGTGAAAACAACCTTGCTCAATAATCTAGAGAAGCTTGTTGTCATGATATACTATATAGCAAGTACTTCCATGAACACCATAGATGAAATGGAAGCATTTGCATCACAAGCTGCAAGTATCTCTGTTCAGCAAAATTTTCACACAATGAAAGGCCACCATTGACTTCCACGAGTCAATTCAACCTCCACAACAACCTCACCAAGATAGTCTCCATTCCTCATATGTGTCTACTACAATGCAAAGGCACGACAAAAAGTTGCCAAGATTGAGATTGAGTTTTGCATACTTGAATGCAACCTCTCTTTTAATGTGGTGTGCAAATGTTGATAGTAGTGAATTGTGATGTGTGTGAACACACTTAGGACGATCGGGACACTTTTTAAGGGTTTTGTTTTTTTGAGCTTGTATATATGCCTATAATGGTAATGGGGTTCTTATCTTGTACATTCACTTAATGATACATGGAGTGTTGTGCTCCAATTTCCTTGAAACTTCTTTTTCTTTGTCGTGCTTTTTGCATGTTTCCATCGTTATGGAACTCCAACAATTGGTATTAGAGAAGATTGTCGATTTCTACAAGGCATTGGCAACCCCCTTCCGGTCAGAGTCTCATAATTGCATGAAATATGGTGAGCATACGGGGATCCGAATGCACCATTGCCAAGATTGTGCAAACAATCTTGTCCTTTTGTTCCAAACATATATACAATTTTTGGTTCACATGTACAAGCTCCTCAAACTCTACCACAGATCTAGCGGAGCTTGATTGGGGATTTTTGTTCAACCCTTTTGATAAAGAGTCAATTTTTTGCATCATGGTATGATCATTGACCATGGTTGAAAGCAATGATATATTTCATATTGAAGCATTACGACGACCACACAGAGTCTCTTTTTCCTCTGAACCATATGCCTCTATACATAGCTCTCCAAGAGATTGCCTACTATGGAAGGTGGATACTAACCATCCAAGTGGTTAGTATCCACCTCCCTACTATGGTGGATACTAACCATATGGTTAGTATCCACCTACTATGGCAGGTGGATACTAACCATCCAAGTGTCGGCCATGTAACTTGTGCGCCGAGTGTCCTAGTTAACTAGAGTTAACTCAAGTGGATGCTTTTAGAAGGCTCTATAGCTCTTGGGGCAAAACACTCTCCCATGACTCTTGTAGGACTTGAACCCAAGATCTGTTCCTTCACATCTATATGACTTAACCACTAGGCCAAGCACCTTTGGTTGTCTAGAAAGCATAAGCACCTTCGCTTAAGTCTACTCTCGAGATTTCTTCCCTACACTTGAATGACCAAATGATATCCAATCTCAGATCCATCTTAACCTGTCTGACCCTAATGTCATAAACTTCCTTCATAACATTCTCCTCCCCCCCCCCCCCAGAAAACATTTTGTCCTCGAAAATAGAGCTATATAAATACTCTAGGAATCCCCCGAGCTTCATGTACAAATTGTACATGATCATCTTTGTGTGTTGTTTCTCCGTATCCTTCCCCTTAAGAAGTCTCATAAAAGGTGGGAAATCATTTTCATGGTGCCCACTATCTCCCATATATACCTAGTTTCCAAACTATCACTCCGATAACATGTAACATCGTCAAAATGTCCTAAGTTCATACGATATATCCTGTATGGAGTAATAATATGAAAAATAAATGTAAGGTGCTAAGCTTCCAAGCTTGATTGTACCATAATGGAAATAATAAACCATAGAATCCTCTGAAATATAGAATAAAGTTGCATAAAAAGTGACTTGAAACCCATCTAGGACTAAATGATAGATTAGCCCTCGCACCACTCTAGGTCTTCCTAACTTTGAGTGTGCCCACAGGGAATAGTTTAATCTAAACTACCTTGTGAACTATGCAATTCCATCATCTAGCTCATATATAATAAATTCTTGATAGTAAAATGCAATCTCTACATTCTACCCATCAGGGAGTCTTTGGTTTGTCATCCATTTCCTTTGGACTTAGTTCTATTGGAAGAGCATCAAATAGCACTAATGCAAACTCTAATTTTTCTCTTCCCTCTAGTTTGCTATTTGAATGCAAAAGCATTCCTTCTCGAGATTAAGATAATCCACAAGGACCCATCCTCCTAATTGATGCTCAATCATCATCCTCATGATGAAACACCAACTAAGATTTTGGTAACCCAATAAGTTAGATCTATCCATATCTCCTAGAAACTCTAAAGAAAAGATTCATTACTCTACTCCCAATCTTACTAATGTCCATAGACCATCACTAGAAGTAGACATTATCACTTCTTTCTAGAGTCTTGAGACGAGACTCATAAGAATTTTGCTTCTACTCTTTGTTTGATGATGAAAGACAATCCAAATGCCTTAACTTTTGAAAAGTTAGTCTCTGTTTTGTTGGGGGAAAATCAATCTAGACAAAAACAAATCAATCATGCGTGTTGCAGATTGAGCACTTAGCTAATCACAAAGGCAAAGGTAAATCGAGCTCATCTACTAGTAAAAAAAAATCTGCTAATGATGCATAGTCAAGGAAGAAAGGAAAAGAGAAAAGAAGAAACAATTTTGCAAGTAGTGTAAGGCAAATAATCATGCCATTAAGAGTTGTCCTAAATTGGTTGCAAAAGAGGCAAAGAAAGACGTTCGAATGGTTGTTGCAAAGGTCTCTACTCCTAAGAGTTACTATGCTAATCTTGTTCAGAATGAAGAATGAGCATTTGCCACTCATTTGGAGTTATGATCCATCTTCTGATGCACAGTGTATGCTTGTAATGAACTAAGATGTTTGATATTTTGATAATGTGCAACCAAACATATTACCTCGGAGCACAGTTTCTTCACTTCATTTGAGCTTGCCCCTATAGGAATATGGTCACACATGCTAACAACTCCTTTTATCCTTTTATTGGAGTTTGGAAGATTATTTTTACTTCTTCAAATGGAAGCACATTAAATTTATCAGATGCTTATATGTACATTGTACGAGGGATAAAAAAGAATTCGTTGTCATTATTAGCAAAAAATAGCTTAGTAGTGAAATATGCTGATGATAGATATACAATTCATGATATACAGTAGTGAAATATATAGAAAGTTCACTATTGTATATCATATTTCACTACTAAGCAAAAATTGGCTTAGTAGTGAAATATGAAAGATATACGGTTCATGATCTGTCAGACGGTGATCAAATTTGAAATGTTATATAGTGGGCTTTAATAGCTCACAAATTATGGCTTCATGTGAAGTTGAAGATTCTTAGGCTATTTCATATGCAAAACTTTGGCATGTAAGTTTAGGTCATTTGAATTTCGTTAGTTTGCTTTTCCTGCAGAAATCTAAAACGTTAAGCTTGAGGCACCTTCTAAGCATGTTTGTGAAGGCTCTATTTTTGGTAAATGCAACATTCTTCTTTCCCCGAAAATGGTTCAGTTAGAGTTGCAGATAAATTGCAGCGTGTTCATAGCGATGTCTCTGATCCTAGGTAGACACCTTCATTTGGGAATTACCTATACTTAGTGACGTTCATCAATGACTTTTCTAGGCATGCATGGGTTTATCCATTGAAAGCAAAGTTTGAAGTGTTTATGTGCTTTGAACAGTTCCTAGTTATGGATGAAAATCTTTCAACATGTAAAATGGGCACCCGTCATTCTAATTGAGGGGAGGAGTATATTTCTTATGAGGTTAATGCATTTTTGGCTGAGTGTGGGATAAAATATATGTACAATGCATTATGCTATATACACCTCAATAGAATGGAGTTGCTGAGAGGAAAAATAGGTCTCTCATGGAAGTGGTGCAATGTATGGTCAAAAGTCAAGCTTTACCACATGGGCTCTAGCTTGAGGTTGTTAGGTGTGCCACATATGTATTTAATAGGTATCCCACTAAAGTATTGTAGTCTATCACTCCTTATGAAGCTTGGCATGGTCGTAAGCCAGTTGCTGCTGCTCATTTGCGTGTTTTTGGATGTTTGGCATATGCATTAGTGTCTGGACAACAACACAAAGAATGGATGACAAGGCTGTGAAATGTATTTTCATTGGGTATAATTTTGCAAGGAAAGGCTACCGTCTGTATCATCCACAACTTAAACGCATTTTGGATAGTTGTGTTGATCAAGCTCTTTAGTTTCATGTGCCAAGGAAACATGAGTTAGCTCAAAGAATTTGTATGACACTTTGCTTCTTCTTTTTACATACGGACAATCAAATGCTGACTACTAGTCGGACAATGCTTTCATTGAAGAGGCAAAAAACTATGCCTAAATGGCTGGTGTAGACTTTGAGAGATGGCAAATTATAAGCACCTTTGCAATGTCGTATACACTCTTTCAAGCTTTCAGAATGCTTCTTTTGAATCAGATTGTTATGCAATGGGTCTCTCTAGTCTTTGTGATGAGAACAAACCTTTTTGATGAAGCACAAAAATTAGAAAATTGGATGGCTTCTATGCAATCAAAATTTGGTGCCATTATGAAGAATGGTACTTGGACTTCATATGACTTGCCTCCTAGTAAATAGGCTATTGGCACTGAATGGGTATACAAGTTCAAACGTAAGTATGATGGAACAATTGATAGGTATAAGCCTATGCTTGTAGGGCATTGACTTCGATCAGACCTTTGTTCCCATGCATCGAATGATAACTGTTCATAGCATATGTGCACTTGCGGCTCATCATGGTTGAAATGTACATCAGTTGACGTTAAAAGTGCATTATTGAACAATGATTGACATGAAGAAGTTAATGTATTTCAGCCCTGTGGTTTTGTGCAGAAATGGCATGAAAACAAAGTATGTAGGTTGAAAAACATATTGTATGGATTGAAGCAAGCACCACGTGCTTGTTATCTTGCTAGCACATGGATTTGAGAATAGTCCAATAGAGAGAACCTTATATGTTACGCCTGCAAATGGTGTGCTTCTTCTCATCTTGTTGTATATATCTCGATGGTATGCTCTTCAGTGGTCCTAAAGAGAAGCATATTGTTGAATTTAAGGTTGATTTGCTTGTCTCTTTTGAGATGTCAGATTTGGGGCTTTTGCATCATTATTTGGGCATTCAATTTATGTAGTTTGATGGGGGAATAACATTGTGTCAAACAAAATACATTGACATCTTATTGCAATGCTTTAGCCTTGAAGATTGGAGATGTATTGCCACTCCTATGGAGATAAGTTTTACGGTTGAGTCTTCAAGATGTTGAAGATGCATTTGATGTTGTTCTCTATGAGTAGGATGTTGGATGCTTGATTGTTGGTTGCCATGACACTCATGTGTCCATAAAGGGTTTTTGCCTCATGCTTGGTAGCTCATATATATCTTGGTTGAGCAAGAAGAAGCCTACTATGGCCACTTCTAGTTATGACGTTGAGTATAGGGAAGCTTTCACAATTACTTTTGAGTGTGGTGTGGCTCATACGCCTTTTGACCGATTTGGGTGTTGATCAGTTTTCTGTCACCACCATTTTTAAAGCTAGAGCATTTGTATTCTGGAAGTTGCAAGGAACCCTTTGTTCCATGCTTACAGAAAGCACATTGAGGTGCACTATCATTATGTGAGGGAGAGACTTTGCGTTGGAGAGATTGTTTGGCTTATGTGCCCACACAAGTTTATTGGAAAAGAATGTCAGAATGTCCCAAGATGACAAAAGATTCAACAACCCTAATTTTTGTACTTAGTCAAGATTTGGTCAAAGATGGTAAAAAAATTTTAATGGCACATTGGAAAGTGCTCTATGAGAGCTTTCTAATGATATATAATATCGCACTATTAGGCACCAGAAAGTGAACCAAAAGTCTAACCCTAATTTTTGCTTTTCATGTGCTTTTCACTCATTATGATCCAATGGTTTGGATTTGATCTTTGAAAAGCACATCAATTTGATGGTGGAGATGAGTCGAACCAATAAAAGCACAAAAAAGCAAGTCCGAATCTTGAAAAATCACAATTAAGGCTTTCGCCAAAATTAGCGCAAGTTTTATGATTTTTAAGTTTTTAAATTTTTTCGAGTGTGCTTTTTGCACGGGGACCTTACACTATATAAGGAGTACTTGTTGAGCCTCATTATACATCAATTCTTGAAGCTAATCAAGCACAAGCTCTAGGGTTAAGAGCCAAAAGGAATCTTGTAGGAGTGTATACAGATTTGAAGGAGTTTTTGAAGCCTACCCTTGTGTTCATTCTGATTTTGAAGAGTTGAGGCATCCAATTTAGGGTTTCTTCAAATGTTGCAGCTGTACTAGGTTTACCTACTACTTTGTGAGAAGTGACCATTGCTTCTGCTTTACATTAGAGAAGATCTAATTTCATATCAGGGTTTTCTATGTTAACTGTTTCTAACAGTTCATTTGCTTCATATTGCAAATATACCTCTTAGACACTTTCTCCCTATATTTGCACTTCAGAACCTTTTATATTCAGCCTACATAGTGCAACTATGCTAAGTCTAGAGCACCATGAAATAGCACCGCTTGCAAGGGTGTATACATAGCCACTTGTGGACTTGCAAGTGCCCACATCACCTGCCATGTCTGAATCACAAAATCCTTTCAACTCCAATGGACACTTTCCATAACATAGGCATTTATCTTTGGTCCGTTTCAAATATCTCAAGATAGATTTGACCACCTCCCAATGTAGTTTGTTAGTATTAGCCATAAACCTGCTAACAACTCCCATTGCATGAGCAATGTCTGGCCGAGTGACAACCATTGCATACATAAGTGAACCACAAGCTGATGCACAAGGTGATGCATATGGAACACTCTTCATATAGTTGGCTGCATCATCATTTTTGGGACCAGGGATAGTCATCCTTGGAAAGCTTAACATGTGGCTACAATGGCACTTCAAGAGGCTTAGCATTAGCCACATTAAATCTGTCCAACACTTTTTCAATGTACTTTTCTTGGGATAAACATGCTGCTGCCTATCCAATTTTATTCTCATACCAAGTAGATGCTCAGTTTCCCCAATATCTTTTATTGAGAATGCAGAATTCAGCTGCTGTTTTATAGCATTTAGAGTGCTCTTTTTCTTTTGAGCCAGCAGCATATCATCTACATACAACACAAGAATGATTTGGCTGCCATCTTCATCCTTTTTAGTGTACAAATAGTGGTTTGCATGGCTTCTTTTGAACCCATGTTTGAGCATAAATGCACTAAACTTCTTATACCATTGTTTGGGGCCTTGTTTCAGCCCATATAAACTCCTTTTCAGCTTGCATACCAGATGCTCTATTTCATGAAATGATCACTAATCTATGAGGGGAAGCATATGTGAAGCGGCTAGAACAAGGACTTGGATTATGCATAGGAGCTGGACAAGAATTCTATAGTAATCAAGCTCAAAAAGCTCTAAGTGCGGACACTTTTTCATCAAGTGGTGTAGGGAGTACTCAAACTCAAAGAGGGGCTACAACTTCAACTGTAGTTCAAGGACTAGATCAAGCAACTTTATCTAGAAATAGAAAAGCTTTGTCCACTATAGGTGTGAGTTTAAGCAATGAATACATTCATCACCTTGCAGGTATCAAGAGTGTTGGGGAAGCATGGATAAATTACCGATATATTCTGGTAGTGATGTGTGAACACACTAGGATTGCCGGGGCACATTTTTTCCTCGTTAGGAGTTTTTTCCCCTCCGCTTGTATATACGCCTATAACCCTAATGGGTCACTTATCTTTGTACATTCACTTGTAATACATTTAGTATTGTGTGTTATGCTCCAAGCTTCTTCTTCTTTCTTGTGCTCTTCGCGTGCTTTCGAAGACCTCAAAACTCCAACAATTGGTATCAGAGCATGTCGCTGCTTCATCTAGGCCGTCGTCGATACCCCTTCGGTCAAAGTTCAGAATCACACGAAATTGGTGAGCATACTCAAGGCGATTAAGAGCTCGAAACAGCTTCGCTTAATGGTGTCAAAATTTGATTATGAGCTCGTTTTGACCTCTGAATGCACTATCATAGCGCCTATGAAGGCAATTCCGTCCTTTTGTGCCAAACCTATATACGGGTTTCGGTTCACTAGTCCAAGGGCCTCGGAGTTTGCTACGGGTTTAGCAGAGCTCGACAAGGTAGTTGTGTTCAACTTTTTGAGATACAATCATTTTCTTGCATCAGGGTATTTTAGTTAGTGATCAGGGCTAAAAGCAATGATGTATTTCGTATGTTGGCTATTGAGGACAAGTTGGATGGTACCAATTACCCATTATGGGCATATATGATGCGTCATGTATTGGTCGTAAAAGGACTTTGGAAGAGTGTGTAGGGTATTGAAAGACAACCTACTATACCTGCAAATACAATTATTGAAGTTGATGCATATGGCATTGAAGATGGTGATCTTCAGGCTCCTGTTCGTGCTTCGGTTCGTGCTTCACCTATTGTAGAGCAACATCGTTGGGATGGTAGAGATGCTCGGGCACATGCGTTGATAGCTTTGTTTGTCAAACGTGCCATTATCCCTCACATTTGCTCTTGCGAGACTGCAAAGGATGCTTATGGCACACTTACCACTTTATACTGGGCAAGAAATGAGGCTTGTATTGCTTATCTCCGAAAACAGTTGGAGAGTGAGTATATAAATGAAGGAGATTCTATGGACAATTTTCTGACAAAGATCAAAGATTTGAAAGAGGAGTTGATTTCCGCAGAAGAAGTCTTTCTAGATAGTTTAGTTGTGCAGACCGTTCTAATTCATATCAGAGTTTTGCTTCTACTCTTCGGTTGATAGTGAAAGGCAATCCGAATGCCTTAACATTTGAGGAGTTTGTCTCTGTTTTGTTGTAGACCAGTCTAGGCACAACAGGCCCATTATGCGTGTTGCATATCAAGCTTTCTTAGCTAGTCAGAAGCGCAAAGGTAAATGGAGCTCATCTACTAGTAAGCAGAAATTTGCTAATTGTGCACAATAAAAAAGGGAAGACAAAGATGAGAAGAAAACAGAAAAGCAAAAACAGTTATGCAAATTCCATAAAGGAAATGATCATGTCATAAAAAGTTGTTCAAACTGGTTCCAAAAAAGACAAAGAAGAAAGAGGCTCGAACACTTGTTGCAAAGGCCTCTACACCTAAAACAAAGTATGTTAATCTTATGCAGAATGAAGATGGGCATTTACTACTGTTTGTAGCTATGACTGATCTTCTCATGAACAATGTATGTCTTCAATAGGCTAAGATGTTTGGTACTTACTACTTTGACACTGGGGCAACCAAACATATTACCTTGCAGCACAGTTTCTTCAGTTCACTTGGGCCTATCCCTACAGGGATGGCTGTCACATGCACCAACAACTCCTCTTATCTTATCATGGGAGTTGGTAAGATCATTCTAACTATTGTTGATCGTAGTTCTTTCGCATTGTCAGATGCTTTGTTTGTGCTAGGGATCAAGTAAAACATGTTTTCACTTTCAACATTAGCTTTGATTGGCTTGGTTGTCAAATTTGTTGATGACAAGTGTATAATTCATGATCTCTCAAATGGCGATGTCATTAATGCTTCTTGCATTTTATGTCATGGGTTGTATAAGCTCATAGACTATGCAAAATCTGTCAGTCATTTTGCATGTGCAGTTCAAGGTTCTCAAGCTATCTCAGATGCAAAGCCTTGGCATGCACGCATTGCTCATCTGAATTTTGCTAGTTCACGATGCTTGTAGAAATCCGAAATGGTCTCCTTTCTGCCCAAACTTGAGGCACATGGTAAACATGTATGTGAAGGTTGTATTTTGGGCAAAATGCAACGTTCCTCCTTCCCAAAACATGGTTCAGTATGAATTACTTAGAAATTCCAGCGTGTTCATAGTGATGTCTGTGGTCCTATGCAGACACCTTCGTTTAGGAACTACCTTTACTTCGTGACTTTTATTGATGATTTTTCTAGGCATGCATGGGTGTATCCATTGAAAGAAAAGTCCAAAGTGTTTATGTGCTTCAAACAGTTTTTGGTTTTGGCTGAAAATATGTCAGCATGTGAAATGGACACCCTTCGTTCTGATCGAGGGGGGGAATACATGTCTTTTGATTTTAATGCATTTCTGGCTGAATGTGGGATAAAACATCAGTATACAGTGCCATATACACCTCAACAAAATGGAGTTGCTGAAAGAAAGAATAGGTCTCTCATGGAGATTGCGAGGTGTATGGTCAAAAGTCAGGCTTTACCACATAGGTTCTTGCTTGAGGCTGTCATGTGTGGAGCATATATACTTAACGAGTGTCCCACTGAAGCACTACAACTATCACTCCATATGAGGCTTGGCATGGTCGCAAGCTTTCTGTTGCTCATTTGTGTCTTTGGTTGTCTGGCATATGCATTTGTGCCCCAACAACAATGTAGGATATTGGATGATAAAGCAAAGGCTATGTCTGTAACATCCGTAGACTAAACACATTTTGGTTAGCCTTGATGTTGTTTTTGTGGAAGATGCAATTCAGCTATTACTTTCATGTACTAAGGAGACATCAGTTAGCTCCAAAGATGTGTATGACGCTTTGCTTCCTCTTTTTATAGGTGGAGAGTCAAGTGCGGGTCCAAATGAGGCAATTTCTTAGCCTTTACAAGTTCCACATGATGATGCATATCATTCCAATTCTGATGCAAATTTACATGATGCACTTGTTGATGAGGGCTGATATAGAGGAGGCAAAAACTATGCATAAATGATTGGTGCAAACTTTGCGAGACAGCAAATTAGATGCACCTATGTCATATTGTACTCGTTCAGGCACTCATAGTGCTTCTTTTGCATCAGATTGCTATGCAATGGTTGCCTATAGTCTTTGTGATGAGAATGAGCTTGTTTCTTTTGATGAAGCACAAAATTCAGAAAATTGGATGGCTGCTATGCAATAAGAATATGATACTATTATGAAGAATGGTACTTGGTTTTTATGTGATTTGCCTCCTAGCAAAAAGGCCATTGTCACTAAATGGGTATACAAGCTGAAATGTAAACATGATGGAATAGTTGATAGTTATAAGGCTAGGCTTGTTGCAAAAGGTTATGCTCAAGAGAGAAGCATTGATTTTGATGAGACCTTTGCATGGACTTGCCAAGGTATGAGAAGATACATGCCTACTTGATTATATGTGGTTTTGAGAACAGTCAAACTGAGAGAGCACCTTATATGTTGAAGCGTGGAGACGTTGTACTTCTGTTCATTGCTATAGATGTTGATGATATGCTGCGTATTGATCCTAATGAGAAGCATATTGCTGATTTTAAGGCTGATTTGCATGCCTCTTTTGAGATGTCAGATTTGGGGCATTTGCATCATTATTTGGGCATTCAGTTTATACAAGTTGATGGCGGAATAGCTTTGTGTCAAACCAAATATATTGACACATTATTGCAGTGTTTTGGCCTTGAATACTGCAACCCCATTGCCACTCCTATGGAAACAAGGTTACGGTTGAGTATTCATGATGCTAGAGATGCATTTGATGTTGTTTTCTATCAGAAGGCTGTTGGATGCTTGATTTACTTATTCATAACTCGGCCTGAAATTCAATTTGTTCTCTCTCAAATAGAAGGTTTATGCATTGCCCAATTGTCAAGCATTGGTAGGCGGTTAAGCGCATCTTCCACTACTTGAGTGGTACTCGCAATGTCACAGGGGGACTCGTCCCCGGCTCCTAGGGACGCCGGGACGCCGTCCCCCGACCCATTTTAGGCGGGACGCCAATCGGGGATGCCTTCCGTCCCAAGGCCCAGACATCAAACAGGGATCCGTTCGGGGACGCGTCCCGGGGATGTCCCGATGTGAAAAACCATCTCAGGAACGGGGATGGCAAAAAAATTGTATCATTGACCTCCTTTTCTGGCTTGTTCATGTAAATTGTGATATCCATAGAGCATTGTATGATCAAGCAACGTTCTAGGTGAATAGTTGGCTTCAGTAGAGCATTCACAATATTAACATATGCATTCTTGAATAATAGTAAATTTATTATCTTCATCAATCTTTGTACAAGTCTTAGGTTAAATCTATTTTGTTTGAATAAAGTCTTAGGTTCAATCTATGCACAAGCTCTGAGAGTGATGTGAAACACTCAGATTTCACCTCAAGAGGTTGCAATCAAAAGAAATCAAAAGATTGAATCAAAGCCAACCAAATGAATGATTTGAAGTTTGTGTACCGACACAAATCTTAAATGAAGCTACGTACAAGTTGCACTAGTCAACGGAGGTGACATTTGAAGCCAACGGCAAAAGCTGTTTGCATATAATTGAACTAAACGCTCTTATAAGGTAGAGATGATCTATTATTTAGTTTTTCAATACTTGTAGGTAAGCTCATGAAGGCTAAATCTCACAACCATGGTTATTTGTGATTCTTGAACTGAAAACTTGGAGAAGGGAAAATATCAAAGATGGAAATTCAGGTTGAGCAACTATCTCATGGGCAAGGGTCTATTGGGATCAGCTATTTAATAGAACACAGATGTTATGTACATGTGTCATGGTCACACTGTATAAGGGAAAAGAGATCTTTGAAGGAGTGGAATAGGGGTTGGTATTCGATCGAGTCTATGCATAAACTCCTTGGGAGAAATGTCAATAAACATATGTTAAGTGACAATCTCACTTTCATACTTAATATGTACTTCATTTATTTCTTGCAACACTTTGTTTTGCACTCAGTTTACTCTTCTGTCATTTACGTTCCCGTCATATGTACTCTTTTGTATGATGTAAGATCTTTTTGTTGTCATGGTACAAAATGTTTTTGATATGATGATGATGTAAAATCCTTTTTTTTGACATGATGAAATATATATGACTAATCACTTGTAAGTTTCTACTCTTGCAATAACTCTTAATGTTCAACTCTCCACGACTCAATGTGTTTCCTATATGTTCATTGTTTATACTTAAAAAACACCTTTTTTCTATGGTTTTCTTCTTATTAGTCATTTCATATATTGAAGAACTCATTGTACATGACTTTCATTTGATTATCTTGACAAAATCAGCATTTTTTTAGTGCCGTCCCGGGGACGCGACCCCGGGACACCCTAGGCTCCGTCCCCGTCCCGGGGACACCACCGTTCCCGGGACCCGTCCCCGTCCCTTGGTGACTTTGGGTACTCGGCTACTTGGATTGTTTTATCCGAGGGGGGATCACTATCGCCAGATTTACATGCGTTTTTGACTCTCACTGGGCTAGTTGCTATGACACTTGTGTGTCCACTAGTGGTTTTTGCTTTATACTTTGGTAGCTTATGCATATCTTGGTTGAAAAAGAAGAAGCCTACTGGGCCCACTTCTAGTTGTGAGGCTGAGTAAAGGGCAACTTTCATAGTGTCTATTGAGTGTGTGTGGCTTAGATGCCTTTTTGCTGATTTGGGTGTTGGTCAGTCTTCTGGCACCACCATCTTTACTGACAGTCAGCCTCGGGAGAAGTTTGAGGCTTTCTACAAAGCTTTGGGCTTACTTTCTTTTGTGGATTGATCTCTTTCCACATAGCTTGGCACTTCCCTTATACATGAGTGCCAACTCCTTGTTCACCGCATCACTCCCAAGGGGGATTTGTTGATATATTTCCGATTTCAGTAGTGATGTGTGTGAACACACTAGGACCACCGGGGCACTTTTTTCCCTCTTTAGGAGCCCCTCCTCCCCCCCCCCCCCCCCGACTTTTATATATGCCTATAACCCTAACGGGTCCCTTATCTTTCTACATTCGCTTGGTAATACATTCAGTATTGTGTGTTGTGCTCCAAGCTGCTTCTTCTTCTTTGTGCTTTTCGCGTGCTTCCGTAGACCTCAAACTCTAACATAAAGTTGGAGGGAATATTCGGAATAAGAACTCAACAATCTCTTATTTATCTTCTTACTACTTCAAGTAGAGATGAGTAACTCTACATCAGTGCAAGAGCACATTAACAGGTTTAAGAGTTATTTAGCTCAATTAGTGGGGATGACATTCTTATCCCAACAGAAATTGTTGTAGCAATTCTTATGAAAAGTCTACCTTCTTCATACAGTATGATTTTCACTATTCTACAAAACAAGACTAGTCCTAATCTTGATAGAGTATTAGCATCCATACAAAAGGACAAGAAATGACTTAAGGGAGATGGAAGTTAAGATATGTCATTTGAAGCAAAAGCAAATAAGTTCAAGAAAACATCGTGGAATGACAAACCACAAAGAGGCAAATTGCTATACTATTAGTCCTTCCAAAATTTGTGGTCGAAAGACACATGGAGCTTTTTCACCTTTGTCATAAAATCATCCAATTAAGCAATACGCGTTTAAAAAATAAAAAGAAGTTAAAGTAAAAGCCATTTCCGGATTTCATGCAGCTAATTTCAAGAATGGGCTTTTTTGAACTTTTTTGTTGAGCTTTTGATAGGGGCAGCCAAAACTAAAATAAGATAAAGCATAGGACACGTAAGCATCAACTTCTATCATAGCTTCTTGTGTGTACCATCTCTTGGAGCACTCCGAGCAATTTTGTAAGTAGTTTTGCAATATAGAGTAAATTTGCTGGAGCACTCTAGCTCCTTCACCATATCTTGTAGCTTTCTCTCTCTTTACTTTGTCTCTATATTAATTGTGGGCCTAAAAACCAACATCTCCATGTTTTAATCATGATACATGGCTTGTACTCGAAACATATGGGGTTTATGATTCCCTTCTGCATCATCAAAGGTGTATTGACAAATTTCCTCGGTTGCTTTACACTTTGATATGGTAATGAATTTGTTTTGGATGTCTAATTAGGAGGCCCCTTCCTGTAATAAAATAAGTCTATGATCTAAGGGTCTGGCTCGTTCAGACGGATCTGAAATCGGACACCGTTTGGTCACCCGTGTGTATGACCAAAGATCTCGAGTCTAGACTTACTAGAAGGTCATTTACTCTTGTAACCAAGTGATCCAATTAGCTTAGTGGTTAAGTCTCAAGGATGTGAAGGAAGAGGTCTTGGGTTCAATCCCCATCGAGTACATGGGGAGAGTATTTTGCCCAAAGAGCTCTAGAGCCTTCTAGAAGCATCCACTTGAGTTAACTCAAGTTGATTGGGACACTTGGCGCACATGCAGTTACATGGCTCACACATGGATGGTTATTATCCACCTGCCCAAGAAGGCAGTCCCCTGGAGAGAGCTATATGTAGAGGCATATGGTTGGGAGGAGAGTCATCTCTCTAGCATGTGGTGGTGGTTGTAATTTTCATTCTCATTCTCTTGCATTGGTATCAGAGCCGGGCTCTCATGGTGACCTTGGGGGACATCATCACCTTGTGCATACACGGGTTTCTCTATATCCATACGCGGGTCTCTCCTTTATTGGTTCGCATGTCTTGAACCAACGACATCGTTGTCATGGCGGCAAAAGAAATGAGGCATCGTAGTATATTATTTCTTCAGCGGCCGTTTTTAGGAGACGGTTGCAGGTCTTGAACCCAAGACATTGTTGTGACAAAGCTTCCCTTTAACCAAGGGAACAAGGGATGTTTCTGGTATTCATTTTGTTTCGATGTAATCACTGTTTGGTAGGCTGCAGATCTTTCAAGATCACATACAAAAGTATGAGGACAATCTCGTAGGCGGCTCCGATCAGAACTCTTTAATATATATATTGTAACTTCCCACGGTGACAGAAGTTGCAGCTCATGTTGACTGCGTGAAACATAGCTGAAGTTACTATGCTTTGATTAACTCGACAGTGATATAATTATGTTGTTTAACTGCTGTGCATGGTCGAATGTAGCAATTTTTATGTTAATTTCTGCGCGTGCTTGAATTCTGAATCGATATCTTAAGGTAAGATGTAACATGATTCGGGCTCTATCCGTGCAAAAGGCCACATCTACAGGTGATGGCTGGAGGATATGAACCTGCGATATTCAAGAGAGCCAACAGCTTTCGTGTTTTATCATCCGCCTAGTTTATGCTACTATACAAGTTCCTACAACACAATAAAAGAAGTCTACAGTCGGTGGGTGTCGGATTTGAACTTGCGCATCATCTTCATGATCGATCTTCTAACAAAGAGATCATGTGCATTTTTGCTGCTGTATTCCTCTAGTTTTACTTTAGTACTGTTCAAAACCCTGCTGTGCAGATGTCGTAGATCACAATAGGGAAAATGTTTAATGCTGATAGCTCTGAGACTCAAACTCGCGACGTCTCACAGAGAGAGAGCTCTTCTATAAGCGCGCTGGTGACGGAAGGTTATTTCGAATTTATTATACCTTATTTTATCGCTTCAGAAATTCAACATCAAAAGCAAAATCACAACACATCCAGGTGGTGGCTTCAGCACTCGAACCCGTGACCTGAGCTTGACGAGTAGAACGTTCTAGCCTCGAAGCAAACACACATACTACTTGGCTGTCACCCATGGGTGTTGAACCCGTGATCCAAGAGATTAGAGCTCTTATCTATCCAAGAGATTAGAGCTCTCGGGCATTGCAGAACCTTCTCCACCAGAAACAAAAAAGAATTCCTTCAGATGATGCCGGCTAGAGCTTGAACCCATGACCTCCAATGAATTAGTGCTCTCATCTATCTACGAGAGCAAGGGGCTTTCTACATTATGGTTGCTCTATTATCCATGCTGTACGACTTGAAGGCATCGTTGCTTCAATTCAAAAGACATCCAGATTTATAGGGATGCGATCAAAGCAAAAGATCAAAGGATTGAAGCCAATTATGAGCATGGCTATGGAGAATGGCTCTTCCCAAAGATCAATGGAAGGATGTAGCTCTATGTGGAGCTAAGAACTTTAAAAGTTGATGTTTTCATTTTAATATTTGCTTTACTCTATGCTTTCATATAGAATGTAGTGCTATTATCATTGAAGTAGGGAAAGAATCTTCAAATTTGAAAGCATTGTATGCAATTTAAT
The DNA here is from genome assembly GCA_020310875.1 of Ceratopteris richardii. NCBI lineage: Eukaryota > Viridiplantae > Streptophyta > Polypodiopsida > Polypodiales > Pteridaceae > Ceratopteris > Ceratopteris richardii. The sequence continues at coordinate 84,819,539 of CM035436.1, forward strand.
GAAAGCAAAATAGAGGAGCATCAAGAATGGAAACACTTAGCAAGCATAGGCATGCAACTACGAAAGAATGTTGGTGCATTTCTCCTTGTCAAAGAATGTTTTCATGCACAAAACACGTATTCTTTTTGCTTTAAAAAAATAGTTAGTGCTCAAGTTTATGCGGTTATATCTTTTTAAAACGCTAGCAAGTAGAATGTTTGTGCATGGATGATTGAGAATATGCATTTTCAAGCTCAAGAATTGCTTGATTTAAGTTTGGTACATGAAAGGAGAATGCAAACACGTGCATGCACTCACATGCATTTGCATGCAAGAACAGGCATTTGCATATGCGTGATTGTTTATTAAGTAGTTGAATACTTATACTCTCGTTACCTCCTTTTTCTAACTTGACTTAGATAGCTAGGAAAATAGCAAGCTAGATAGTTGCAAGGCTCTTGGCTGCCATGCAACTCAAGTAACTAGTTTGTTTTTTCCGAAATGTGATACTTAGGTATCAAATTTTAGGAGTCTTGATTAGGAAAAGTAGGCCTTTCGAAAGTCAAGTATTCAATTTTCTTGCTCATGGGAATGGCAATAAAATAGGACTGCTTGAAAATTTCCTGGAGGACTCAGAGAATCCTAACGACAAGCTTAGATGTAGTCGTTAGCTTGGATTTTAGAAATCATGCATCCCAGTAGGTTGATAAAGTTTCCTTTGAAAGTTTTATCTGATTCTATCCCAAGACGTGAGAAGAATCAAATAAAATTAAATGGAACTAAAATCAATTGAACTTTTAATATCAAAGGATAGTTGGCATGTTCCAAATTAGAAGTTGGATGCCAGGTTCCATGATTGCATCTCTCGTCAAGATGCAAAGGTTTCAAAAGTATGGAAACTTTATTAAGCACTTTTCTGAGGATGATAAAAGTATGCTTGGTTTTGTTTAAGCTAATTAGAGCTTAAAGAAGAAACCTAAGTCAAAGTAATCTTTGGGAATCAAGCTACTTCCTAAAGATAAATCAATAAAATGAAATAGTCTGACTATTTCATTGGTTAAAAAGGAATATCTTTTGGATAAAGCAATTAAGCTTTAATTCTTGGTCTTGTCCAAAAGTCAAGAATTTCTTTTAAAGATCATTCTAGTAAAGAAAATGATTCCAAGATGAATCATGGGACTGGAAAGCAAAAGATTCCAAGATGAATCATTGGCTTAGTATTACTTGATTCCTTGGCAAGAATCTAAAAGTTCTTGAAAGAAAAATCTCCCTAGATGTGAGACTGGATTTTAATAGCAAGTAGTTTCCAACAATTCTCAAACCATTAGTATGGGTACTTAAGTCCAAATAGTGATATAACCTAAAGGTATATCAAAGATTCTTAGCTTTGGAATCTGAGAGGCATCAGTGTATGCTTGGATTGAAGTTCACGGAAAGATCTCTAAAACAATCATGCAGGTAAGAAAAGAAGCTTTAGATAGTTTAGGAGATCTTAAAGATAAAGGTTAAGTCAAAGATTCTTAGCTTTGGAATCTGAGAGGCATCAATGTATGCTTGGATTGAAGTTCATGGAAAGATCTCTAAAAAAATCCTGCAGGTAAGCAAAGCTTTAGATAGTTTAGGAGATCTTAAAGATAAAGGCTAAGTCTTTATTTTAGTCGCAAGGTCAACCGGACTTGATCAAGCTTGGCCATGATTGTCCAAGAATGTGCGATTGGAACTACTCTGTAGATTGCCCAAGTATTTGCAATAAAATTCCTTTTGGGAATTATTCACTCAGGTTCCATTTATTTAATGGAAAATTGTGAAAAGAGTAAGCTGTTCCAAGTCTGAACAGAGTGAAGGAATTCCAAGAATGTAGTGTGCAACCGTGAAGACGGTACTTATGTCTGTGGAAGGCAAAACATAAATGTTTGCCTATCCTTAAAGGGATTTTGGTACAAATTCAGAGAGCATGAGCAGATGCTTAGACTTAAGCAGTAGAGAGATGTTGGAAATCAATGTCACATCAGTCCAAAATCCAAAACCCTAAATCTGATTTAGGGACTTCCATAGCTTAAATTCAGATTAGGGTTTGCTGAATATCAGTTACAAACTTATCTTTCCTCTTTCAGTCACTCATATACACTCTTCTACAACCTATCATGTCATACATCTCATACATATTTAGATTTCTGTCTCTACATCTGAATATCTTGTAAATTCTGTACATACACTCTTCCATCTATTTCTGTTCAGATAGAGTGGTTGAGATTTTGACTCCCACATTGTAATTTGACATTTGTATATATGATAGTGTGAGTAAGCAGTGGCTTATGTAACACTTTGAACATGCTCTCTGATCTCTCTATCTTTGTCTCATCATTGTATGATTAAGTGTTGTATGCTCATGTTTGTCAATATTGGAAGATGTTGGAATCTGTGTTGTAGTTCCTGGATTTGTGGGACCTGTGGAATTAGTTATGGGCCTACCTAATTTCCAACATTTGGTATCAGAGCTCCCAGGGTCCAGACTACCAACATATGGTTTCAGAGCATCTTCTAACATTTGACATATGACATACACACTTAATCTAGATGAGTAGAGATTTGAGAATTAAACAATTCAGTCACATGTTTATTTATGAGTGTGGAGTATGAAGTTGATGATCTGTTAGCAGCCAAATACTTTACAAAAGTATTGCATGAAGACCAAGACTTGATGAACAAAAGGCTACTTCAAATTCAAGGAAAAACAATGGTTTGGAGAAGATGAAGGAACCAGATCAACATCAAATCACAGGTATTAGTTTCTACTATCAGATTGTCATTTGTAGGTCATATCTGTTGGAAATCAATGTCACATCAGTCCAAAATCCTTTTAGGGCAGAAACCCTAATTTTGGTACTTAATCATTTTGGCACAAAATTTGGGTAAAATTTTTATGAGGCTATCTTGAAGAGCTTAATGAGAGCTTTCTAATGGTATATGACATGAAGTCATCAGAGATCAGATTTGGGAGAAAACCCTAACCCTAATTTTTTGTTGATTTAGGGTTTTTACCTCATTTGATAGCTCTCAGCCTGTAGGGCATAAAAAATGTCTTCAGTACATTCATGAGGTAGTCAAAGATGTGAAAAAGCATGTCAAAAGCTATGATTAGCGATAACACAAAGAAAAGTAACAATCGTGAATTTTTTGCGATAGTTTTTTAATTAAAATAGCGATCAGCTTTATTTGGGCAACGATCAGCCTTTCAAAGATTTTTTCGCAAGTACTTGAAAGGTTATATAAGAGAGTCTTCGGTCACTTGTTAGATCATCCAATACTATCGTTGGGGCTGACTTTTGGCGATGGATGTGCTGTAGCACTCATGGGGCAGCCATGGTGCACTTTAGGAGCAGCTATGGAGCTATGTTGAGGAGCAGCCATGGAGTTCTTCTTGGAGAAGAGTGTGCTCACACTCTTGTTTGTGAAGAAGACTTACCTATCAACAACTTGGTGGTTTGGATCATCCATTTACATGATGTATTTGGAGATTGTCTTCTACATGAAGATTATGGAGTACTTCAAAGACATTGGATGGAGCTTAACATAAGATTGCATCTTATGTTAACTATTCAGGTATATATTCTCTTTATGCACACAGGTACTACTTGGAGCTTATGGAGGCGGTGGCATCCATATCTAGAGGAGTCCTATTCGGCATACATGGAGGCAGTGGCATCCATAAAGGAGAATCAGTACATGCATGCTACATGCATCAGATGAGGTGTTAGAGAAGGTGTTTCCACATGAGTATGAGGATTTCTGTCAGCAACATGTTAGCATTCTATGCTAATTCCGTAAGTATATGATCTATCACACACACATCTGATTTAGGGTCTTCCATAGCTTAAATTCAGATTAGGGTTTGCTGAATATCAGTTTCAAACTGATCTTTCCTCTTTCGGTCACTCATATTCACTCTTCTACAACCTATCAGGTCATACATCTCATACATATTCAGATTTCTGTCCCTACATCTGAATATTCTTGTAAATTCTGTACATTCACTCTTCCATCTATTTTTGTTCACATAGAGTGGTTGAGGTTTTGACTCCCACATTGTAATTTGACATTTGTATATATGATAGTGTGAGTAAGCAGTGGCTTACATAACACTTTGAACATGCTGTCTAATCTCTCTCTATCTTTGTCTCATCATTGTATGATTAAGTGTTGTATGTTTATGTTTGTCAACGTTTGGAAGATGTTGGAATCTGTGTTGTAGATCCTGGAAACCTGTGGGACTTGTGGAATTAGTTATGGGCCTACCAAATTTCCAACATTTGGTATGAGAGCATCGAGACTACCAACATATGGTTTCAGAGCATATTCTAACATTTGACATATGACATACACACTTAATCTAGATGAGTAGAGATTTGAGAATTAGACAATTCAGTCACATATTTATTTATCAGTGTGGAGTATGAAGTTGATGATCTGTTAGAAGCCAAATACTTTTGGAAGAGTAAAGTTACTTTACAAAAGTATTGCATGAAGACCAAGACTTGATGAAGAAAAGGCTACTTCAAATTCAAGGAAAACAATGGTTTAGAGAAGATGAAGAACCAGATCAACATCAAATCATAGATATCAGTCTCTACTATTAGATTGTCATTTGCAGGACATATCTTAGAAGAGCAGTTATGAAGAGATTTGAAGGATTGAAGAAGTGCTTTTATACACTTTCATTGCTTTGAAAGTTAAAGCATTAGCTACATCAAAACAGGTATCTAGAGGTTGTTCTTGACAATTTTGATAGATCTCTTTCATGGCAAGAAAGCTCATCTAAGAAGACAAATTTGGAGATTAGATCAGTTTTGTTTTCAGCAAACACAAGGTTGGAATTTTTTCATCTAGGTACAAAATCTAGATATCTAAATTACCTAGAGAGGTAATTCAGCATTCAGCCAACTCAAGGAAAAGGTTGGTGAATTTAGTCATATCAGTCAAATTTGAAGCAGAGTGTTGATTCAGGAAGAAAATTCAGAAAATTCAGTATTTTCAGAAAAATTCAGAAAAATTCAGATTTTTTGGATGTACGAGCTAGATGGAGAATCTACTTTCTATGTTTGTCTTGATTTTTGGATACATGCTTGTATTCAAAAAGGGGTTCCATCAGATCCTATCACTTGATTAAGAAGTGGAGTTAGCCAAAAGAAAGTCAAGCAAATACGATCACATTTCACTCGGGAAGAATATGAAAATATGAAGTATCAACTTGCAGCTTTTGGAGTTCTCAAGGTTAGAGTTTGTCCACTTAGAAGTTGTAGATTCTTGGAAGGCTCTAGTTGAAGAAAAGTTTTACAATTTTATGTAAGAAGCATGGACACTTAGAGTCATTCAGGTAGCAAATCAAACATTCGGTCATGAAGGTTTGATGAGAGCAGATTCTACACAGGTATTTTGTTGGAGAGATCAGAGATCTTGTATGATCTTGAAGATCTTGTGTATTTTTGAGTTAGATGTCTATCCTTTGTTTGTCAAGTTCTTAGCATTGGAAGAAGTAAGTCAAAGATTCAAATTCTGTCAAATTTGTGTTGTAGAGAAATAGAAGAAGGTACTTGCTATGTTGCAAAAAGATTATGAATCCTAAAGTGCTTTCAGCAAGGTTTTTGTTATGTTAGGATCAGATAACCTTATTCTATAATTTGGAAAGCTGAGGAATGGCAATGAAAGCTATTGGCATGTGTACAATGCTAATAAAAAGGGTTCATATTACTTGTTTCAAGACACAGGGATTGATGATACGGAAGCAATGCTAAATCACTGAAGATCAGATTTATTGAAAGGAGGGACGTTCCAGATTTCATAAAAGTCTGATATACTTTGAAGAATTCTGGATACTAGTGTTAAATCATCCAAGGGGGTGATGAAAAATGAAGGAAGACTTATTTTCAGCCATATGTGAAAGAATGCAGAGTCAAACCTACAGGTATTCCTATATTTCCTTTGTCAGTTTCTCTTTATGTTCCAGCTTTGAAAGAAGAAGGAAGAAGAATGTCTTGAGAAAGTTCCTGGAGAAAGTTCCTGATAGGTGTTCCTGTTCAAGAGAAAGTTCTAGAGTTCTATTGGAGAGAAGCTTGATATTTCAGAGAAGTATGTTACTTATGAGGTGCGCACATATATGATTATACCAAACTTTGAAGGAAAGAGGTATGAAGGACTTACAGATAGAACAAGGATGAAGACAAGATGACATCATAGATATGAAATTTTGATGAGACTCTCATGAGTTGAGTTGAGTACAGTCAAAGATGAACCAGCTAGTGTTCATAATACACTAAGTTGTAAGTTGTCAATCACAAGTCCCAGGATTCAGTTCTTGATTCTATTTAGTGTATTTACATGACACAGCAGCAGTACGTTGAGAAACCTTTCGTAAGGTAAAAGCAAATATGTGGATCCTAGTGTATGCTTACAGGTTTGAGAAGACAGGAGATAGCAGATTCAAAGTCAAGCAGTGATTGCTTGATGTATGCTAACACTATTGGATATCTAGTTTGCCTATTTTCTCAGGTATTGTTCATATTCAGCAAATTCAGATTTTTTGAAGTCTGAAGAAGTTCAAATTCAGTTTTGAAGAAGACTTTTGAAGATAAAGTTTGAAGGTCAATTCTGGAGGACATGATTGAAGCTTATGTCAGTTTGCAGATGAACGAAGTTGCATATCCAGTTCAGTTTGTACCAATATGACATTGCAGGGGGGATTGTTGGAAATCAATGTGACATCAGTCCAAAATCTTTTAAGGCAGAAACCCTAATTTTAGTACTTAGTCATTTTTGGCACAAAATTTATGTAAAACTTTTATGAGCCTTTTTTGAAGAGCTTAATGAGAGCTTTCTAATGGTATATGACATGCAGTCATCAGAGATCAGATTTGGGAGAAAACCCTAACCCTAATTTTTGTTGATTTAGGGTTTTAACCTCATTTGATAGCTCTCAGCCTGCAGGTCATAAAAATTTCTTCAGTTCATTCATGAGGTGGTCAGAGATGTGAAAAAGCATGTCAAAAGCTATGATTAGCGATAACACAAAGAAAAGCAACAATCGTAATTCTTTGCGATAGTTTTTTAATTAAAATAGCGATCAGCTTTATTTGGGCAACGATCAACTTTTCAGAGATTTTTTCGCAAGTACTTGAAAGGTTATATAAGAGTCTTTGGTCACTTGTTAGATCATCCAATACCATCGTTGGGGCTGACTTTTGGCAATGGATGTGCTGAAGCACTCATGGGGCAGCCATGGTGCACTTTAGGAGCAGCTATGGAGCTATGTTGAGGAGCAGCCATGGAGTTCTTCTTGGAGAAGAGTGTGCTCACACTCTTGTTTGTGAAGAAGACTTACCTATCAACAGCTTGGTGGTTTGGATCATCCATTTACATGATGTATTTGGAGATTGTCTTCTACATGAAAGTTATGGAGTACTTCAAAGACATTGGATGGAGCTTCACATAAGATTGCATCTTATGTTAACTATTCAGGTACATATTCTCTTTATGCACACATGTACCACTTAGAGCTTATGGAGGCGGTGGCATCCATATGTGGAGGAGTCCTATTCGGCATACATGGAGGAATTGGCATCCATAAAGGAGAATCAGTACATGCATGCTACATGCATCAGATGAGGTGTTAGAGAAGGCATTTCCACATGAGCATGAGGATTTCTGTCAGCAACATGTTAGCATTCTATGCTAATTCCGTAAATAGGTGATATATCACACACACATCTGATTTAGGATCTTCCATAGCCTAAATTCAGTAGGGTTTGCTGAATATCAGTTTCAAACTGATCTTTCCTCTTTCGGTCACTCATATTCACTCTTCTACAACCTATCAGGTCATACATCTCATACATATTCAGATTTCTGTCCCTACATCTGAATATTCTTTTAAATTGTGTACATTCACTCTTCCATCTATTTCTGTTCACATAGAGTGGTTGAGGTTTTGACTCCCACATTGTAATTTGACATTTGTATATATGATAGTGTGAGTAATCAGTGGCCTACGTAACACTTCGAACATGTTGTCTAATCTCTCTCTATCTTTGTCTCATCATTGTATAATTAAGTGTTGTATATTCATGTTTGTCAACTTTTGGAAGATGCTGGAATCTGTGTTGTAGATCCTAGAAACCTGTGGGACCTGTGGAATCAGTTATGGGCCTACCTAATTTCCAACAATATCTTAGAAGAGCAGTTATGAAGAGATTTGAAGGATTCAAGGAGTGCTTTTAAACACTTTCATTCTTTTGAAAGTAAAAGCATTAGGTACATCAAAACAGGTATTTAGAGGTTATTCTTGACAGTTTTGATATAAGATCACTTTCATGGCAAGAAAGCTCATCTAAGAAGACAAATTTGGAGATTAGATCAGTTTTGTTTTCAACCAATACAAGGTTGGAAGTTTTTATGATCAGATTTTTGTACCTAGAGAGGTAATTCAGCATTCAGCCAACTCAAGGAAAAAGTTGGTGAACTCAGACATATCAGTCACATTTGAAGCAGAGTGTTGATTCAGTATATGAGGAGATGGTAGAAGCATGTTTTATCTTTTATGTTCACTTCCATTTATATACCATGTTTGTTTTGTCTCTTACTCTTAGCACTAGAGGAAGAGAAAAATTCATTTGAAGAAGTTAAGAGTGCTTGCTACTTCAAGATGAAGAGAACAAAAGGTATGGAAGAGAAGTATGAAGATGTTGACATCATCAGGTGGAGGAAAGATGCAGAAGGAGAAAGTTCGACAATTCCAAAGGGAAAGTAGGACTTCCTTTTCTCTGATATTTTCCATATACTTTTCCTACTTATATCCTCTACATCCAAAGACAAGTCTACGAGAACATCTTGTGTGAAGAAAATAGTTTAAAGAAAGAAGAAGTTTCTTGTTTTGCATTAACTTGGTCATATTTTAGTAGGTTTTGACAAAGAATTACATTGAGAGAAAGAAAAGCAACAGATATCTAAGACAACTTATATATTTTTGACTCATATGTGTATGAGTTATGTATAAGTGAAAGATTTTGAGCAGGTAGCTTATATGTTCCCTCAAAGAATTCTTGGAGTGTCAATTCAGAGCTACTTGGTATATGACAAGTTGCAGAGAAGTATATTTCTTCTTTACCTAACTCTTGAGGTAAAAGAATATTTGTAGCAGATCTTGGAGACTTGGAGTGAGGTTTTTTGTTTGGAAAAGTTATCTCATATTCAGTATATGCAATATACTAAAAAAATTGAGAGTTTTTTTTGAGGATGAAAATTCAGAAAATTCAGAAAATTCAGAAAATTCAGAAAAATTCAGATTTTTTTTATATACCTGTTAGTTGGAGAATCTACTTTCTATGTTTATCTGGACTTTTGGATACATGCTTGTATTCAAAAAGGTGTTCCATCAGATCCTATCACTTGATTGAGAAGTGGAGTTAGCCAAAAGAAAGACAAACAGATACTTTCACATTTCACCTGGGAAGTATATGAAGATATGAAGTATCAACTTGCAACTTTTGGAGTTCTCAAGGTGAGAGTTTGTCCACTTATGTTTCAATAGAATTTGCAGATTCTTGGAAGAATCTAGTTGAAGAAAAGTTTTATAACTTTATGTAAAAAGCATGGATACTTAGAGTCATTCAGGTAGCAAATCAAACATTCAATCATGAAGGTTTGATGAGATCAGATTCTACACAGATGTCTATCCTTTGTTTGTAAAGTTCTTAGCATTGGAAGAAGTAAGTCAAATATTCAGATTCTACTAGATTAGTGTTGCACAGAAATAGAAGAAGATACTTGTTATCTTGCAAAAAGATTATGAATCCTAAAGTGCTTTAAGCAAGGTTTTTGTTATGTTAGGATCAACTAATCTTATTCTATAATAACCTTATTCTATAATTTGGAAAGCTGAGGAATGGTAATGAAAGCTATTGGCATATGTACAGTGCTAATAAAAAGGGTTAAGATTATTTGTTTCAAGACACAGGTATTGATGATATGGAAGCAATGCTAAATCACTGAAGATCAGATTTATTGAAAGAAGGAAGACGTTCCAGATTTTATAAAAGTCTGATATACTTTGAAGAATTCTGGATACTAGTGTTAAATCATCCAGGGCGGTGATGAAACATGAAGACTTATTTTCAGCCATATGTGAAAGAATGTAGAATCATACCTACAGGTATTCCTATATTTCCTTTATCAGTTGCTCTTTATGTTCCAGCTTTTAAAGAAAAAGGAAGAAGGAGAATGTCCGGAGAAAGTTCCTGTTAGGTGTTCCTGTTCAGGAGAAAGTTCCAGAGTTCTATTATAGAGAAACTTGATATTTCAGAGAGGTATGTTACTTATGAGGTGCGCACATATATGATTATACGAGACTTTGAAGGAAAGAGGTATGAAGGACTTACAGATAGAACAAGGATGAAGACAAGATGACATCATAGATATGAAATTTTGGTGAAACTCTCATGAGTTGAGTTGAGTTGAGTTGAGTTAAGTAGAGTCAGAGATGAACCGGTTAGTGTTCATAATACACTAAGTTGTGAGTTGTCAGTCACAAGTCCCATGATTCAGTTCTTGATTTTGTTTAGTGTATTTACATGACACAACAGAAGTACGTTGAGAAACCTTTCTTAAGGTAAATGCAAATATGTGGATCCTAGTGTATGCTTACAGGTTTGATGAAGACAGGAGATATCAGATTCAGATCAAGCAGTGATTGCTTGATGTATGATAACACTATTGGATATCTAGTTTGCATATTTTGTCAGGTATTATGGTTCATATTCAGCAATTCAGATTTTTGAAGTTTGACGCAGTGATGGATTCTGACGCGTCAGAAAACCCTAGCTCGACGCGTTACTGACGTTTTGCTGACGTCACGTCAGCTACGTATTTCTGACGGGAGTGTTGCAGTAGACTACCAGGGGGGTTAATTAGCCCGATTTTCTGAACATTCGGGTCTTGTGCTTTCACCAGCAGACGAACGCAGTAGCTCGAAGCTATTTTCTGTGTCAAATCCCGATTTGAAGGTGTATCTACTCTTGCGGCTGGCCCCTCGCGTGACAGCTTCGACCCTCACTGCACAGCAGCTCGAGCTTACTGCCTGCCTAGTGATACTAAACTATAGCATACAAAGTCTACAGATAATGGTGCAAGTTGCAACGATTCACTACAGTCTACAGTTACGAACTTGGCAGTGACTGTACAACAAGGTGGTACGGAACGTTTGGTACGGTACGTACGGTACGCGCACGGAACGTGGTGCCGTACCAAACGCGGGGATATGGAACGTTAAGGAACGTTACCTTTATATATATATATATATATATATATATATATATATATATATATATATATATATATATATATATATATATATATTTGGTAACATATATATGCATGTGCAATTATCCATAAATGCATTTGCATTGTTTCATACATGCATCTGTGTGCAATGTGTGTCATTAATCATATATGCAATATGTGCATGTGTGTCATTTAATAACATTGCAATCTAACATATTATATATATAGATGTTATTGTGGTTCATATTATTTATATTGCATATGGAATGTGTGTTATGTATGTATGTGTGTGGCATGTAGCAGATATAATGGGAATTGAGTATACATGCATGTGTGTATGTGTCATATTTTATATGTGTATTTATGCATGTGTGTGTTTCATATTATATTTATGTATTATATATATGTATTTTATGTATGTATATATATGACAAATTCTGAATTATTAAATAAGAAGCAATTTTTTTTTTTTTCATAAGGCATGCGTTCCGAACGTTGATTGGAACGCACGTTCCGTACGGAACGTTCTGAACGTTCCAATCACGTTTGGAACGCGTTCAACTATGCTGTACAGTACTCAGAACTCTGTAGTATGCACATCATACTCTATACAGAGATATGATTTCATGGTGAAAATGCATTATGCAGCATGCTATGATTCATGAAGAAGGATGTATGGAGTCTCGACTCTGGAAATACTTAGAACTTAAAGCATACAGCATTTACCATTTATGTATACATTATACATGATTTCAGATTTCAGTCTACAGATGCATGATGCATGATGCATCATGCATCAATTACAAATTACAGTTTATAGAAATTATGAATCATGATTCATTATTATAAAATTGGACTGATTTTTTATAATTATGGTTTTACAGATGCCTCGAAATGCTGGAGGTGAATGGGAATTTGTGGAGAAAGTAAAATCTTTGCCAAAAGGAATTGGACAGTAAAATGTAGATTTTTCTCTCATACTTGGGATGGGGGAGCGAATCGTATTAGAGCTCATGTACTTGGTCTCAAAGGGTATGGTGTTGATAAATGTAATAATGCACCAGAGCATGTCAGAGATGCATGTAGAAAAATGCAAGCTAAAGGGAGTCAAGAAAGTGGTTCTTCTGTTGGGATTCATTCACATGAAGAATCACATTCATACATTCCGATGGAAAGCATTGGAAAGACATGTGATATTGGAAATGAAGAGTATGCAACCCCTTGTGGAGACTCTTCAAGTATGCATGGAATGAAAAGGATGAAAGATTCACAGGGACCTTTGAAGAAGGCTTTGGGAGTCAAGCAAGGGATGAGGCAACCAAAGCCATGAGAAGGTTTTTTTTTGTAGAGGATATTCCTTTCTGGAAAGTGAGGAGTCCTTACTTTCTTGATATGGTAAATGCAATTGGGCGTGCTGGCCCTTCTTTCAAACCTCCCTCATATCATCATCTTCGCACAAAGAAGCTATATGATGAGGTCCGATGCATTGAAACTGATTTGCTTCAGATGCGTGAGAAGTGGAAGCAATTTGGATGCAGCATTTTATGTGATGGTTGGTCTGATACTAGAAATAGACCAATCATAAATGTAATGGTTCATGCATTTATGGCACAATGTTTTTGAAATCCATTGACACTTCGTGCCAAATTAAATCTGGAGAGTATATCTTTGAGATTTTGAAAGATGCAATTATGGAAGTTGGACCTAGTAATGTGGTTCAAGTATGTATGGACAATGCATCAAATTGTGTGAGGGCAGGTTACTTGGTTGAGCAAGAATGGCCCCATATATTTTACACCAGATGCACATGCCATTGTCTTGATCTTCTCTTTGAAGACATCGGTCCTCTAGCTTGGGTGAAGCCTGTTTTGACTCAAGCAATGAAGATTGTAACTTTTGTGACGATGAAGCCATCGATACTTGCACTCTTTAAGAAATTTAGTGCAAAAGATTTGATAAAGCCTGTCCAAACCTGATTTGGCTACATGTTTATTATGCTCTCTAATCTACTTGATGAAAGGGTATATAATGGCTTGCGGTCTATGGTGGTGTCTGCTGAATACACTAGGAAGAAAGTATGTAAGACACTAGAGGCAGATGATGTTTTTTCCATAGTGTTAAGTGCTTTTTTTTGGAGGAGTGCACGTGAAATTGTTAGTATATGTGCTCCCATCTTGCATGTTTTGCGCTTGGCTGATCGAGAAGGATCCACCATGGGATTCATATATGAGCTTACTGATAGAATGATTGAAAAAATTGGAAAAGTGGATGGTATTGATAATGTAAGACTTGAGGAAGTCAAAGCATTGTGCATTGAGAGATGGAATATGCTACATTCTCCCCTTCATGCTGCTGCATATATTTTGCATCCTATTTGGAGAGAAAGATGTCCTGAAAAGGATGGAGAAGTAAATGATGGTTGGATGGATGTAATTGAAAGATATACACATAATGATGTTGATAAACAAGGTAGATTATTGGATGAGTTACATTTTTTTAAGACAATGTCTGGCACATTTGGAAGGCAACTTGCTAAAGATCCAAAAAGAATGCATCATGGTGTGATGTGGTGGGAGTCGTTTGGGGCACACACACCCAATTTGCAGGCATTGGCTCTTCGTATTCTCTCACAAGGTACTTGTGCTTCCCCTTGTGAGAGAAATTGGAGCACATTTTCTTTGATTCATACCAAAAGAAGGAATAAGCTTCTCCCAAAAAATACTGAAAAATTGGTTTACATTCATACCAATCTCCGGCTTGCAATGAAGATAAAAGAAAAGGGCTTTGAAATGCAAGAAGTAACTTTGGAGATGATTGACAAAGAGCATGATGATGAAAGGTTGCTTGCAATGCAAAAGAGTATAGAGGGTGAGGAAATTCCCCTCAATCCTATCACCTCTATTACTCAGAGATATGTACATGCAGATGAGGATCCTTCATCTACACATGGTGGTGGTGGTGATGATGATAATGATATTGATGATGATGATGAAGAAGAGGAGCATGATGACTAATTACTCTTATGCTTTCATCTCTGGTTTAGGATTTAGCTTTGTTTTCATGATCTCATAGTACGCAACATGCTTTACATAATATCAGATGGTATTTTGGGGTTTGCACTTACTTTCATATTCTAGTCATTATGTTTGTATTAAGTTTTATGTTCATGCTGAAGTATTGATTGTTATCTATGTATTTTATACTTAAAAAAAAAGGGTCACGTCGGTAAACGTCATAAACCTTTTTCCTTACTCGTCATAAGTTGGTTTCTCGTCAGAAGTCGGAAGTCAGAATCCCGTCAGTAACAACTATGGTTTGACGAAGTTCAAATTCAGTTTTGAAGAACAATTTTGAAGATAAAAGTTTGAAGGTCAATTCTAAAGGACAAGTTTGAAGGTTATGTCAGATTGCAGATGAATGAAGTTGTATATCCAATTCAATTTGTACCAATATGACATTGCAGGCGGGATTGTTGGAAATCAATGTCACATCAGTCCAGAATCCTTTTAGGGCAGAAAACCTAATTTTGGTACTTGGTCATTTTTGGCACAAAATTTGGGTAAAATTTTTATGAGCCTATCTTGTAGAGCTTGATGAGAGCTTTCAAATGGTATATGACATGTAGTCATCAGAGATCAGATTTGGGAGAAAACCCGAACCCTAATTTTCTGCTGATTTAGGGTTTTTACCTTATTTGATAGCTCTCAGCTTGCAGGTCATAAAAATGGCATCAAGTCATCCATCAGATAGTCAAAGTGTGGAAAAAGCTTCGTATAAGTAAAATTTAGCGATTCAACATGAAAAGCAATGATCCTAATTAAAAACTTGCGATTCCAAATTAAAATTAAGCGATAGCTTTATTTTTGCAATGTAAATCAGATTTTTTCGCAAATCTCAGCTTTATTTAGCGTTTGTGCTTTATTTTATCGCTTGAGGGTTTGAAGGCTATAAAAGAAGGGTCTTGGTCACTTTGAGAGACATCCAACGCCACACTTGGCTGAGTTATGAGGTGGTCTTGCTGATGTACTCATGGGGAAGCCATGGTACATATATGGGCAGTTATGGTGCAGCTATTGAAGCTCATGAGGAGCAGCCATGGAGTTATTCTTGGAGAAGAGTGTGCTCACACTCTTGCTTATGGAGAAGACTTACCTATCTGCAGCTTGGTGGTTTGGATCAGCCATCTACATGATGTATTTGAAGATTGTTTTCTACATGAAGATTATGGAGTACTTCAAAGACATTGGATGGAGCTTAACATAAGATTGCATCTTATGTTAGCTATTCAGGTACATACTCTCTTTATGCACACAGGTACTACTTGGAGATTATGGAGGCAGTGGCATCCATATCAGGAGTCGTCTTATTCGGCATACATAAAGGAGAATCAGTACAAGTATGTGATCTTTCACACACACATCTGATTTAGGGACTTCCATAGCCTAAATTCAGATTAGGGTTTGCTGAATATAAGTTACAAACTAATCTTTCCTCTTTCAGCCACTCATATACACTCTTCTACAACCTATCAGATCATACATCTCATACATATATTTCTATCTCTACATCTGAATATTCTCGTAAATTCTGTACATACACTCTTCCATCTATTTCTGTTCACAGAGTGGTTGAGAGTTTGACTCCCACATTGTAATTTGACATTTATATATATGATAGTGTGAGTAAGCAGTGGCTTACGTAACACTTTGAACATGCTGTCTAATCTCTCTCTACCTTTGTCTCATCATTGTATGATTAAGTGTTATATGCTCATGTTTATCAATATTGGAAGATGCTGGAATCTGTGTTGTAGTTCCTGGATTTGTGGGACCTGTGGAATTAGTTATGGGCCTACCTAATTTTCAACAAGAGATTCCTGTAAAAGTCTCGGCCGAGATAGGTACGTAAAGCATCAATAAGAAAGGAATCTAAAGACACGAAGTCAAAAACTCTTGTCACGACAAATTGGTGAAGAATAAACCAATTGAGCTTGAATCTATGAAAATTCAAGTACTTGGAATTCTAATTGGTTTTCATTTGGAGACCTTAGCAAAGAAGGATGGATGTTCCATCAAGGTTTTCAAGTTCCCAAAGGAAAGCACAAGATCATGAAACAATCATGTGAAGGGATTAAAACCTAGAAAATCTAGTTAGAGGTAATGTCTGAAACTTCAAAATTCTCGTAAAGAATTGAAGCAAGAAGGTACTCTATCAAGATATATTTAGACTTTAGGATAAGTATCAACCACACATTAATGTGAATATAAAATAGGGTGGTATGGGACACCAGATTTTATACTTAGATTGATGTAGGAAAGATGGTATGGGACATTGGACTGTAGGATGATAATTATCTCTTAGTCCTAGTTTGGATCTTGAAGTTAGGCTTGATCCTCAAGGGAATTAAGACTTCAAAGAAGGAGTTTAATTCAAGAAGGATGAGAGTAGTATCTCAAGATACTTCAAGATAACTTCAAGATCAAGGAAAATGAAGATATGAAGTAAGTAACTTCCAAGATCTTCTTAGAATACTTCAAGCTTAAGTGTTGTGAGTCAGATATATTTGATAAATTTTTGGAAGAGTGAGACTTTGACTTTGAACGGATTCTTTCAACTAAGGATAGATTGACTAAGATAAAAACCAAGTTCCTAGTGTAACTTGGAAAATTCAATCCGTTTGATCCAAAGGAATGCACAAGAATTACATTCCCAGTAAGGAGTCATAAAGATTGAATAATAGGCATAAACTTAGTCTAAAGTGAAGCATTATTGGAGTAAAAACTCATCAATAGAACTTTAGTGGGTCGACACACTGATGTTAGAAACCACACTAGTATCTTGTGGTTGGATGATGTTTTAGATTTGCTCTAAATCTTTTTGAGAATCTAGCTTATTTCTCTTAAAGATAGAAAAAATGCTTCAATACCCTGTTGAAACAGATCTTTGAGAAGTTAAAGTCTTGAGTCATCTAGACTTTGGTTCATAGTAAGTTTACGTATCTTGAAAGTTTGAATTAGTTGTACAGAGTTTTAGTTCTTTCTTTCTGCTTTCCGAATCTTTTGGGTTTGTCTAAGATATAGTATTTGATTCTTTTCATAAAAGTCAAGGGTTAGCCGGATAGAACCAGGGAACTATTTAAAAATTCTAGATAGATGTTCTGTACAAGAACCTTTTCAAACATCGAAAGATGATAAGTTCAAGATTGACTTATTCATTTGAGTTTGCTTCAAGTTATAGCATAAATGATTTCCTAGAGTCCAGTATACTCTAGAATAGAGAAGTTAGGAATTGCTCACCAGATTGATAATTCCCAAGAACTTTAGCTCAAGTCTTTGAGAAAAGTATCTTAAGTTGGACAATTTTCATTTGGAATCTGAATTGGTCAAGTTATAGTATGGTTGACTTAAAAAAAATAGTAAACTTTCTCCTACAGTTTACATAGGATTTTTAAACTCATTAGGACAAAGTAGTCCTCTAGTCGGGTGAAAAAATCAAGTAACTGTTGGATAGGAGTAAACCATTGTACAAACATCCAAGTTAGATGTTTGGGACAACCAAACTTCAAGTTCTCCAAACCAAATTCAGGTGAATCAAGAGTTCTCAAAGTCTTGCGAGGGATAAGAATCCCGCCTTCTTTACTAAGTCCATGCACCAGTCATGCCCATAAATGGACTATTAATTTGAATCCATTCCGTTCACATGTTTGTGCTTAGATCGCACATTGAGAAACTATGAATTGGTTAGGGATGTTTTTAGATCCACCCTTATTATTCATTCACTACTTTGTACTTTGACCAGTCTATCAAAGTGCAAAGCGAGACAATGTTTTGAATCATTTGGACAGGGATGCCACCACAGAGATGAGACATGTTCTTCCAGTTTTAGAACATGACCATGTTCTTCCAGTTTTAGAACATGAGGCTCAGGGGTTGCCTATAGTATGTATATAGCTCTATTTTTGAGGACGAAAATATTTTTCCAAGGGGGGGGAAGAATGTAATAAAGTAAGTTATGATCTAAGGGTCTGGTCGGTTCAGACGGATCTGAAATCGGACACCGTTGGTCACCCGTGTGTATGACCAAAGATCTCGAGTCTAGACTTATTAGAAGGTCAACTCTTGTAACCAAGTGATCCACTTAACTTAGTGGTTAAGTCTCAAGGTTGTGAAGGAGGAGGTCTTGGGTTCAATCCCCATGGGGTACATGGGAAGAATATTTTGCCCAAAGAGCTTTAGAGCCTTATAGAAGCATCCACTTGAGTTAACTCGAGTTGACTGGGACACTTGGCGCACATGCAGTTACATGGCTGACACATGGATGGTTATTATCCACCTGCCCAAGAAGGCAGTCCCTTGGAGAGAGCTATATATAGAGGCATATGGTTGGGAGGAGAGTCATCTCTCTAGCATGTGGTGGTGGTCGTAATTCTCATTCTCTTGCACTGGTACCTCTGACATAGTTTGACGTTTTTAACAGAAGGTTGTGTATGAAGAAAGGAGGTTGTGCCAATGACTGGGTTTCAAGAGCAATTCTGCAAGTATCAAAACAGTTGTTCCGATTATGATGGAGGGAAACTATTGTGAATAAAAATGGAGGGAAACCAAAACACTTGTTACTTGCTTGGGAGGGAAACCATTTGTGAATAAAAATGGGGACTTCTAAAATTGTTTATTTCCTTGTTATGTTGTGTGTTAGTTGATAGGTGTGAACAATTTTGTGCATTAATTCTGCTTTTTTTTTAAGAAATGAAACATTGGTGATTCCAATCTTGTTGCAAATCTCAGATTTGACTCTTAAGGCTTTTTAATCTGAGATACCCAAATGTGTGATGCAAAAACTATAGGTGTAGTAATCAGTTTTGCCTACGTAGCATTTTTAGTCATGGGGCATATGGAGGAATCACAATCTGCTAGTTTTATTATCTTTGTTCATTTAGCAGGATAGAGTCTAGAGTGCCTTGTTGATAGCTGATTTTCATATAGTATTCATGTAATGGAATGGAAGGCACCCTTAAGTCTAATTTTCATCTTTCATCATGTATCAGAACGAGGGCCATTCACACTTGGTAGATTTAGTTATTCATAATAAAGTATTTTATCAGTTTCAGTGATAGTAACATCCATAATTATAACTACTACAGGCTTGACAGGGCGATACAATGCCAACAAGCTGCAGTTGATGTCATAAAGAAGAATAATTTGCAAGAAAACAGTGTTACGAGGCGAATACAGGAGCTGCTGGAAGAGTACTTGGCAGAAGCAAAGTGATCTGAATCATCAATACCATTGTTTTCTGACCGTCGGATCTTCTCTGGAGATTGGAAGAGTACTTGGCAGAAGCAAAGTTATCTGAATCATCAATACCATTGTTTTCTGACCGTCAGATCTCCTTTGGATATTGGAGAGTAGTGGCACATGAGCTATCATAAATGTAATAGACTTTTTTTGCACAGATCATAATTACAGGTTGACAGCTTCCCTATTTTCTTCCTTGACGTTTTGCAAATCTGGGTTGTTTGCTTGGGTCTACATGATATATGAGTACAGTCTAGTGCAGAAAGAGGCAGTCAGAAATTTGAAATTTTCAAGTTTTACTAATGAAATGAAGAGTAGGAGTGGGGCATGATAGTTTTTAAGTGCAAAAGGTCTTTTGTGGTGTGTGCTTAAGTCACTTACAGTTTCTGGGAGTATTTTAGAGTGGAGAAGGTTTTGATGGAGCACAAGGTGAAAGAAAGGTTTTGATTCTGATCAGATGTAAGGAAATAAGGAATTGCGCTGGAAGCAAAGTTTTAGGTTAACTTCAAGCGGCAGCTACTCTTTCAATGAGAAATACAAAAAGCAGTGCAGTCTTCTTGAGCAATAATTGTCACCTCTAGATCTCTTCCAATATAGATACTTTCTTGGGATCTGAAATGGATTGATGGGTGGTTTTGTCAAAATTTTTCTTGATAGGCATGAGTATTGATAAAGAGGTTACTGAATTGGGCAATGTTCTATGCGTCTCTCATAATGGAAGCGTGAGGAAATGGATAGCAACAAATCTTTGCCTAGAAGACTAAATTCAGATACTTAAAAAATTTCTGTGAATAAGTTAATCTCTCCTTAAAACGAGCAAAGGGCAGCAGAAAAGTTTTGCATCGTGGCTTAAGGATCACTAGGAGCACACATATTTGTAGATAAACGGAAAGCAATGAATAAAAAAAAAAACCCCGATGTAGATTGAGATCATAGCCTTTATTTTACATTTGTTCGAACTTTTGGACCACCTTGTTCTCAAAGGAGACCTTATCTTTGAGGAAGATTGGGCATCAAATAAAAATTAACGATCGGTTACATATGGCATCTCAAAGTGTGAGAGGAGGGGATAATGTTAAAGAATCATGAAATAAATAAGCATTTAACTCGAGCATAGGATCATGATTTTATGAGAAGCCATCCGTAATACCTTGCTAAAAACACTTCTGTTGTGTAGATTCAGCTACTATCTTGCAAAAAATAGGCACTGCTATCAAATATGTAATAGCTAAATGTAGCATCAAAGAAGTAAAAGATACAAGTTATTTCCATGAGCGCTGTGTTCCTTAGGCTTTTACATTCTATTGGCGAATTGATTTCCAAATCAGGAAATATGAGGAACAATTTTCCTAAGAGAAAGAAAGAACATTGAATTTGATGTGCAAGGGATAAGAAACCAGACACTCTAATAAAGTATTGGAATCAATCAATAGTCAATTACTAGAACTGCTTGGTTTTCTTGGCAGTACCTCTCTTTTGCAACATCAGCATATGAGTTCAAACTTGAATTGACAAAGGATAACTTATTCCATTCTGGATAGTCCCTTTTCCCTTGGTTTCTTTGAAACTGCTTTTATGGCACGTTTATGCTCCAATATCTTTGGCATAAAAAATCAAGATGTCTTAAAGGAAAAAGGAACATAATTTGTTGGATATTTAGCACATTAGACAGAATTTTCAATGGTATATTTTTAGATTAGATATCTACAATCATTGTATATATTCAAAGACAATTATGATTATATTAAATATAACAAAATTCAACTTGGGTCAAAGACTTCATTAAAAATAGTAGAAAATGATCATTTTGTGCATGAGAAATCATATATTCTGAAGTAGCCAAAGACAACAATCCAACCATATATAGCACTCACCACGAAACCCTAGTTTTATCCATAAAAACTCAAACCCAAAATTTTGGTGAGCACATCATCCATTAAAAAGCGGCCTTGACTAGCTCCACAATTAACCAAATAAACTCAAACTTGACTAGGAAACCTACAAAAGATTTGTGCCTACAATTAGAGACTCAGCACTATGATTAGAAGTTCCACACCATCACTATGTGCCACATGGTAGTTTTTACACAAAAGTCTATGAAAAGCACATGATACTTTCATCAAAACTCACACACGAGAGAGAAACTTTCTCCAAAGATTAAGAAGCTGCACCCCGAAAATCTTGTCACCTATGAAAGCTATAAAAGACCATGCCTATTGCCTCACAAATCATCTTTACCCATGAGGTGCTCTACCCACATGCCTACTTGTGAGCATGATAGAGTGCTCTCTTGGACACACTTGGAGGAGATGCACTTGCTTGGGGGAGTTCTAGTGTGCTTACACTCTTGGAGGTTAGAGTGCTTGGAGTAGTGTATGCTCATACACTTGTGGAGGACTCTCTACTTTTGTTGGAGATTGCTTTGGAGTTCTTATTCAACATAAGCCTTTCTATACCTTCTTTCCTTACCCTTTACTTGGTTGCTCTCTTTGTATTCTTGGATTGTGAGTAATTTTCTTATGTTCTTTTGTAGTTATCTATAGCATATCATCATCTTGTACATGTATTATAATTAATTGGAGAATAGTACATGACCATATTTTATGTGTTTTGTTCTTATGTCCTTTTGTTTTTGTGTGAATATTCTCTTATGTCTGCTATTATTTGTCTATATGGGCTAATAATTTGGTATCAGAGTAGGTGTTGGATGTGTGAAAGAGTGAGGACACATGAATAGATGTACATAGAATAGCGAAGAAGGAGACCACTCACCAAGAACCATGATGGTTAAAAGAGCTCTCTGTTGATAGATGATGAAAAATGATTAGTAATATGAGAATGAGTGAAGTGAGAGCTATAAATGCATCCCTAAATACTATGTACCACCACATATGATTATATCATGTATATGTGATTACATGGGGAAAAAACCTCACTAGCTCTATAGTAAAAAATGCCCATGTATAGTGAGACGATTCACATCAAGGCTACTTGGGGGACATATATATGTAACAACCCCCTCTGAAGCAAATGATATGAACACCTGCAAGGAGTCGTAGATCAACCCCCATAAGGCAATAAGCTTAAAGCTTTGTGAAAAGCTTTAAATTTTTCTCATGGAAGAGCTTTAGTATGTTTGCACATTATGTGTGTAGGCACATATACCAAATCAATATCTCCAACATGAAGCTGCTCTCTAACGTAATGATAATGAACGTCAATGTGCTTTGTGTGCATATGAAACACTAGGTTTTTCACAATCACCAATGCACTCTGACTCTCAATGAGAATACGCATAGATGAATCAATCCCCATGCATAAAACCTTCAATAAGCATCTTAGCCATATACACTCTATTGTAGCTATGAATATTTCCTTGTAATCAAGTTCACAACTTGATGTGGCCATAAAGGTTTCTTCTTATTTGACCAAGATATGCATGATCCTCCAAGGAAAAAGCAATTATTACTGGTGGACACTCATGTATCATAACAACCAACCCAATCACTATCTATAAAAGCATGCAAGCATGGTTGAACATCTATACCATAAAAGAAACCCACATTCAAAGTGCCTTTGAAATATGTAAACACACATTTTACCACTTGGCAATGCTCAGTGCTAGGACTATGCATAAATCCGCTCAATTGGGAAACCGCATACTCTATGTCGGACCTTGTGTTAAATGCATATATAAAAAATCCAACAACTTTTTGATAAAGAGAAGTGTCAAATGCATCATTTGCATCCTCAATAAAGTTAATTTTTGTTTCCACTGGAATTGAGATCAGCTTGCAATCCTCAAAACCAAAATGCTGAAGTAGTTTCTCAATAGACTTTGCTTGATGCACAATAATTCCCCCCTCAATAGATACAAACTGAATGCGAAGATAATATTCGAAAAGAACAAGATATGTGATATCAAAAATATGCTGTAGATCAGCCATAACCATGCTAATTTTCTCATCACATGGCCTAGTCAAGATAATGTCATCAACCTAAAGAAAAAGCACTATAAGATCAACACCATCTTTGCATACATAAAGTGTGATCTCGATTGGACTACATGTAAAATCCAGACCTATCAAGTGCTTATGTATTTTGTTATACCATGCATTGGAGCTTGCTTGAGTCCATACAAAGCCCTAGACAAGGGGCGAACCATATGCTCATGACCTTTGATGGGAAATCTAGGGGTTTTCTTCACATAAAGCTTTTCCACAAATCACCATTCAAGAAATATGTTTTGGTATCCATTTGATGCACTTTCCAACCATGATGGGAAGCCAATGCAAACACAATAGAAATGATAGTAATGCATGAAGTAAGTGCAAAAATCTCTTGATAATCAATGCCATATTTTTGCGCATAACATTTTACAACTAATCTTCTTTGTAGCAATCAATGCTACCATCTGAATTTCTTTTAATCTTGTAAATTCACTTAATAACAATGTCATTTTTACCTTTTGGAAATTCACATAACTCCCAAGTATAATTTGTATGAATAGAGTTCAATTCTAATCGCATTGCAATCATCCGATTTGAATCATCACATGCATCTTCAATAGTGAGTGGTTTTGCATTACATGTGGTTGCAATAAGAGATACATTCATAAGGTCACTTGATGCATGACAAGATTTTGATCTTGTTCTACCAAGTAAAGAAGCGCTCAATTTGCTAAATTGAGTGCTTCTTTAAGTAATGATAATTTTTAAATGATTTCATCAATGTTTACCAATTTCTCTTTCAAATACTTGATGCATATAACATATACATCCCCTGACTCATTTTCAACTATAGATACATCTTCAAATTTCTTTTTTAAGTAAGCACCACATGCATCATTATGCACAACATACAAAGAAGCAAGAGTGCCCCAAGCTTGTCTTAAAGTAGTGCATGACCAAATGTGTGGAACAATATGTCGCTTCATATAAAGAGCAATCAATGCATGAGCTTGGGAATCCTTTCCATCCCATCTAAGTTTCTCTTATGTAGGTGGAGAAAGCATAGCCATTGTACTTGAAAAAGAACTGAATCTATGACAATAGTCTATGTAATAGAAGAAGTGCTAGGTCGCTTGATGTTCCATAGTTTCTTTTCAATAAGAATATGCTTCATCATGTAAGCCCAGATTATCCTTAACTTGAAGAATGCCAAATAAATCATTGTTGCTTGCCATCTAGGTTGCATTATTCATTCGAATAATTTGATTATTCAGAAATACTTATGATTTTTTTGATAGATCTTTGTTATTCGATCGAATTATCTAGTGCCATGCCAGCTTATTCCGATGAGTTTGAATAGTTTTCGCACAAGAATTTGGATATTTTCCAATCAAATGGTTTTATGTTGAAAAGCTTCTTGACCAAGCTTTTGATTGAAAACATATTCTATAAAATAGTGCCTCATGGTAAACTATCATAAGAATTTCCTTGTTTTCTATGAACGGACAATGTCATATGAAAAGGAAGATATGAAATCTTTTACAATACTTTAATATTATAGGATTATAAAAGTAAAAGAAGTATATAATTTAGATTTAAATATTTAAAAAATTATAGAACAAGTAAAAGTAATAATAAATATTTAGAATTTCTAGGTTTTTAGAATTAATAATTCAAATTAAAAAATATAATATTTTTAAAAATTTTTCTTTAAATTTTAAAATTATGAATTAGTTTTTTTAAAAGATTTTTATAGTTTAGATACTATTATGATTGTTTGAATCATAAACTGATTCTTACATCACAATCATTTTGAGATGTTTTAGCATTAGAATACGAGTGAATTTCTATGTGCATGAGTGTGTGTGTATGCATATATGTATTTATGTGTTTAGGATTGTGATTTTTTGACTCAACATTCATTCTTACTTCACAACAATATGCGTATGTGTGTATGATTGTGAGTTAAAAAGTATCATGATTATCTGACTCCGTAATGATTCTTACTTCAAAATAAGATTTGTGTGTGTGTATGCATGTTTGTATGGGTGTGTATGATGGTGAGTTAAAAAATATTGTGATTATCTGATCTAACATTGATTCTTACTTCATTGTCATATGCTCATTTTACAAAGGAGATTCTTGCAAAATTTTTCCAGATCTTATATTTTCAACTATATAGTGGCTGACTTTACTCCTTGAGAAACTTATTAGTGTGAGCACATACATTCTCACATAATCTAGTTTTGTTCATTGATCCATTTTTTTAGGGAGTACCAAAGTTTTCCTAGAATTTAGCACGTGGTCATCTTTTTTGAGCCTTAGTGGTGTTTGGATTATTCTAGCTCCATTATCATTCTAGTCAATTTTGTATCACCATGACATCAGAGATCTCAAGCACATCTGGTGGATTGGAGTCTAGTGCTAATGTTCCCAAGAGGAGTTATAGCTTGTAGGGCAAAGTCCATTTTGAGAGCCAAAAACTTGATGGCACAAACTTTGCTCTATGGAAGAATCAGATTTAAGATGTGCTGATTCTGAGGAGACAATGTAAACTAGTAAATGGAATCTCGAAGAAGCCTCGTGATATGGATGATGATGTTTGGAATGAGTTGGATGAAATGGCTAGGTCTACCATTTGACTGTGCTTGTCAAACAATGTTTACTTCACAATATTGGACTGTAAAAGTGCAAAGGAGCTTCAGAACAAGTTATGCAAAACTTATGAAAAAGAAACGACATCAAATAAAGTGCATCTGATGATAAAGTTATATGATCTTCTTATGAAGGATACATATAGTGTTGCTGATCATTTGAATGAGTTTGATGCTATATTTCCTAGTTATAGGCTCATAAAATGGAGATGGATAATGAAATGAAACCAATCTTTGTTCTCTGCATCTTGCCATCATCATGGGATATGTTTTGCATAATTATTAGCAATAGTGCACCCGGTGGTAAACTCATCTATAATGACATATATGAAGAGCTCTTGAGTGAAGAGATATGTAGAAAGTCTATGGATGACATTCAAATTGGTGATGCATGTAGTGTTCATGATTCTTACCAAGGAAAGAATCAACAATGCTTAAGGAGCAAGAACATAGAAAAGAATGGTCAATGGAATAAGAGTATAAGTAAATTGAGGAAGAGGGATATCAAGTGCCATTATTGTCATAAGCAAGGACATATGAATAAAGACTCATATGCATTAAAGAATTCTAAAGGTAGAGGAAAACATGTTGATGGACATGTTGAACAATTACTTGTACCATTTACTTCAATTGTGAATAAGAAGAAATTAATGCGATTTTTGATGATGCTGATGTGTTTACACTTGAAAGTGTTGAGCCTAGTGAGGCTCTTATGGCTAATTTTCTTTCCCATACATGGCTACTAGATTCCGGAGCTTCTTTCCATGTGACACAACATAGAGAATCGTTCTCTACTATGCAAAAAAGTTTCTTGGTACTATGAACTTGTTGATTCTTACTAATGTGATGTTGTTGGGATTGGAGATGTGATTGTGTAGTTCACAAATGGTTCAAAATTTACTATGCATAATGTATTCCATGTGCCTCGATTTTCATGCGGTTTGATGTAAGTTGCTCAACTTGATGACCTTGGTTACAAAGTGGTCTTCAATGCTTAGTCCTTTTGCATATCAAAGGGCAATATGGTTATTGAAAAAGGAAACAAAGTTGGCTCACTATATTCTTTATTTGTATCACATAAAGAACACCTTTTAGCTGTCATTAAAAAACCTATGGCTTGTATATGGCATGCTCAGTTGGGCCACATATCTCCTAGTAGAAAGAATTTTCAATATGGAAAGCAAACTAGGAATGTTCATAGATACACATTGAATCTCAAAATTCAGCCATTAGACCTTGCTTATACTGATCTATGTGTTCGTATGCCCACTAGATCATTAGATGGTGCTCTTTCCTATGTCACTTTCATAGATGGTGCCACTAGAAAATTTTGGGTTATCCTATCAATTCTAAAGATGATGTATTCCATACTTTTAGAAAACGGCTTGCTTCAGTAGAGACTAAGAAGGAAACTAAGCTTAAGGCTTTATGTTGAGATAATGGTGGTGAGTATACCTCACATGAATTCAACCATTTTTGTTAGTCTAGAGGAATATAGAGAGAGCTTACAACTCCTTATACCCTAGTACCAAATGGTGTAGCTGAGAGGATGAATAAGACTATTAAGGATAGATTAATTTCTATGTTGCATCATGCAAAACCTTTCACAAGGCTTTTGGGTAGAACGAGTTTTGATTGCAATTCATGTGATTAACTTTTACCCAGTACTATTAAAGTCTTGAAAGTGGCACAAGAGTTATGGACATGGCAGCCACCACATTATGATCACCTTAGAGTATTTGATTGTGAGGCTTAATTCCATGTTCCAAAGAATTTGAGACAAAAGTTGGACTATAAATCGAGAAAATACATTTTTCTTGGATATGGAGGAGATAGATAGTTTGGATATCATTTATGGGATCATGAAACATGTTAATGATCAGAGGTAGTGATGCTATTTTCAATGAAATGAAGATGCATAAACAACCCATTAAATAGGTTGAAGTGAGGAGAGTCGTATTTCAAGACATTATGCATAAGAATCTGCCAAAAAAGGTTGTTCATGAAAATGTTCAATAAGAGCCTGCTAGTGCTCATGATTTGAAACCATTTAGATGATCTTCACATGTCTCATATCCACCTGATAGATTTGTTCCAAGACTATATTTTGTCATTTCGAGAGATGTTTTTTAACAAAATGATCCCCATTACACCTAAAGTAGGGAACTCTCAAAGGAGTAGGTCTAGACTGAGGTCTAGCCATATTTTGAGGTGGAACATTTGTGTAGTAAACTTTTCTATACTCAAGCTCACTATACCCATAAATTTGACTATTGTAATCATCATATATACTTGAATGATCTGGATAACCCAAATAACTAGTGGATGGGTCATATTGTTGAGGGTATGCCTCTTGTTGACTACTTTCTACGAAGCTTTCTTGCCCCATAATTTCTGTAATAATAGGAGCATATGCATTACCATAGGCTCAATTGTCTCTTGGGCTTGTCCATACTTCATTAGAATCATTGTTGAGGAGTCGTTGGTTGTTGACCCAAGATAGATCTAGCTAGGTATGTGGGATACTCCAACATTCCAACATTTTTCTAGGTAGATATGACATCTGTGCCTTGATTGGACACAATTATCGATGTGGATAGCGATATTGTTGTGTAGTAGGCCTTGAAACTTGATAATTTCCCACATTTGTTTTATTTTGATAATGGCTCAATTGTGTAGGATACTACAACATGGGTTTTTTATTGTAGAAACACTTCTGTAATTGAGTGATTGGTCCACTTCTGCCCAATTAAAATATTGCAGATGTGGTCATACTGGAGGAGATGGTCTTCTATTACAAACATGTGACAGATGATCTCCTCCACACTAGAAGCACTTTCTAGGTAGAGGCCTAGTGGCTTGTAGGTTCAACTTCTTGGTGACAACCTCTTCCATCTCATCAATCATTGAAGAACTTAACTTCACGCTTGGAGTAGACTTTACATCTAGTGAGAAGACTTGGATAGAGTTACCCATATCATTCTAAACATGGATACACTTTCGTATTCGATCCTCCAAAGTGATGGGGTTCATCAAATAGACTGTAGTTCTCAATTGAGCACTAATAAAGGAAATATGCCATCATTTTTTCCTTTGATGGAAGATCCCCTCTTTCCCATCATGCTACATATTGTTTGTAGCGATGAGTAGTTAACCTCAAGTCCTCATTGGCTAACCTCAAGTCCTCATTGGCTTCTTGTTTAAAGCTTGTTATCATTGTTGAGGTGTCATGCCCCTTATCTTAATGAATTCAATTATGAATGCATTTAGGATTTGATCTATAATTTGCAAATTTTTTATGCATAGTGGTTGGAATCTTTCTTGAGTAGACCCTTTCAAGGTGAGCCCAAAGGCTTCATATTGTGTGAAAAAGTCATAAACTTGTTCAACCTGCACCACTTGCTTGAACTTAGATCCTTGTGCACGAGGATCATCATGTCCCTTGTTGACGCATATGGAAAGCCTAAGTGCTTGAACATATTTTGTTGGACCATTGAGCTATGAGAAAGTAATGTGTACACATATGCTTCCTTGGCTCACCTCTAAGAATGAAAGGCATCTCATTTTTTATCCATTGTAAAAGAAATCTTGAAGATAGAAACTCAAGAGTCAAAATAAGTGTAAAGAGAGACAAACTTCACGACTCATATTTTAATTCAAAATTCAAATGTAGACCTAAAATTGAGAAGAATATTTAGGTGGAATCAATCAACAATCATCTTGTAAAATCAAGGGAAAACATGTAGATATACTTCATTGGTTTAGTCATGGAACATGAAGAGCTTCCACTCACTTCTTGAGTGTTGTTTGTAATCTTCTTGTAGTCCTTGGCGTTCTACAACACCTCCATGTATTTACATTTCAATACATACACTTGAAGTTTTTATCAACATCTCCATCTATTCTTCACTGCCATTGCACATACGACAAGTTTGCCAACTTCTCAGAGCCATTGAAGTGAAGATATGGTCTCATTAACTTATCTATTGATTTGATCATGATGATAGCACTCTTTTAAGTGTTTCTACAAATTTTTAGCCATTGGAGATTTGTGTGCAGAGATATGAATGTATCTTTATGTCTATGTATGCACATCATCTGCTTCTTGAAATGTTGAGATCACACATGAATTCTTAGATATATTGCTCACTCTATGATCACTCTAAATTCCTAAAATAACTTGTTTTAGCTCACTTAAATTTCTATTTGAAGTTGTGCACAAGTTATTTTCTCAATTCTTAACAAGCTTTGAGCATTGAACATTTTCTTGAGATCTGTCTTCCATAAAGAGAAGGTTTTCTCTACACGAGCGAAATTTGAAAGTTGTCTATCTTGACTCAAATATTTGAGATCAATGCTCCAAGTCATTATGGTCATACTTTTGCATCAATTGATAGATTAGAAAATCTATTAGGGTTTCCAAACTAGAAATAGGTTGGTCTAGAGCATGTTTTTTGCAAAGACCCTCCCATCTCTACAATCTACCATCACCTCCTCACAGTGGTATCAGAGCATCACCATAGTATGTACATTATGGGTGATGGTTTTCCTTCTTCAATCGACAAATTAGATCGAAGAAACTACTTAGCATGATCTCTAAGGATGGCAACATATTCACAAGGAAGGAACCTTTATGGATACATCTCTAGAGATGAGTTGATGCCTATGCTAAGGACCAAAAACAACCAACACAAGAGGAACAAGAAAGATTGAACAATTCATTTGCAAAGGATGCTTTGGCAAGATCATACATTCTAAACTCTATTTTTTATTTCTTCTTTCAAACATTAAGAGATGTAAGACTTCACAAGAGACTTGGAATGCTTTGGAAGCATTCTTCTCTTCAAGCACCAAGGCCATGAAGAATCGACTATGGATCAAGTTCACGTCTCTCAAGAAGCAGCCAAACTGAAATGTCACCAACTTTTTCACAAAGATTAACGATACAACTCATTAGTTAGGAAGCATTCGTGAGATCATAAATGAAGAACAACGTTTCAGAAAAGTCATTGATGGAATTAAAGCAGATGACAAGTGGGAAACGTTCCACCACTTCCATGGACTTATACATGGACATGCAAGTACTAGATTTCAACACACTCATGGGACAAATATTCACTCTTGAGGGCAATGGAGAAACACAGAAAGGTAATCGGTCCTATGCCCTTTACACATATAAAACTAGAAGTGAATATGTGAAATGAAAAGGTAAGAAATCTGATGAAGAAGCAAGTACCTCCCAAGCTAACTTTGCAGGTAGAGGGAGAAGTTCAAGAGGAAGAGGTAGAGGCGGTAGAAAAGGTAGTGGGAGATCTCAAAGCTCCTCACCTTGTTCCATATGTGAATTAACCAACCATATCACTGAGCATTGCTTCAAGAACTAGGGAACGAGGAAGAGGATATAACAGAGGAAGATATTGAGCTCCTAAAGGCAGATACAACACTACTTACCGATACAATAATAAAAAAAAAAACTAAAATAACAACTATCAAGGTGGCTACAAAGGAAGAAGAGACTACAACAACTACATTGATGAGCAATCACATGAAGATTCACTTAGAATCATGAACATGACAATGAAAGGAGGTAAATGAGACGATCATGTGTTCTAAATTGATTCTAGATTTTCAAATCATGTAGTAGGCAATGTGGCACTAATTTGAGATTTGGAAGATCCCAAGAACAAGCATGAAGTACAAACAAGAGATGACACAAGGCACCCCGTGGCGAAGATTGGAAATGTGAAGACATCAATCATAACATGAAATTTTTGAGTATAGTTCTCTATGTACCTAGCATGACTAAGAACTTGATAAGTGTAGGATAAGATTGTGGAAAAAGTTTTGAAAGTGAGTTTCACAAAATGTGGAGCTTATGTAGAAGAACAATACCAAGGATTCAAGAAGATAGCAAAAGGAGAAAAAATGGGCAGGTTGTTCACCTTGAGCTTCAAGACACAAGGAACATAGCATTGTTGAATTATGGCACTCAAACCCTATTAGAGTTAAAGGTTTGGCACATAAAATTACCTCAAATTGGATAGAGGACCTTAAAAAAAAAATTAGTAGAGATCAAAGTGTACTTGGACTATGCAACATTTCAAAATAGCATATGATTTACAAATGCATTGCATGTCATTTGGCAAGTCTCACAGACAATCATTCTCAAAGAAGGGATACATACATGGAGACATCTTGGAGCTTATCCACAGTGATGTTTGGGGACCAATAAAGGAACCTTCTATCTCAGGGTCAAGGTATGATGTGTTTTTCATTGATGATTATAACATATGGACTATAATTTATTGAATGAAGCATAGAGATGAAGTGTTCGCTTGTTTCAAAAAGTACCTAGCATTAGTAGAGAACCAAACAAGTAGAACCTTGAGGAGGCTAAAGTTTGATGGAGGTGGAGAATATTTCTCCCACAAGTTTGATTCTTACCTACAAGAAAGGGGAATCAAAAGAGAGATAACTACCATATACACACCTCAGCAGAATGCAACAAGAAGAAATAGGACCATTGTGGAAGTAGCTAGGTGATAGATAATAGAAAATAAGTATCCCAATTATATATGGGTAGAGGTAGTATCTACTACCATGTATCTCATAAACAGGTTACCCTTAAAAACTTTTGAAGGAATGAATCCATATGAAGGTTGGAATGGAAGAAGGCCAAGCTTGGAACATTGCAGAATATTCGGGTGCATTGCATATGCACATATACCATCCCAAATCAAAGATAAACTTGATCCCAAGGTAGATAAACGTGTCTTCATAGGTTATGACCTAAATCAAAAGGTTTATAGGGTATATAGCCCTAGTATCAAGGGATTCATAGTAATTCAACATGTAGTATTTTATGAAAATAAGTCTTGATTTGAGGATGATTGAAGGAAAATCAAATTTCCATATTACTTGGAGGATGATTTTCTAGCATTTTTAAACAGAGGTCCACATACACTTGAAGATTCAATTGAATCAGACGATGATTAGAATACACTTCAAAGGGAGATGAATTATTGGAACTCCAAAGGTAAGTCAAAATTGCAAGAGTTAAGAGATGTAGCAGAATCATCACAACAAACTAGCAAAAGATCTACAAGGGAGAAAAAAAGCCAAAAAGGTATGGATATGATGCCTCATTGGTAACTAAACACTCTATTTGCATAACTCAAGACTCAAAACTCTATAGATGCCTCATCTTATGAGGAAGCCAAGAAGAAACCAGAATGGAAGCAAGACATGGAAGAAGAGATTGAAGCATCATAGGAAAACAAAACTTGGGACTTAGTTCCCAAGAGATCAACCATGAAAGTCATTGGATCCAAATGGATGTATAAGGTAAAAATGAATTATGATGGAACCATTAATAGGTAGAAGGCTAGGCTAGTGTCAAAGGGATATGATCAGACCCAAGGCATTGGTTATGAGGAGACTTTTCTCTTGTAGCAAAGATGCCTATAGTCAGAGTACTCATGAGTATTGAAATTGTCAAAAGTTATAAGATATATCAGATGGATGTGAAGAGTTCCTTTCTAAAATTGATGGATCTCAAAAGATCTATACATGGCTCAACTCCCTAGTTTTGAAGACTTGCAATAACTTAAATATGTTTTTAGATTAAGAAGAGTCTTATATGGGCTAAAGCAAGCTCCAAGAGCTTGGAATCATAGACTAGTTACCTACTACAAGATAAAGTGTTTGTGGTGAGAAAGGCAAATCCTTTTCTATTCATTGAAAGATCACATGGAGTGGTTATATATCTTTGTGTATATGTGGATGACATTATAGTAAGAGGTTATCATATTGAAGGCATTAAAAGAATCAAACATCAAATGAAAGAAGAGTTCAAGATCAATGATCTAGGAAAAATCTTATATTTCCTTGGATTGAGGTAGTAGACACATCGAATGGTATGTACCTTACTTAAAAAAAATACATAAAAGATATGCATGCATATTTCAAGATGGAGAATGCTAAGGTTGTAGGTACACCTATGGAAGTAGACTAGTGCTCATGATGGTGAGCTCATTGAATATGTGATAAGTTATCAGATCTTGGTGGGGAGTCTCAAGTATGCTACTCTCATTAGAGTAGATATCACCTATAGTGTGAGTGTTTTAAGCTAGTTCATGGACATACCTAAGATGCCACATATGGAGGAATAAAAAAGGATCCTCAAGTAACTCAAAGGAACGATTAATCAAGGTCTATTATATTCATATACCTTTGATATGTATATTAAGATTTTCTCTGATGCAGATTAGGTAGGATCAAGGGATGATAAGAGGAGCACCTCTGGTTATCTTTCATTTGCAAGTTCTTGTTGATATATTTAGGTAGTGATGTGTGTGAACACACTAGGACCACTTGGGCACTTTTTCCCTCTTTAGGAGGTTTTTGCCTCTGGCTTGTATATATGTTTATAGCCCTAATGTGTTACTTATCTTTGTACATTCTAGTGGTAATACATTCAGTATTGTGTGTTATGCTCCAAGCTTCTTCATTTTCCTTGTGCTATTCGTGTGCTTCCACAGATGTCTAACTCCAACAATTGGTATCATAGTAGGTCACCGATTCATCTAGGGTGTCATCGACACCCCTCCAGTCACAGTCTCAAAATCGCACAAAATTTGGTGAGCATACTCAGGGTGATTAGGAGATCAAAACTGCTGCTTTGTGGTGCCAAAATCATGATCTGAGCTCGTTTCGACCTACGAATGCACTATCGCAGTTGTTGTGTAGGCTATTTTATCTTTTTGTGCCAAAGATATATACAGGTTTCAGTTCGCCAATATAAGCATCACAAAGTCTGCTCCAGGTCTAGCAGAACTCAAAAGGGTAGTTCTGTTCAACTTTTTCAGATACAATCATTTTCTTGCATCAAGGTATTTTAGTAAGTGGCCATGGCTGAAGGTAGTGATGTATTCCGTATGTTGGCTGTTGAGGATAAGCTAGATGGTACCAATTATCCATTGTGGGCTTATATGATGCGACATTTATTGGTTGCAAAAGGACTATGGAACATTGTTCAGTGTGTTGAAAAACGTCCTATTACAGCTACAAATATAGGTATTGAAGCTGATGTAGATGGCATTGAAGATGCTGATATTCTTCAGATTCCTGTTCATGCTGTGGTTTTTGCTGCACCTATTGTAGAGCAAATTTGTTGGGATGGCAAAGATGCTCAGGCACATGCATTGATAGCCTTATCAATCAAACGTGCCATTATTTCTCACATTTGCTCTTATAGAACAACTAAGGATGCTTGGGATATACTTACCACATTGTACCAAGCTAGGAATGAGGCTCGTGTTTCTTACCTTTGAAAACGGTTGGAGAGTTAGCATATGAATGAAGGTGATCCTATGGATAGTTTTCTGACAAAGATCAAAGATTTGAAGGAGTGGTTGATTTCTGTTGATGAAGTTATACCAGATAGCTCACTTGTGTAGTTTTGAATGGTCTTCCTGATTCATATCAGAGTTTTGCTTCTACTCCTCATTTGATGATGAAAGCCAATCCAAATGCCTTGTCATTTGAGGAATTAGTCTCTGTTCTGTTGCACGAAGATCAGTCTAGGTAGAACAGGT
Source organism: Ceratopteris richardii (assembly GCA_020310875.1). NCBI lineage: Eukaryota > Viridiplantae > Streptophyta > Polypodiopsida > Polypodiales > Pteridaceae > Ceratopteris > Ceratopteris richardii. Next base: position 84,855,340 of record CM035436.1, read on the forward strand.
CTATTATGTGTGTTGTAGATCAAGCTTTTGTGGATAGTCAAAAGGGAAAAGGTAAATGGAGCTCATCGACTAGCAAGAAGATATCTGCAAATGCTACACATTCGAAGAAGGAAGAAAAAGTTGAGAAGAAATGAGAAAAGTAGAAATTGTTTTGGAAGTACTGTAATGGAAATGATCATATCATAAAGAACTATCCAAAACTAGCTACAAAAGAGGCAAAGAAAAAAGAGGTTGGAATGGTTGTTGCAGAGGCCTCTACACCAAAAACAGAGCCTAATAATCTTGCGAAGAATGAAGAATGGGCATTTACTAGTGTTTTTAGTTTTGACCTATCTTCTCATGAGCAGTGTATGTCTGCAGTAGACTCAAATGTTTGCCAGTATTTTGATAATGGGGCAACCAAACATATTACCTTGTAGTGTAGTTTCACTTGAGCCTACCCCTATAGGGAATACTGTCACATGCACCAACAACTCCTCTTATCCTATCATGGAAGTTGGTAAGATCATTCTGACTACTATTGATGGTAGTTCTTTCACTTTGTCGGATGCTTTATTTGTGCCAGGGATCAAGAAAAATCTCTTATCAGTTTCTGCATTAGCCAATATTTTCTTGGTTGTGAAATTTGTTGATGCTAGATGTACAATTCATGATCTGTCAAATGGTGACATGATTATTGCTTCTGGCATTTTATGTCATGGGTTGTATAAGCTCATAGACTATGAAAGATCTATGAATGATTTGGCATGTGCAATACATGATTCTTAGGCTATGTCAGATGCAAAGCTTTGGCATGCACACTTTGGTCATCTAAATTTTGCTAGTTTGCTATGCCTGCAGAAATCTCAAATGGTGTCCTCTTTGCCCAAAATTGAGGCACCCAGAAAACATGTGTGTGAAGGCTGTATTCTGGGCAAAATCCAGCGTTCCTCCTTTCCAAAAGATGGTTTAGTTCAAGCTTCTAAAAATTTGCATCTTGTTCACAATGATGTTTGTGGTCCTATGCAGACATCCTCTTTTGGAAACTATCTTTACTTTGTGACTTTAATTGATGATTTTCTAGGCATGCATGGGTATATCCATTGAAAGCAAAGTTCGAAGTATTCATATGCTTCAAAAAAATTTTGGTTTTGGCTAAAAATCTGTCATCATGTAAATGGGCACCCTCCATTTTGATCGGGGGGGGGGGGGGATACATGTCTTATGACGTTAATGCATTTCTGACTGAATGTGGGATAAAACATCACTGTACAGTGCCATATACACCTCAACATAATGGAGTTTCTGAATGGAAGAACAAGTCACTCATGGAGATGGCGATGTCTATGGTCAAGAGTGCTTTACCACATAGTTTCTAGCTTGAGGCTTTCATGTGTGCAACATATGTACTTAACAGGTGTCCCACTAAAGCACTGCAATTTATCACTCCATATGAGGCTTGGCATGGTTGCAAGCCATCTGTTGCTCATTTGCATATTTTTGGTTGTTTGGCATATGCATTAGTGCCTGAACAACATCACAGAAAATTGGATGATGTATTTTTGTTGGCTACAGTTCTCAAAGCAAAGGCTATTGTGTGTATCATCCACAGACTAAACACATTTTGGTTAGCTGTGATGTTGTTTTTGTGGAAGATGCTATTCAACCTTTACTTTCATGTATAAAGGAGACATCTATTAGCTCCAAAGACATGTATGATACTTTGCTGCTTCTTTTTACAAGTGGACACTCTAGTGCTGGTCCTAATGAGGCAACTTCTCAACCATTGCACGTTTCATGTGATGATGCAGATCATTCCATTTCTGATGCAAATTTGCATGATGCAATTGTTGATGAGAGAGCTAATATTGAGGAGGCAAAAACTATGGAAAAATGGCTGGTGCCAATTTTGCATGACAACAAATTAGATGCACCTCCATCATACCGTACTCGTTCAAGCTCTCATAGTGCCTTTTTGCATGAGATTCCTATGCTATGGCTGCATCTAGTCTCTGTGATGAGACTGAACCTGTTTCATTTGATGAAGCACAAAATTTTGAACATTGGATGGTTGCAATGTAATATGTGTATGATGTTATCATGAAAAATGGTACCTAGTCTTTATGTGACTTGCCTCCTGGCAAGAAGGCCATTGGCACTAAGTGGGTATACAAGCTGAAGCATAAACTTGATGGAACAATTGGTAAGTATAAGGCTAGGTTTGTTGCAAAGTGTTATGCACATGAAAGAGGCATTGATTTTGATGAATTCTTTGCACCTACATGCTTAATGACTATTGTTCATAGCATCTTTGCACTTTGAGCTCATCATGATTGGAATGTACATCAGTTGGACATTAAAAGAACATTTCTGAATGATGGTTTGCATGAAAAAATGTATGTTTTTCAGCCCAGTGGCTTTGTGTAGAAAGGGCATGAAAACTAGATGTGCATGTTAAAGAAGGCATTATATGGTTTAAAGCAAGCACCACATGCTTGGTATGAAAAGATACATGCCTATTTGATTGCACATGGTTTTGAGAACAGTCCAACTAAAAGCACCTTATATGTTAAGCATGCTAATGATGTGCCTTTGATCATTGTTGTGTATGTCGATGACATGCTTCTCAGTGGTCCTCATGAGAAGCATATTGCTGATTTCAAGGCTGATTTGCATGGCTCATTTGAGATGTCTGATTTGGGGCATTTTCATCGTTATTTGGACATTCAATTTATGCATGTTGATGGTGGAATGGCTTTGTTTCAAATGAAATATATTGACACATTATTGCAGTGTTTTGGCCTTGAAGACTGTAAGCCTATTGCCACTCCTATGGAGACAGGTTTATGATTGATTCTTCATGATGTTGGAGATGCATTGGATGATGTTCTCTGTCAGTAGGCTGTTGGATGCTTAATTTACTTATGCATTGCTCGGCCATATATTTAGTTTGTTGTCGGACTACTTGGATTGTTTTATCCTAAGGAGGGATCACTATCGCTGGATTTACATGCTTTTTTTGACTCTGATTGGGCTGGTTGCTATGACACTCGTGTGTCCACTAATGGTTTTTGCTTCATGCTTGGTAGTTCATGCATAACTTCGCTGAGCAAGAAGTAGCCTACTATGGCCACTTCCAGTTGTGAGGCTGAGTATAGGGTAGCTTTCATAGTGACTGTTGAGCGTGTGTGGCTCAAATGCCTTATGGCTTATTTGGGTGTTGGTCAATCTTCTACCACCACCATCTTGATTGATAGTCAAAGCGCATTGCAAGTTGCAAGGAACCCTGTGTTCCATGCTTGCACTAAGCACATTTAGGTGCATTATCATTATGTCAGGGAGAGGCTCCTTGCTAGAGAGATCAATTTGGTATATGTGCCCATGCAGGAGAACATTGCAGACCATTTCACAAAGGCTCTGCCTAGGGACAAGTTTGAAGCTTTCCACAAAGCTTTGGGCTTACTTCCTTTTGAGGATTGATTCCACATACCTTGGCACTTCCTTATACATGAGTGTGAGCTCCTTGTTGATCGCATCACTCCTAGGGGGGATTTGTTGATATATTTTGGTAGTGATGTGTGTGAACACACTAGGACTGCTGGGGCACTTTTTTCCCTCTTTAGGAGGTTTTTTCCCCTGGCTTGTATATATGCTATAGCCCTAACATGTTACTTATCGTTGTGCATTCCAATGGTAATACATTTAGTATTGTGTGTTGTGCTCCAAGCTTCTTCTTCTTCTTCCTTGTGCTGTTCTTGTGCTTCCGCAGATGTCTAACTTCAATAGTTCTAAGCTCATTCCTTGGTCATTAAAGAAGAAACCTACTCTTGCACTCTCATCTATAGAGGATGAATACAGAGGATTGGCTAATGCTACTCAAGAAGCAATGTGGATGAAGACACTATACACTGACATAGGATTAAAGTCATCCATTCCTCATATACTTGGTGATAACATGTCCTTTGCATCTTGCAACAAACCCTATCTATCATGCTAGGACAAAAACATTGAGTTCCATTATCACTATGTTAGAAAAAAGTTACAAGTAAGGAAATTGAGCTTTTATATATTCCAACTCAACAACAATGTGCAAACATGATGACTAAAGCTTTGGATGGAGTGAAGCTTAACAGATTCAAACCAATGATTGGATTTCAAAAGATTTCAAAGGATTGAAGACTCAAACATCTTAGGCTTGAGGGGGAGCTCTTGGTGCATATGAAAAGCCTAAGTGCTTGCATATATTTCTTTGGACTTCAATGATCTATGAAAAAGTGACATGTACACATATGTTTCCTCATTTCATACCTAAGGATAAAATCCATCTCATTTTTTATCCACTGTAAAAGAATTCTTGAAGATAGAAACTCAAGAGTCAAAATAAGTGTAAAGAGCCAAAAGTCACGACTCATATTTGTATCCAAAATTCAAATGTACACTTAAAAGTGAGAAGAATACTTAGGTGGATGCAATCAACAAACATGTTCTAAATGTTGATATATTTAGGTAGTGATGTGTGTGAACACACTAGGACCATCAGGGCACATTTTTCCCTCTTTAGGAGGTTCTTTTCCCCCGCCTTATATGTATGTCTATTTCCCTAACTGACTACTTAGTTCTGTACATTCTAGTGGTAATACATTCAGTATTGTGTGTTGTGCTCCAAGCTTCTTCTTCTTCCTTGTGTTGTTTGCATGCTTCCACAAATGTCTAACTCCAACAATTGGTATCAGGATAGGTCGTCGCTTCATCTAGGGCATCGTCATCACCCCTCCGGTTGGAGTCTCAAAATTGCACAAAATTTGGTGAGCATACTCAAGGTGATTAGGAGATCAAAACATCTTTGCTTTGTGTGCCGAAATCGTGATCTGAGCTCGTTTTTTTGGCCTCTGAATGCATTATCGCAGTGCTTGTGCTAGCTATTTCATCTTTTTGTGCCAAAGATATATGCAAGTTTTGGTACGCGAGTATAAGCGTCTCAAAGTCTTCTACAAGTTTAGCAAAATTCGTCAGGGTAGTTTTGTTCAACTTTTTCATATACAATCATTTTTTTGCATCAGGGTATTTTAGTCAGTGGCCATGGATGAAAGGACTGATGTATTTTGTATGTTGGCTATTGAGGATAAGTTGGATGGTACGAATTACCTACTGTGGGCTTATATGATGCATCATGTATTGGTCGCAAAAGGACTATGTAATATTGTGTAGGGTGTTGAAAAACATTCGATTACACCTACAAATACAGGTACCAAAGCTGATGCAGACAACGTTGAAGATGATGATATTTTTCATGTTCCTATTCGTGCTGCGCTTTGTACTACACATATTGCAGAGCAAATTTGTAGGGAGGGAAGAGATGCTCAGGCGCATGCATTGATAGCCTTTTCTATAAAACATGCCATTATTCCTCACATTCTCTCTTGCAGAACAACTAAGGATGCTTGGGATATACTTACCACATTGTATGAGGTTACGAATGAGGCTCGTGTTGCTTACCTCCAGAGAGTGAGCTTATGAATGAAGGTGATTCTATGGATAGTTTTTTGACAAAGATCAAGGACTTGAAAGAACAATTGATTTCTGTTGATGAACCTGAGTTCACTTGTGCAGACTATTCTGAATGGTCTTCCCAACTCATATAAGAGTTTTGCTTCTACTCTTTGTTTGATGACGAAGGGCAATCCAAATGCCTTAACAGTTGAAGAGTTAGTTTCTGTTCTGTTGCAAGAAGATCAGTCTAGATAGAACAAGTCTATTATGTGTGTTCCAGATCAAGCTTTCCTGGCTAGTCAGAAGGGCAAAGGTAAATGGAGCTCATCTACTAGTAAGAAGAAATTTGCAAATGCTGCACATTCAAAGAAGGAAGACAAAGATGAGAAGAAGTAAAAAAAGCAAAAATTGTTTTGCAAAGACTGTAAAGGAAATGATAATATCATTAAGAGTTGTCCAAAAATGATTGCAAAAGAGGCAAAGAAAAAAGAGGCCAAAATGGTTGTTACAGAGGGATCTACACTGAAAAGAGAGTCTGCTAATCTTGTGTAGAATGAAGAATAGGTGTTTACTACTATTTGTAGTTTTGACCCATCTTCTCATGAGCAGTGTATGTTTGCAATAGACTCAGATGTTTGGTACTTTGATAGTGGGGCAATCAAACATATTACCTCACAACATAGTTTCTTCACTTCACTTGAGCTTGTCCCTACAGGGAATACTGTCACATGCACCAACAAATCCTCTTATCCTGTTATGGGACTTGGTAAGATCATTTTGACTATTATTGATGGTAGTTCTTTTACGTTGTCAGATGCTTTATTTGTGCCAGGGATCAAGAAAAATCTATTATCAGTTTGTGCATTAGCCAAGATTGGCTTGGTTGTGAAACTTGTTGATGACAGATGTACAATTCATGATCTATCAAATGGCCAAATGATTATTGCTTATGGCATTTTATGTCCTAGGCTATATAAGCTCATATACTATGAAAAATCTATGAATGATTTAGCATGTGTAGTACATGATTCTCAGGCTATGTTAGATGCAAATCTTTAGCATGCACACTTTGGTCATCTGAATTTCGCTAGTTTGCTATGCCTGGAGAAATCTGATATGGTGTCCTCATTGCCCAAACTTGAGGCACTCGATAAACATGTTTGTGAAGGTTGTATTTTGGGCAAAATGCAATGTTCCTCCTTTCCAAAAGATGGTTCAATTCAAACTACTCAGAAATTGAAGTTTGTTCATAGTGATGTCTGCGGTCCTATGCAAACACCCTCTTTTGGAAACTATCTTTACATCATGAATTTCATAGATGATAATTTGAGGCATGCATGGGTATATCCATTGAAAGAAAAGTCTAATGTGTTTATGTGCTTCAAATAGTTTTTCAATTTGGTTGAAAATCTGTCTGCGTGTAAAATGGGCACCTTTCGTTTTGATCGAGCGGGGAATATATGTCTATAGAATTTAATGCGTTTCTGGGTGAATGTGGGATAAAACATCAGTGTATAGTGCCATATGCACCTCAACAGAATGGAGTTGATGAACGAAAGAATAGGCCACTCATGGAGATGGCGAGGTGTATGGTCAAGAGTTAGGCTTTATGACATAGTTTTTGGCTTGAGGCTTTTATCTGTGCAACATGTGTACTTAATAGGCATCCCACTAAAGGCCTACATTCCATCTCTCCATATGAGGTTTGGCATGGCCACAAGCCATCTCTTGCCCATCTACGTGTTTTTGGTTGTTTGGCATATGCATTAGTGCTTGAACAACACAAAAAATGGGATGATAAAGTAGTGAAATGTATTTTTGTTTGGTATAGTTCTGAAAGTAAAGGCTATCATTTGTATCATCCACAAAGTAAATGCATTTTGGTTAGCCATGATGTTGTTTTTGTGGAAGATGCTATTCAGCCATTACTTTCATGTACTAAGGAGACATCTGTTAACTCCAAAGACATGTATGATACATTGCTGCCTCTCTTTACAGGTGGACACTCTAGTGCTGGTCCAAATGAGGAAACTTCTTAGCCTTTATAGGTTTCATGTGATGATGTAGATCATTCCATTTGTGATGCTGATTTACATGATGCACTTGTTGATGAGAGAGCTGATATTGAGGAGGCAAAAACTATGCCAAAATGGCTAGTGCCAATTTTGCGTGATAGCAAATTAGATGCACCTCTATCATATCGTACCCGTTGAGGTTCTCATAGTGCCTCTTTTGCATCAGCTTGCTATGCTATGGCTGCCTCTAGTCTTTGTGATGACACTGAGCCTGTTTCGTTTGATGAAGCACAAAATTCTAAACATTGGATGGTTGCAATGCAATCAGAATATGATGCTATCATGAAAAATGGTATTTGGTCTTTATGTGACTTGCCTTATGGCAAGAAGGCCATTGGCACTAAGTGGGTATCCAACATGAAGTGTAAACTTGATGAAACATTTGATAGGTATAAGGCTAAGCTTGTTGCAAAGGGTTATGCACAGGAAAGAGGCATTGATTTTGAGGAGACCTTTGCACCTTCATGCCAAATGACTACTATTCGTAGCATCTGTGCACTTACAGCTCGTCATGGTTGGAATGTACATCAGTTTGACATTAAAACTACATTTTTGAATGGTGACTTGCTTGAAGAAGTGTATGTTTTTCAGCCCTATGGCTTTGTGCGGAAAGGGCATGAAAACAAGCTGTGTAGGGTAAAGAAGGCATTATATGGTTCAAAGCAAGCACCATGTGGCTTGGTATGAAAAGATACATGCCTATCTGATTGCACATGGTTTTGAGAACAATCCAATTCAGAGCACCTTGTTAAGCATGCTAATGATGTGTTTTTTAGCATTGTTGTGTATGTTGATGACATGCTGCTCACTGGTCCTCATGAGAAGCATATTGCTGATTTTAAGGCTGATTTGCATGCCTCATTTGAGATGTCTGATTTGGGGAAATTTCATCATTATTTGGGCATTCGATTTATGCAAGTTGATGGTGGAGTAGCCTTGTGTCAAACGAAATATATTGATACATTATTGTAGCCTTTTGGCCTTGAAGATTGTAAACCTATTGCCACTCCTATGGAGATAGGTTTATGATTGAGTCTTCATGATGCTGGAGATGCATTTGATGCGGTTCTCTATCAGCAGGCTATTGGATGCTTGATTTACTTATGCATTACTCGACCAAATATTCAATTTGCTATCTCACAGATGACCAGGTTTATGCATTGCCTAAGTGGCAAGCATTGACAGGTGGTTAAGTGCATCTTTCGCTACTTGAGTGGTACCCGGCCACTTGGATTGTTTTATCCCAAGGGGGATCACTACCACCAGATTTACATGCTTTTTTTTTTAATTTTGACTAGGCTGGTTGCTATGAGACTCGTGTTTCCATTAGAAGTTTTTTCTTCATGCTTGGGAGCTCAGGCATATCTTGGTTAAGCAAGAAGCAACCTACTATGGCCACTTCCAGTTGTGAGGCTGAGTATAGGGAACCTTTCACAACGACTATTGAGTGTGTGTGGCCCAGATGCCTTATGGCTGATTTGGGTGTTGGTCAATCTTATGCCACCACCATCTTCACTGACAATCAGAGCACATTGGCAATGCAAGGAACCTTGTGTTCTATGCTCACAGTAAGCACATCGAGATGCATTATCATTATGTGAGGGAGAGGTTCTCTGCTCAAGAGATCAACTTTGTATATGTGCGCACATAGGAGAACATTGTAGACCTTTTCACGAAGGTTCTACCTAGGGAGAAGTTTGAAGATTTTTGCAAAGTTTCAAAGTTACTTCCTTTTGTGGATTGATTCCACATAGCTTGGCACTTCCTTATACATGAGTGCAAGCTCCTTGTTCACCGCATCACTCCTAGGGGGGATTTGTTGATATATTTATGTAGTGCTGTGTGTGAACACACTAGGACCGCCGGGGCACTTTTTCCCACTTTAGGAGGTTTTTTCTGTCAGTTTATATATACACCTATTGCCCTAATGGGCTACTTATCTTTGTACATTCTAGTGGTAATACATTCAGTATTGTGTTTTGTGCTCCAAGGTCTTCTTCTTCCTTGTGCTGTTTGCATGTTTCCATAGAGTCTAACTCCACTCACTTCCTTAGTGTCTTTTGTACTCATCTCGTAGCCCTTGGAGTCCTTCTACACCTCCATGTATTTACTTCTCAATACATTTAAGGGTTTGTTACCGTTAGTGTCCATGTGGAAGGCCAAATAGTTGTCACACACTTTTATGTATGTTCTTTAATAAAACACGTAGTGTCTTGTTCATCCACGGACTGAAGGTTCAAGCACATTATCTAAAACCTAGTAAATTTTTGTTTGAGGGCTCAATATACAAGGAAGGACTTCAATGAAGCAAGGAAGAAAAAGTACTAACATTTATCAGTAGGCCACCCATTTTAGTAGTGTTCCCCTACTTTAGTATCCTTTATATTCTAGGTGAGACTTACTAGATGTATCAACATTGTAAAGGAGATATTTCCCTTCACAAAATCAATTTCTAGATATTGCATCTCACCTAACTCATGTTTCTTTTCTTTGGTAAGCAAGAAGAAACCCTACAATGGCAATTTGTCCCATTGAAGTGGAAAGCTTTGCATCTAGCGAAGCATCTTGCTTTGCATCTAGTGAAGAATCTTGCTTCACAAGAAATATTATAGAATTATGTTTTCATTTATAGATAGGAACAAAAGTCAAATATGTCAATCAAAATTTCATGGATATCTCAAAAAATTTAAGGTTTTGTTCTTGCATAGAACACATAGACGTGTAATGTCATTATATACATGAGCTAATAGACAATGAGATTGTGGAGTTAAAATAATATTCTAAAAAGGATAATTGTTCTAACATGTTCATTAATTCACTTGGAAAGTAAACTAACTTTCAACAAGGTTTCGAAAATATAATTATGATTACAAGATCATCCACAGAGGGGAAATAATACAAGAATATGCAAGTGATACAAGAAGTCCCAACCCGGGACTGATAGGTGTGGATAAGAAGACTAGAGGTGATACAAGAGACCCCACAACTTGGGATCATAGGTAACAACAAGAACTCCCTCCAGGGAGATGAACTAGATACAAGAAATAGCTTGATAGGATCTCGTACTACAAGATTACAACATAACAATGCAGGATGTCCAAGATACTAGACTAGACAAGACTAGAACAAAGAACAAGATGAGAACTTGAAGAAGAACTTGGAATTGAGCTCCCAAGACTAGCATTGGAAAAATTAAGAATATGTGACCAAACCCTCCTTATACAGGTTTTCAAGGGTGGTTCATCAATGGTGGGTTAGGAACTAGACACATCTCTTTGTTATGTAGTTATGGATGTATTTCACTCAAATTTAACATCAAGTTAATTCGACATACGCCTACCTTATATTCCCTCATATATAGTTGTTTAAACTTCCATTGAAGCTCTACTTTGATAATACAGGGGTGGAAAATGGCATTATCTTACACTTTCTTTTTCTTCTATTATGTCTATTATATTCTTTCTTGCATTCATATCTCTTGCATAAAATGATTTCTCACAAAAGGGAACACAAGGCTCATTTCTTGCCAAATATAGTGTTATGAGTATCATATCCATCAGTATCTATTTTAAACAATAAAAAAATATGGGATAATACACATGAGAGACAAAGAAATCATGATATTTGATTATCCATCCATTCCATCCCATAGAAGTTCCTCTAAATGGTTAGTTATTTTGAATATTTCACATAATATAATCTAAATAAGAACTATAGCAAATTTAAAACCCATAGAATCCTTGACACCAACTCCATCAACTATTTTTGTAGTATTAGTAGCTAGAACAAGACATATTTCAACACATTGCACACATTTATAATGGCTATGTAATGAAAAAATGAGTGGTTTTTAAAACATTTGAATAAAGGTACCTCTTGTAGTTATACATGAATTATGCTACACTTATAGTTGCATGCAATACAAAGGAAAAATGGGCAACACAAAAGCATATAATTCCATGTGTAGTTGTCGTGATAGATTTGAAAGGCAAAATGAGCTTAGTTTTGAAACAAGATAATACCCAAAATTCAAGATAACCAAAATCATATGTCAAACATAATAGTACCTACCAAATCCTGTAGAGATTAGAATTAGTAAAAATGAATTTTCTATCTTAGAGGCATATTTTTATTATAGTTTCTGCTGCTTCATTTGATATTACCAAAACATGGAACAAAGTTTTGCATATGAGACAATCTTTGAGGAAGCTCAAAAGTCCACCAAAAAATCACCAACTCAAAGTAATCAAATGGTCTTCCCTCCTTGCCCGTTAAGGTATTAGCTTAAGCGTTTATGTTAAGTAAACGGGAAGGGCACCGCCGGCTGAACTGAAGGTTGGTTCCAACACTTCCTGGCCAAAAGATGAAGAATGTGGTAAAAGGGAAGCACAAGCATGGAACTAAAGTAGGATAGCCTCTATTAATTTGATCCCATCTAAAATCCCTTCTTTGATTAGGTTTTTCCCAAAATTTTACCCAAAATATTTGTGAAAATTTCTAGTTTTGGCATAATTTCCTATTTTTTTGCACTAATTGGGTGCACACTGTAAAATTTAACTAGTATTTGAGCTTCATGGTGTGAGTAGAATGGGCATACCAAATTTTATATTTTTTTGAAATTGTTTTGGCCTCCAAATGGCTTTTGGACACCATTTTTAAAGCTAGGCCGAACACTCTAATGTGGATAGAGCTCTTAAAAAGTCTATGTAAGTGAAAGATCTCTCATTTTTTAGGTTTTTTTAGAGTGATCTTAGAGAGCTGAAAACTCTTGTGAGATTATGTACTAGAATTTTGCAATACAAGGAGCTTTTTGGTGCATCATATCTTCTGTCTACTCATGAGCGTGTGTTCATGCATGTGTGCATCCATGTGTATGATTGCATTTCTCTTGTTGTAGGTGTGCATGCTTCTATCTCGTCATGTGCACGTATTCATACCTACCATCTGTTTACCCTATGGATACAACATTCTTCTCATTGTATGTGCTCTTGGACTACACCCATGGGGTGTTACATTTTTGGCATTGTTGTCTAGGAAAGTTCTTGTCAAACATGCGTGATCGTAAGCTTTCATATAAGGTATGTGCTTTTGGTGCTTCTTGCATGTAATCTAGGTAGTTATCCATCCTATTCATCGCTTTAAATAGCTAGATTGGTAGGTAGATAGCTAGGAATAAGTAAATTTCAGATTTTAGGGTTAGGGGTTTTTTTAATTTCCATTAAAAGTCAGTTTCCCTCTTCTTCTTCTTCTTCTTCTTCAAATTTTCTTCTATTTCTACACTCTTTCTTCCTTTTTTCTTCACTTTCTACACACATTCGAGAGTTGAACTAGTACTTGTGAGTTAGGAAGCCTTAAGGAGCAAAGAACCTAGCTCAAGAGGGAGTATTTAGAGCTTTTTTCAAGTCGTGAAGGTGGGAGCAGAGAAATTACCTCTGTGTAAAGAGGCAATAAGCACCATTTTGTGTTTATTTCTCTTGCTAAAAAGGTGGGAAATGATAGATATAGATGATATGCAAGTAGAATAAGTGATTTCAGAGGTGATAAGGGAAAAATGCAACTTTAACAAGCTAAAAAGTGAGAAAAAATGTAGAGCAATCATCCTTGAAAAATGGGGATTTTTCAAGTTTGAATTGTGTTATAGGCTCCAAGGACTTAGATCTATAGGTTGCAAGAGGTGGTTTCAAAGAAAAATATGATTTGAGCAACATTTTCCACTCATAATTAGTTGATGAAGAAGAGGAATTAAGAGCAATCATCCTTGGAAAAATGCTGAAATTTGAAAACTAAGTTCACATTTGAGTTGCTCAAATAATAAGAAGACTATATGAAAAAATTGGCATAAAAAGGTGTAAGAAAAATCAAGATATTGCTAACGATTGACCAAAGTTGGTAGGGCAATCCTCCATTTGCAAAGTGCTCAAAAGTGAAGGTAAAGAGCATTATAATGTTGCCCAATTCCTTGGATAAATTTGGACAAAAACACATACTCGAATCCATTAAATGGACTACGATTTCCCTAGGTCAATAGGGAAATTTTCCAAGAGATTTGTGTGGTTTTCTATCAAATTTTTGAAGCCACACGGTTTCCAATGTTGATATATTTAGATAGTGATGTGTTAGGACTATAGGGGCACTTTTTTCCTCTTTACAAGGTTTTCTTCCCCTAGCTTCTATATACACATATAACCCTAATGTGTTTACTTATCTTTGTACTTTTTTTGGTAATTCATTCTATGTTGTGTTGTGCTCCAAGCTTCTTCTTCTTCTTCCTTGTGATGTTCATGTACTTCCACAGACCTCAAAATCCAACAATTGGTATCAGAGCAGGTCACCGATTCACCTAGGGTGTCCTCAACACTCCTCTTATCACTATTTTAGAATTGTGGAAAAATTGATAAGCATACTCAAGGCGATTAAGAGTTCAAAAGATCTTCGTGCTATGGCATTGAAATTTTGATATGACCTCACTTTGGTCTCCAAACACACTATCACAATGCCTATGTAAGCAATTTTGTCATTTTGTGTCAAGTATATACAGGGTTTTGTTCGCTAGTACAAGCACCTTGAAATCTACCACAGGTTTAGCAGAGCTCGACAGATCTATTTTGCATGTTGGATGTTGAGGATAAGTTGGATGGGACTAATTACCCATTGTGGTCATATATGATGCCTCATGTATTGGTAGAAAAAGGGTTGTGGAATATTGTGTAGGGTATTGAAAAACACCCTACTACACCTGCAAATACAATTACTGACGGTGATGCAAATGACGTTGAAGATGATGATCTTCACATTCCTATCATGCACATGCATAAATATCCTTTTCTATCAAACATGCCATTATCCCTCACATTCACTCTTGCAAGACATTGAAGGATGCTTGGTATACACTTACAACCTTATACTAGCCAAGAAATGAGGCTCGTGCTGCTTACCTCCAAGAAGAAATGAAGAGTGAGCACATGAACGAAGGAGATGCATGGATAATTTTCTGACAAAGATCAAAGATTGGAAGGAGCAGTTGATTTTTGCTGATGAAGTCTTGCCAGATAGTTCACTTGTGCAGATTGTTCTTAATGGTCTTCCAAATCTAGATCAGATTTTTGCTTCTACTCTTTGATTGATGAGGAGTAATGTCCAAAGATGTATGACCCATTAGGTCTATAGACATATATACAAGTAGGGGGGAAAACCTCCTAAAGAGGGAAAAAAGTGCCCTGACAATCCTAGAGTGTTTACACACATCACTATCTAAACATATCAACAAATCCCCCCTGGAAGTGATGCGGTGAACAAGGAGCTTGCACTCATGTATAAAGAAGTGCCAAGCTATGTGGAATCAATACAGAAAAGGAAGTAAGTCGAAAGCTTTGCGGAAAGCTTCAAACTTCTCCTTAGGTAGAACCTTTGTTAAAAGGTCAATGCTCTCGTGTGTGGGCACATATGTCAAATTGATCTCTCCAGCAGAGACCCTCTCCGTGCCATAATGATAGTGCACCTCAATGTGCTTAGTATGAGCATGGAACATAGGGTTCCTCGCAACTGCCAATGCACTCTAACTGTTAGTTAAGATGGTGGTGGCAGAAGACTGACCAACACCCAAATCAGCCATAAGGCATCTGAGCCACACACACTCAACAATCGTTGTGAAAGTTGCCCTATACTCAGCCTCACAACTAGACATGGCCATAGTAGGCTGCTTCTTGCTCAACCAAGATATGCATGAGCTACCAAGCATGAAGCAAAAACCACTAGTGGACACATGAGTGTCATAGGAACGAGCCCAATTAGAGTAAAAAAAAGCATGTAAATCTGGCGGTAGTGATCCCTCTTGGGATAAAACAATCCATGTAGTCGGGTACCACTCAAGTAGCAAAAGATGTGCTTAACCACCTGTCAATGCTTGACACTTGGGCAATGCATAAATCTGCTAATCTCTGAGACAAAAAACTTAATATCTGGCCGAGTAATGCGTAAGTAAATCAAGCATCCAACAGCCTGTTCATAGAGAACAACATCAAATGCATCTCTAGCATCATGAAGACTCAATTATTAACCTATCTCCATAGGAGTGGCAATAGGTTTACACTCTTCAAGGCCAAAACATTACAATAATGTGTCAATATATTTTGTTTGACACAAAGCTATTCTACCATCAACTTGCATAAACCGAATGCCCAAATAATGATGCAAATGCTCCAAATCTGACATCTCAAATGAGGCACGCAGATTAGGCTTAAAATTAGCAATATGCTTCTCATGAGGAACGGTGAGCAGCATGTCATCAACATACACAACAATGATCAGAAGCACATGAGGCCTCTGCAACAACCATTCTAGCCTCTTTCTTCCTTGCCTCTTTAGCAGCCAGTTTTGAACAACTCTTTATAACATGATCATTTTCTTTACAGTATTTTCAAAACAATTTCTACTTTTCTATTTTCTTCTCATCTGTGTCATTCTTCTTTGATTGTGCAGAATTAACAGATTTTTGCTTACTAGTAGAAGAGATCCATTTACCTTTGACCTTTTGACTAGCCAGGAAAGCTTGGTCTACAACATGCATAATAGAATTATTCTGCCTAGACTAATCTTCTTGTAATAGAACAAAGACTAACTCCTCAAATGTTCAGGCATTTGGATTTCCTTTCATCATCAAATGAAGAGTAGAAACAAAACTCTAATATTCTGAACAGTATGCACAAGTGAAATGTCACACAAGACTTCATCAGCAAAAATCAGTTGTTCCTTCAAATCTTTGATCTTTGTCAAAAAACTGTCCATGGAATCTGCAAAGGCTATCGTCTGTATCATCCATAGACTAAACGCATTTTGGTTAGCCATGATGTTGTTTTCTTGGAAGATGTTACTAAGCCTTTACTTTCATGCACGAAGGAGACATCTGTTAGCTCCAAAGACATGTATGATACTTTGCTGCCTCTTTTTATAGGTGGACAGCCTAGTGCTAGTCCTAATGAGGCAACTTCTCAACCTTTATAGGTTTCATGTGATGATGCAAATCATTCCATTTCTGATGCAGATTTACATGATGCACTTGTTGATGAGAGAGCTGATATTGAGGATGTAAAAACTATGCCAAAATGGCTTGTGTAGACTTTGTGTCACAGCAAATTAGATGCACCTCTATCATACCACACTCGTTCAGGCTCTCATAGTGCCTCTTTTGCATCAAATTGCTATGTTATGGTTGCCTCTAGTCTCTGTGATGAGAATGAGCGTGAAGCACAAATGTCTAAAAATTGGATGGTTGCTATGCAATCAAAGTATGCTGCTATCATGAAAAATGGTATGTGGTCTTTATGTGACTTGCCTCTTGGAAAGAAGGCCATTGGCACTAAGTGGGTATACAAGTTGAAGTGTAAACCTAATGGAACAGTTGACAGCTTCTTCTTCTTTGTGCTATTTGCGTGCTTCCACAAAACTCGTACTCTAGCAATTGGTATCAAAGTAGGCTGCCGCTTCATCTAGGGCGTCGTCGACACCCCTCGGGTCACAATCTCATAATCATGTGAAATTTGGGGAGCATCCCCAAGGTGATTAGGAGTTCAAAACAACTTTGCATTGTGGTGCCAAAATCCTGATCTGAGCTCGTTTCAACCTCCGAACATACAATCATAGCACTTGTGCAGGCAACTTCATCCTTTTGTGCCAAAGATATATACAGGTTTTAGTTCGCCAATATAAGCATCCCAAATTCTGCTACAGGCCTAGTAGAATAAGGTTATTTTGTTCAACTTTTTGAGATACAGCCATTTTTCTCCATCAGGGTATTTGAGTCAGTGGCCATGGCTGAAAGCAGTAATGTATTCCATATGTTGCCTGTTGAGGACAAGATGCACGATACCAATTACCCAGTATGGGCTTATATGATGCATCATGTATTGGTTGCAAAAGGATCATGGAATATTGTGCAGGGTGTTGAAAAACGTCATATTATACCTACAAACACAGTTGTCGAAGGTGATGTAGATGGCATTGAAGATGGCATTGAAGATGGCGATATTCTTCATGTTCTTGTTTGTGTTGTGGTTCCTATTGCACCTACTGTAGAGCAAATTTGTTGGGTTGGGAGAGATGCTTAGGCACATGCATTAATAGCCTTGTCTATCAAACATGCCATTATTCCTCGCATTCGCTCTTGTAAAACAGCTAAAGATGCTTGGCATACACTAAGCCTAAAATAAAGCCTTCATAGACATGTTTTCTAGGCACCTCAAGTTTGGGCAAAGAGGATACCATTTCAGATTTCTGTAGGCATAGCAAACTAGCAAAATTTAGATGACCAAAGCATGCATGCCAAAGCTTTGCATCTGTCATAGCTTGAGAATCATGTACTGCACATGTTGAATCATTCACAGATTTTTCATAGTCTATGAGCTTATACAACCCACAACATAAAATGCAAGAAGCAATAACCATGTCACCATTTAACAGATCATGATTGTACATTTGTTATCAACAAATTTCACAACCAAGCCAATCTTGGCTAAAGCTAAAATTGATAACAGATTCTTCTTGATCCCTGGCACAAATAAAGCATTTGACAATGTAAAAGAACTACCATCAGCAGTAGTCAGAATGATCTTACCAACTCCCAGGGTAGGATAAGGGGAGTTGTCGGCGCATGTGACAGTATTCCCTATAGGGGCAGGCTCAAGTGAAGTGAAGAAACTACGCTGCGAGGTAATATGTTTGGTTGCCCCACTATCAAAGTACCAAACATATGAGTCTACTATAGACATACAGTACTCATGAGAAGATGGATCAAAATTGCAAATAGGAGTCAGCACCCATTCTTCATTCTGCACAAGATTAGCAGACTCTGTTTTAGGTGCAGAGGCCTCCGCAACGACCATTCTAGCCTCTTTTTTCTTTGCCTCTTTTGCAGCCAGTTTTGGACAGTTCTTTATGACATGAT
>CM035436.1:84878822-84956322 GCA_020310875.1 Ceratopteris richardii
ACAACAGTCGCCAATTTTAAGCTGCCAGTCCGCCCAAAAAGATCCATGATACAGTGATGATGTTCAACTGCTGGGATCACACCTTGAAGTACCATTGATTCAAAGAAAGTGCAACCTTTGTGCACTAGGCCCAAATGATTGCACAATGATAGAAGTGAAAGAAAAGTGGCTTCATTTGGCTTTAGGCCCTCCTCCTGCATACCAGAATAACATTTCAAGGCCCCATGGATATTGCCATGAAGTGCATATCCAGAAATCATAGTTGTCCATGTCACAACATTACGAACTGGCAAGGCCTTGAACAAGGCATTAGCATCCTCAAAACAACCGCATTTGGCATAGAGATCAATCATTGTTGTGCCTAGAAGTGTATCCGAGTTAAATCCCTCTTCAATAACAGTTCCATATATCAGATTAGATGAGGCTACTGATTCCATATTCGTGCATGCTTTTGCCAGATTAACATATGTAACCTTATTTGGTTCCACTTCTTGCCACATTACAGTGAAAAGCCTGAATGCTTCACTTACTTGTCCCTCTTGGGCATAGCCTTCTATCATTGAGCTCCATGTAACTACATCCTTTTCAATTAAGTGCTCGAAAACAAAACGAGCATCCTCAATGTTTCCAAATTCGGCATAGATACCAACAAGAGCATTCCCAACAAAAATATTCCACGCTAAACTACTCTCTACCACATGAAAATGAACCAGTCTCACTTCTAAGGCACTTGGACAAGCTTTGATAATGCTGACAAAGGTAACTTCATTTGGAGATACATGTTTCTCTAGCATCTGTGCATAAACCTGGAAGGCTTTAAAAGCGCACTCATTAACTGAATAACCTGTGATGATGGTCGTCCATGTGACCACATTCTGCACATGTGAAGATTGAAAGACTGAATGGGCGTTCGCAAGTTCCCCAATCTTCACATACATGTCTATCAATGTATTGTTCACCGTAAGATCTAAATCAAGGCCATCTTGGACAATGTTATCATGAACTAACATGCCCTTATTAAGACTTCCCAAATTGGCACATGCTTTGAGGAGAGCAGTGTAACAATAAGCATTTGGCCTCACATTTGACTGCAGCATTTTGTGATAAAGGGGAACTGAAAGGCCTGTGCAGGAATGGGCAAGCAAGAAAGCGGACCATGTGTATACATTCGGGAAATCAAGACGAACAAATGTTTGGGTAGCTTCTGAAATACTACCACAGACACTGAACATACGAACAATATGAGTCGCCATAAAACTACTTGACTGAAGTCCATCTTGTATAAGAAGCTGATTGATTCTTCTTCCTGCATCCAAATTCTTCTTAACAATACAGTCCTGCAGCAGATTGTAGATTGAATCAAGGGAAACACAGAATGTCCTCTTCCAACTAAGATTGGACGATCTTAGCATGTCCTCTTAAAAAACAGAGATGGAAAGATAACAGAGAAGGCATCACTCAACAACATGTTTCTCACTTTCTCTGTCTTTCGGAGAAAACAACTTAAGTGCGTGAATTTCGCCAGTGTCACTACCTCTTGCAAACGATAGCAAAGATGCCATGTTTGATCGCCTAAAAAACAGAGATGGAACGATATCAGAGAAGGCATCACTCCACAATATGTTTCCCACTTTCTCTCGCTTTCGAAGAAACAACTTAAGCAGCCTGCGAACTTCGCGAGTGCCGCTACCTCTTGCAGACGATAGCACAGATGGCATGTTTGATCGCTAGCAAGTTGATTATTAACAATATCTTTATCGAGCTGAGAACTAATGTGCTCTTTCCATCTGCGCATCAGGTAACTCTCAACAGTGGAATTCGAACATTAAGTATGCTACTTGCTATCTCCAACGTACGCAAGGCAATCATCTTGCCTGTCTGCAGTGTACACAGGAACGACACGCTAATCCCACTTGAGGACAATCAATATCATCGCACTGGCGTAATTGCAGAAATTGGACATAGACACATACCAAAATTAATATGCTTATATATATATATATATATATATATATATATATATATATATATATATATATATATATATATATATATATATATAATGGAGGTTCGGCCGAGGCCTACTCCTCCAAGCTTTAACTTTGAAATTGCAACTGTACAAGGAAGGGCATAGTACCCATGGGACCCCCTTTATCCGACAAGAATAGGGGTTTACATAGCTGGGTTGAACTGCAGTCACAACTACTGCGGGGCAAGATAAACGGTGGTACATCAGTCACAAGATACAACTTTCCATGTTAAACATGTCCCTTACATGGTGCCAGTGGGGGTTGAACTCTTACCCTCGCCTCAAGAGGCAAGAGGCCCAACCACCCGGACAAGCAGCTTGGGAAAAAAATTTGATATGATTGAAAACCTACGAAGTGTGCACATTTATATATTTATTTATTTATTTTTCAAGAGTAGAATGAATGAAAGACACACACCTAAGCTGATAAGGTAGAGACACCTGCAGGAAGATCACTGCAGGCAGAATAGGTCAATCATGTGTGTTGTAGATCAAGCTTTCTTAGCTACTCAGAAGGGCAAGGTAAAAAGGAGTTCATCTACTAGCAAGCAAAAATTTGCTAGGGTTGGACAGTCAAAGAAGGAAGATAGAGATGAGAAGAAAATGGAAAAGCAGAAACAATTTTGCAAATATTGTAAAGGAAATGATCATGTCCTAAAGAGTTGTCCAAAATTGGCTACAAAAGAGGCAAAGGTAAAAGAGGTTGGAATGGTTGTTGCAAAGGCTTATACACCAAAAATTGAGCCTTTTAATCTTGTGCAGAATGAAGAATGGGTGTTTACTATTGTATGCAGTTATGACCCATCTTCTCATGAGTAGTGCATGTATGTAGTATACTCAGATGTTTGGTACGTTGATGGTGTAGCAACCAAACATATTACCTTACAGTGTAGTTTCTTCAGTTCACTTGATCCTAACCTTATAGGGAATACTATCACATGCGCTAACAACTCCTCTTATTCTATAATGGGAGTTGGTAAGATCATTTTGACTACTACTCATGGTAGTTCTTTCACATTTTCATATGCTTTGTATGTGTCAGGGATCAAGAAAAAATATGTTGTCAGTTTTAGCATTAGCCAACATTGGCATGGTTGTCAAACTCATTGATGAAAGATGTAAAATTCATGATCTTTCAAATGGCAATGTGATTATTGCTTCTGGCATTTTGATGAAAGATGTACAATTCATTATCTTTCAAATGGCAATGTGATTATTTCTTTTGGCATTTTATGTCCTGGGCTATATAAGTTCATAGATTATGCAAAATCTATGAATGATTCAACATGTGTAGTTCAAGATTCTCAGTTATGTTAGATGCAAAGCTTTGGCCTGCACACTTTCTTCATCTAAATTATGTTCGTTTGCTATGCGTGAAAAAATATAACATGGTGTCCTCTCTACCCAAACTTGAGGCACCTTGTAAACATGTCTATGAAGGGTGTATTTTAGGCAAAATTTAGCATTCCTCCTAACCAATAGATGGTTCAGTTCGAGCTACTAAAAAATTGTAGCTTGTTCATAGTGATGTCTATGGTCCTATATGGACATCTTCTTTTAAGAACTACCTTTACGTTGTGACTTTTATGATTTTTCCAGGCATGCATGGGTGTATCCATTGAAAGAAAAATCTGAAGTGTTTATGTGCTTCAAATGGTTTTTGGTTTTGGCTAAAAATATATCAGCATGTAAAATGGGTACCCTTCGTTTTGATCGAAGGGGGAAATATATGTCTTTTGATTCTAATGCATTTCTAGTTGCACATGGGATAAAACATCAATGTACAGTGCCGATGCACCTCAACATAATAGAGTTGCTGAAAGAAAGAACATGTCTCTCATGGAGATGGCGTGGTGTATGGTAAAAGTCAGGCTTTACCACAAAGCTTCTGGCTTGAGGCTCTTATGTGTGCACAATATGTACTTAATAGGTGTCCCACTAAAGCACTACAATCTATCACTCCATATGATTCTTGGCATGGTTGCAAACCGTATGTTACTCATCTGCGTGTCTATACATGCCTACTTGATTGCACATGGTTTTGAGAATAGTCCAACTGAGCACCTTATATGTTAAGCATGCAAATGATGTGGTTTTTTATCATTGTTGTCTATGTTGATGACCTGCTCCTCACTAGTCCTAATGAAAAACATATTGCTGATTTTAAGGCTGATTTGCATGCCTCTTTTGAGGTGTTATATTTGGGGCATTCAGTTTATGCAAGTTGCATCATTATATGGGTGTTCAACTTATGCAAGTTGATGGAAGAATAGCTTTTTTTCAAACAAAATATATTGACATATTTTTGCAATGTTTTGACCTGGAAGACTGCAAACCTATTGCCACTTCTATGGAAACAAGTTTATGGTTGAGTATTCATGATGTTGCAGATGCATTTGATGTTGGTCTCTATCAATAGGCTATTGGATGCTTGATTTACTTATGCATAAGTTGACCTGATATTCAATTTGTTGTCTCTGAGATGAGAAAGTTTATGTATTGCCCAAGTGTCAAGCATTGGCAGGCAATTAAGTGCATCTTTTGCTACTTGAGTGCTGGTCGACTACTAGAATTGTTTCATACCAAGGGGGGGATCGTTACCACCACATTTACATGGTTTCTTAGACTCAGACGGGGATGGTTGCTATGACACCCATGTGTCCACTAGTGGTTTTTGCTTCATGCTCGGTAGCTGATGCATATCTTGGTTGAGTAAGAAGAAGCCTACTGTGGCCACTTCTAGTTGTGATGCTAAGTATAGGGAAGCTTTCAAAGCAATTTTTGCGTGAGTGTGGCTCAGATGCCTTTTGGTGGATTTTGGTGTTGGTCAATCTTCTGCCACCACCTTCACTGATGGTCAAAGTGCATTAGCAATTGTGAGGAGCCTTGTGTTCCAAGGTTGCACAAAGCACATTGAGGTGCATTATCATTATGTCAAGAAGAGGTTCTTTGTTAAATGTTGAAAGTTTTGTATTTCAAGCTCGAGTGTGGGAACATGCCCCAAATTGGACCTTCCATATCATCCACTATCAAAGGAGGCCAATTTCCACAAGTTGGAGACATCAAATCATGCCGATAATGGAAAGAAGTTGATTAGAGAAGATTTGGCTCACCTCTTGATGTGATTCGACCTCACTTTTGACATCTATATGCTTTTAATTGGTTAAAGAGGTTGGTATGTGATCTTTAAAGCCTCTAATGAGTTGTATTATGAATTAGAGTCGTGGAAATACATGCCCAAGCTGGAACCTTGCTTAAGCACACCCCCTACTAGGTATTCTCTGCATATTTTTCAGAAATTTCACCTTTACACACTCTATCTATCTAGATGATTTTGGTAGATCCCCCGGTATTGTAATTGTTGTTTCTCTTTCATCCCGAATCCATTTGCAATGATTTTTGTCTTTTTGGAAAGCTTATAAGTTCTACTTTCAGTCATATAAGTCTTGGCTTCATTGCCTACACATGTGCAGAGAAGTGTCCAGAACAGTGTCCGTGTAGTTAGCTAATACTCTATGAAGAGGTCAAGTTATCTGTTTTGTTGCAGCTGGTTGAGGCATCATTCAATACCCAAATAGAGTGATTTTATTCTCATTGGAAAGCCCTCTAAGTATAGTTTAAATTTCAAAGATTCATGTTCATTCTCTACATGTACTCAGAGAAACTCAGAAAATATAGAGCCTATGTTAGAAAACTTTCAAGATCCGAGGAGGTTTCATTTGCTTTTCTTGTGATAGGAGTGTTTATCCTCCAATAGTGGTATCAGAGCTATAAGTGGAGTATCAAAGAGAGAAAATGGATCTACTAAAGTGAAGTGAAGACTTCATCAAAGTCTAAAGGAAGGAAGCAAAGAACAAGCACATCAATAATAAGGGGAAGCAAACAAGTCATCGAATCAAAGATGAAAGTTTTTCAAGAGGAGTAGCTCTATTTTTTAAGGTAAAATCCATCTTTTCCAACTTCATTGCATCAAGAGGGAGGTTCAAAAGAGCTAGAAAGCACCATGGCTAATCTCAATGCTCAGATTGAGAAGCTCGAAAAGGGAAACTACCAACTATGGCGATTTTGAATAAGCAATTTTTTGATGGGGAAAGGTTTGTGGGGACTTGTGAGTGGTACAGAGCCAAAAACCTACATAGATGAGGTAAATCCAACCAATGACCAGAGAAAAGCAAAAGAGAGTGGGATGAAAGGGACAAAAGAGTCATTTTTATTTGCATATTAGCGAATCCATGATGTGAAATATTCAAGATTTGGATACATCCAAGAAGGTCTGGGAGTGCTTGGAGAGATTGAACTCAACCTCCACAAAAGCTAGAAAAATTCAGCTCAAGAATGAGCTAAATAATCTTAGGAATGGCCCGTCTCAAGGTGCTAATGATTACATATTAAAGATGAAAGAGCTTGCAGATGCACTAAGGTCAATCGGTTGTGCCCTAGATGATGATGATCTTGTCACCTACACCCTAAATGGACTTAGGGATGATGAAAAATGGAGGACATTCACAACTTTAGTGTATGTAAGTGACTCTGTTCCTGATTTTGATCAACTAATCACTCTCATGGTGATAGAGGAGATGAACCTTGGTGGTCATAATGCCAAGGATAGCCAAGGGAAATTATTGTATGCAGGTAGAGGACAAGGAAGACACAACCGAGGTGCTACAAGAGGAAGAGGAACATATCAAAGCAACCAAGGAGGTAAAGAACAACAAGAAAATGTAGGTCAAAGAGGTGGAAGAGCAACAAATAGAGGAAGAGGGGGAAGATTTGGTGGAAGAGGACAACCCACTTCAAATGGATGCTTTGTATGTGCTAAGCCTAGTCATTTTGCAAATGAATGTTATCATAGAGCTCAAAGACAAGGGAATCAAAGCAACAACAACATTTATAGAGGGCAAGGTAATTATGAAAACACATCATCCAGCCAAGGGAATGATCATTTACTTGTGATGAGGTATGGTGAAGATTCAACTCAAGCTAGTGAAGATGTATGGTATGTAGACACTGGATGTAGCAATCAAGGTCATGTCAGAACGATCTTTTTAGTAATTTGCAGATCCCAAAGCATCAAGGACGTGTGGAAACAAGTGGTAACTCAAAGCATACCATTCAATATGTGGGAGATATCAGTTTGGAAGGAAATCAAAGGGCAAAGTGCTTATTAGAGGTACTACATGTCCCTACTGTTACCAAAAACTTGATTTTGGTAGGCCAAATGGTAGAAAAACGCTATCAAGTTAGGTTCAATGAAAGAGGTTGTTTTGTTGAGGATCCAAGGGTAGGTTTCAAGCTCATAGCAAAAGGAAAAAAGCAAGGGAGAATGTTCACAATGGACATAAATCAGCCACACCATTCAATGTATGTCACATATGGAGACAAGAGGATAGCAGATTTGGATCTATGGAAAAATGAATAGGTCACATCAACCTACAAAAGCTCAAGGACATGCAAAGGAGGAGCTTGGTAAGAGGCCTACCAAATTTTACATATAAAATGTTGCATGAAAATTGTGTAGCTTGCCAACAAGGAAAACAATCAAGGCTTCCTTTCAAGAAGAGTACCTATGTGAGTGCGAATGTTTTAGACCTCATTCAAATAGATGTTTGGGGTCCAAAAGAGAAGCATCCCTTTCTGGAAATAGGTATTTTTTAACTTTGATTGATGAATTTTCAAGAAAAGTATGGTTGTATTGCATTAGAAATAAATCAGATGTGTTCCACTACTTCAAAAAATTCAAAGCACAGGTGGAGAAGGAGTCTAGCAAGTTAATCAAAACTTTGAGATCCGACCCCTCAACAAAATGGAGTAGCAGAGAGAAAGAACAGACACATAGCAGAGGTAGCAAGGTGTATGCTCAATGAAATGAATATGCTGCATTGTTATTGGGGAGAGGCTACATATACAACCACATACATCATGAATAGATGTCCTACATTAGGTATACATCATCTAACCCCTGAGGAAGCATGGAGTGGAAGAAAACTTTGCATTTCACATCTTAGAATCTTTGGTTATATATGCTATGTACATGTACCTCAAGAGTTGAGGTCAAAATTAGATACCAAATCTGAAAGGTGTATATTTCTGGGATATTCTATGGAAAAAAACGGGTATAAATGATGTAATCCCATCACCAAGGAGTTGAAGGTAAGTAGGGATGTTATCTTTGATGAGTTGAAGCCTTGGTATGCATGCACAAGTCCATTGCAGGTTGAAGAGATAAGTGAGACAGATAAAAAGAATGATGATAGAGTTCAAGAAAGCATGGATTTAAGTGGTCCAATCAACTCATACAACACAAGGACACCCTCACCATGGAGTGGAAGGCTTAGGGAAAGAGAGACCAGCTCTGAAGTAAGCAAAGTCAAAGGCAAAGAGGAGATTGCAATTGAAGAAGGAAGCTATGTGGACGAGAGCATGTTGGAAGATGAAGAAATAGAAGAAATTCAAACTCCGAGAGTGGCAAAACAAAGAAAGAAGATGGAAACCACATCTAAAGGAAGTGAAAGAAGGTCTTCAAGAGTTAGATATCCAGTTCAAAGGTTAACATATCATAATTTCTTTGCAAAGCATTATGCATACATGACTCAGGTAATCAAGGACAAAGAACCAATTAGTTATGAAGAAGCTAAGGATTGAAAGGAATGGCAAGAGGCAATGAAGGAAGAGCTCAAGGCACTTGATGAGAACCATACTTGGAGCTTGGTACCAGCTCAAGAAGACATAAAGGTGATAGGTAATAAGTGGGTTTACAAAATTAAAAGAAATTCAGATGGTTCCGTTGCTAGGTACAAAAGCGACGTTGGTGGTGAAAGGCTTCTCCCAACACTATGGAATAGATTACGATGAAACTTTCAACCCTATAGCCAAGATGCCATTAGGACTTTGATTGCAGTGGCCACATCAAGGAAATGGATCTTATATCAGTTGGATGTGAAGAATGCCTTCCTCAATGGAGAGCTTGAAGAAGTAGTCTACATGAGCTAACCTCAAGGATTTGCTAGTATGAGGTACCCAAATCATGTTTGCAAGCTAAGGAAAGCATTATCTGGACTAAAGCAAGCCCCAAGGGCCTGGAATTAGAGGTTAATGGATTATTTATCAAGTTTTGGATAAA
The DNA here is from genome assembly GCA_020310875.1 of Ceratopteris richardii. Taxonomy (NCBI): domain Eukaryota; kingdom Viridiplantae; phylum Streptophyta; class Polypodiopsida; order Polypodiales; family Pteridaceae; genus Ceratopteris; species Ceratopteris richardii. The sequence continues at coordinate 84,887,972 of CM035436.1, forward strand.
AAGAAAGTGTAGTAGATCCATCATCTTACATGAACAAGCAAGGAGACAAGATGGTATACATATGCACCTATGTGGACGATTTGATCATCACTGGAAGTGATATTGCAGGTATTAAAGATATCAAATCAAAGCTAGGAAAGGAGTTCAAGCTAGCTGATCTTGGAACACTAAAGTACTTCTTGGAAATAGAGGTAATCTATGCACACAATGGCATCTTCTTGATTCAAAGAAAATACTTGTTGGATGTGCTATACAGGTTTGGTATGAGTGGTTGTAAGGCACTTTCTCAGGCCATGGAGCCCAATACAAAGCTGGTTGCAGGTTAAGGAGAGGCTATACAAGATATTACACTACATAGAAGCATAATTGGCTCATTAATTTATGCTACATTTACTAGACTTGATCTTGCATATGTAGTAGGTGTTCTATCTCAATTTTTGCATGTGCCCACTCATGATCATCTTATGGCAGCAAGAAAACTGCTTAGATACATCAAGCACACCATCAACTAAGGTCTATTTTACTCATATGATGTTGATCTAAGTGTTAAAGGATATAGTGATGCTGATCGGGTAGGTAGCAAGGATGATCGAAGGAGTACATCGGGTTATCTTTTCATGATAGGTACAAAAGTGATCTCTTGGAGCTCTAAAGAAGCAACCCACTATTGCTCTTTCATCCACAGAGGCTGACTACAACAATTTAGCATTGGCTACATGTGAGTTATTTTGGCGTAAGAAGCTACTTAAGGACTTGGAAGTGGAAGTGGAGGAGTTTCCTCTTTATGGAGACAACATTTCAAGCATCTACCTAGCTAACAATCCCATGTTTCATGCAAGGAGCAAGCACATAGAGGTTCATTACCAATTCGTTAGAGAAAAGGTGATGGCAAAGGAGCTAGATATAAGGTATGTGAACACTAAAGTGCAGGTTGTAGACATGATGACAAAGTTTCTTGAAGGTTCAAAGCTTGGAGGATTCAAAGAAGCAATCAATATAAGAGACATAGGATGAAGCAACAAAGGAAAAAGACTTGAGCTTGAGGGGAATTGTTGAAAGTTTTGTTTTTCAAGCTCAAGAGTATGGGAACATGCCTCAAATTGTCACATCATCCACTATCAAAGGAGGCTTTCTTCCACGACTTGGAGGCATCAAATCATGCCTATAATGGAAAAAAGTTGATTAGAGAAGATTTGACTCACCTCTTCATGTGATTGGACCTCACTTTTGACAAGTATATGCTTTTAATTGGTTAAAGAGGTTGTTATGGGACTTTTAAAGCCTCTAATGAGTTGTATTATGACTTACAGTCGTGGAAATATGTGCTCAAGCTGACCACTTGATTAAGCACACCCCCTATTAGCTATTTTCTGTATATTTTGCAGAAATTTCACTTTTACATACTCTATCTATCTAGATGATTTTGGCAGACCCCCGGTCTTGTTTCTCCTTCATCCCAAATCCATTTGCAATTATTTTTGTCTTGTTGGAAATCTTATAAATTCTACTTTTAGTAGTATAATTGTGGGGTTTAGTGCTTGCACATGTGTAGAGAAATGTCCAGAATAGTGTCTGTGTAGTTAGCTAATACTCTATGAAGATCAAGTTATCTGTTTTGTTGCAGTTGGTTGAGGCATCATCCAATATCTAAATGGAGTGATTTTACTCTTATTTGAAATATCTCTAAGTCCAGTTTAAGCTTGCAAAGTTTCATGTTCACTTTGCATGTACTAAGAGAAACTCAAAAAATACAGAGCCTATGTATGAAAAATTTCAGGATCCTAGGACGGTTCATTTGCTTTTGTTGTGCACATAGGAGTGTTTATCCTCCAACACTAAAGAGATCAGTTTGGCATATTTGCCCACATAGGATAACATTGCACATCTTTTCACAAAGGCTCTGCCTTGAAAGAAGTTTGAAGCTTTCCGCAAAAGCTTTTTCTTTTGTGGATTGATCTCTTTCTGCAATAGCTTGGATTTTCCTCATACATGAGTGCCAACTCCTTATTCACCGCATCACTCCCAAGGGGGATTTGTTGATATATTTTGGTAGTGATGTGTGCGAACACACTAGGACTGTCGGGGCACTTTTTTTTTCCTCTTTAGGAGGTTTTTTCCCCTGACTTGTATATATGTGTATAACCCTAATGGGTTACTAATCTTTGTACATTCACTTGGTAATACAATTAGTATTGTGTGTTGTGCTCCAAGATTCTTCTTCTTCCTTGTGTTGTTCACATGCTTTCATAGACCTCAAAACTCCAACACTTACAATAGATAATGAAGAGATGAATATTATCCTCCTCTTTTTATAGAATTCTCTAGACCATGTCCCATATTTGGAAAATTTTACAACATGTAAAGAAGAGTGAATAATATCCCCTCTTTTTGTAGACATATTTTCCAACTTGAGGGGGTCATAGCCAACATATGGGCCTTTGAATTTGTCGAAACCTCCTATTGGAGATTTTTTTGAACAATGCATATGTGTTCATTTCAATCAAGAGATATCAAAGGCTCTCAAAATTGAACTCCACATGTATCACTTTTCCTCCAACTTTTCCACCATATTGATTGTGCTAAGAATGGCCACATCCCTTTGAATAGATGTCCCGATGAGTATTGGAAATCCCTCGCTTGTTGAAGTCCCTTACCCACTCAAAGTTTCTAGAAAAAACCCCCCATATTTTGTAGCTTTTTGCCATCAGATGTTCAACATGAGAGGAAATAAAGGCAAAGGGTTTTGGGAACAAAGAAAGTAATAAATTATGATTACACGACCCACTGTGTTGACTTACATAACCTTCCACTCATTCACATATATGTTTGCAAGGTTCTTTGAGTGTATATGGTTCCATTGATTTCACGATTTTTTAAATCAAAAGAAAATAAAATTAAGGTTATGAATTGGTACGTGTGGTGCATTCATTCATGAAGGAATTCGGGAAGTAATTTACAAACATTTGGATCGTTATCGTTTTATCACCATTGGGGCTTAATGTAATGATTTTCATCCATAATTTGTTATAATAGTATGAAAAAATGTTTTGGTGCAGATTTATGTCATTTTAGAACCGCACTCATAATATGATAAAGAAATGTCGTGATTCGCAGAGAGACCAATCAATGGTATGGAGATCTCACATTGCAATATGGAAGTACGCACATCCGCAACAAGAGCGAATGCAAGCATGTACATAGGAATCAATACACACATGCACACACACATACCACAAGTAGACAAGAGCCAATGTGCTCCAAGAAACCCTCTAATACTCAACCTGGGTTAAAAATTAGTGTCTAGAGATTATTTGGAGCTCAAAACAAAGCCACAAAATTACAAAAATCGATGTGGGGATAATACTCCTGCTTTAAATCTTAAATATTACTCGGATTTTAGAATATGGACCCAGATTATGGGAAAACTAGGGGTTTATGCTAAAAATAAGATTTTTTACAAGTATTTTGGATATAAATGGAGAAAAAAACTATTCCGAGACTTTCATTCTTGTACTCCCCTTCTACCCTAGTCTTCATCCTTTGATTGAGTTTTGACCACTTTAGCCACTTTCTAGAGTTTCCTCCAACACTCCCTCCTCTTTTCTTTTTGTCATCCATGAGAGATGTGTTTGTGCGCATCCAAAATGAATGTGGGTATTAAAGTGTAGATGTCAAGTGTTATATGTGTGCATTGTAATAAGGCAGGTATTATGTACCTACAAAAATTTCTAACCAAGTAGAACGCAGCTTGTTCGAGACTATTTTTGGAATTTTTCAATATCTTTTACATGTACCTCAAAAAGAAAAATAACTGATTAGATCAAAGGAAAATAAAGTGATTGTGAAAATGAGAGTGTGCGTGAGTGATACGTGACTCCATGAATATATATATATATATATATATATATATATATATATATATATATATATATATATATATATATATATATATACACACGAAAAAATGAAAATAAGATGGATCACGATTGGAGGGTGGTGGATGATGTGAGAAATAAAAAAAAAGATGCTACTTCCAGCGCTTGAAAATAAAAGAAAAATTATTTGAGATACATTTATGAAAGTAGTCATAGGGGGACTACTTAGTGTAGTGCATGAGTATAAGATAATTTGTGTCTGATGCATGGCCTTATAGAGTGACCCTATGAATGCAACTTTAAATACATTTATTAAAGATCATGTGAAAGATGTGGGTCTCGAGAAATGTGGTCAAGGGTGTCTGATGAAGATGAAGCCTTAGCTACAAGGATGGGAATTGGTTTTTCTTCTTTTTATCCTTTTTTTAAAGTAGACTTAGAAGGTATTTGATATGAAGGATATAAATTACTACACTTGATGGTGTATGGCTCCCCTTCCTATTGGTTGTAGTAGGTTGAAAGGTATAGACCATGAGAACGAGATTTTTGACAAGCTTCTAATGAATCAACATAGATGTAACGTGCATCTCCTAGAGTTTTACTACTTGTTATCTTTGATAATAACCATGATTTGTGTTGATGTAGATGGTCTTGAGAAGTAAACACAGAAAACATCAACATCACCAAATAAAAGTTAGGAGGAATATCAAACTATTCAAAGAGTGGATCCTTGATAGGCCATAATGTAGTGAGTACATGCTCGGAAGCAAAATGAAAAGAAGATTGTACTCACAAAATGAAAGAGTGTAAGATATTCAAAGTGAGTAGACCAAGAAATGGGATAGGGCTATGCTAAATTGACTCAACTAGAAAACTATATACTATATATCCAGCCTTGTGTTGCATGCATCTATAAGACATCGCATAGCTTGCTAATAAAGAGAAATGTCAAATGCATCACAAGAACCCTCAACCAAGAACCTAAATCCTATCTCCACTAGCGTGGAAACTGGCTTGCAATCCTCAAAATCAAAATGTTGAAGTAGTTTTCAAAGATACTTTTCTTGATGCATAATAGTTTCCCCCCCAACAGATACAAATTGGATGCCAAGATAGGAGCCCAAAAGATGAAGATAAGTGACATAAAAAGTATGTTGCAAATCAACCATAAGGATGTCAAGTTTTGCATCACATGATCCATTAAAAAGTATGTCATCAACACAAAAACAAGCATTGTGAGACCAACTCCGTTTTCACATAGAGTGTGCTTTCACTTGGACTACATGTGAAGTCAAGAGCAATCAAGTGTTTATGGATTTTGTCATACCATGCACATGGAGCTTGCTTGAGAACATATGAGGCTTCATGCAAGCAACATACCATATGCTCTTGCCCTTCATGGCAAATCTAGGAGGTTGCTTCAAGTAAACCTCTTCTTGCAAATCACCATTCAAGAAAGTTGTTTTTATGTCCAACCAATGTACTTTCCAATCTCATTGGGCAACCAATGCAACCATGGTACAAGTGGTAGTCATGCATGAAGTAGGTGCAAAAGTTTCCTCATAGCCAATGCCATATTGTTGGGCATATCCTTTGGCAACCAATCTAGATTTGTAGCAATCAATGCTACCATCTGACTTTCTCTGAATCTTCTAAACCCATTTTGTACCAATGACATTTTTTCCTTTTGGAAATTCACATAAATCTCAAGTACCATTCCTATGTATGGAATCCATTTTTTATTGCATAGCACTCATCCAATATGGACTGTCATATGCATCTTCAAAAGTAAGTGGCTCTACATTACATGTTGTTGTAGTAAGAGATTAATCCGCAAAATTACTTGATGCATGGTGAGAGCTTGATCTTGTTCTAGCAAGTAAAGGTGCACTCAATTTGTTGTCTTGTAAAGTTTGTTTCAGCCACTTTGGCATAGTTTGTGCACTTTTGATTGGCTAGAAAATTTCAGCCATATTTGACTGGAAATTCTCTATATTTTCAGCTCTATTTTGATGGAATTCTTCAGCCCTTTGAACCTCACATGGCTGCTCTACATTGCCATAATCAAGCACACCACTTTGGAACAAAGGCATGAGTGTATCAGACACATCTTGTGAGCTATCTGTTGACTATTTTTGGCATTCAAGTAGATGAAAAACTAAAGTTTCAGGAAATACCACATCTCAACTCGCAATAAATGTGTCTGTCAATGGATGGTACAAACAACATCCCTTAATTTCAACACTATAGTCAACAACTATACATTTTTTGCCTTTCATCAAGTTTGTGACGTTGCTGTGATGGCACAAGAGCATATGCCAAACAATTAAACACACACACATGAATAACCCTAGGTTTATGTCCATTCCAAACCTCATCAAGAGTGATGAATCTCAATGCTTTTGTAAGGTAGCGATTCAACACATAGTTTGCACACATAACCGCTTCCATCCAAAACTTATTAGGAAAGTGCTTTATTCAACCATACACCATGCCATTTCAAAGAGTGTTCTATTTTTACACTTTGCAACACCATTTTGCTAAGGTGTATATGGCACCATACATTGGCATGAAATTCCTCTTTCATGAAGAAAAGCATTAAACTCATGTGACATGTATTTACCACCACAATTTGTACATAGATGTTGGGGGATTCTTGGACAAGAAGGGATTTGAGTATTTGTAGGAGAAAAGGGAAAGACAAGAAGAAAGATACACATTGGAAGCCTCGGTCAATTTGATTGTAAGAAGACAAATACAATGGTGATGCAAAATACAATCCAATGCTTTTGTGCAAAATCCCACAGAGTGATCAATCACAAAATACCAAATACCCCAGGGTCTTGTTGTTGCCGGCCTTCTCTACACCAGACCTCCACCTTGTCCAAGCCTGCACTTGTGCACACGTTGCACCAAGCTACCAATAAGGGGGAGGGTTGGACACCTTTTGTCGGCACGCACACAGCTTCAATTCGGCCTTGGGATCCTTGGGATGACTAGCTTAGCACTTCTCTGCACACTTCCTTAGTCACTCTTCATGCACACCTTGCACTTCACTTCTTTGCGTCGCATGCTGTGTGTCTCTTGCACTTCTCTCTCTTGCCTAACTTAGACTATGCTCACCTTGCTTAATCTTTTCTTAGTCCAAGAATAGTCCTTGCCTTCAGTTGAGTGTCGATTCACGTACTCTCCTAACTGAAAGAGTATCTTGGTGCTCACTTTGATGTCCCAAGATTGTCTCCTCTAGTGGGCAGCCAACGAATCCCTGTTTTGTCATGTAGTGACTTTAGAGTAAAACAAAAAATTTAATTGGGGGGCCATACTTTCACTTCTGCGTACGCCATCGCTTCACATACCTTCACATTTTGCCTTTTAATTCTTCACTTGTGCATTTAAGAGAGGGTTCACATGAACCTTCCAAAACACTTTAAAAACACTTTTGAACCTTAGGGAATTACAGAAATACCTCTGTGACATGCAACCAACTTTCTGCAATTATACCCTTTATGAACAATTAATTGTGCACTACATGTGCACTTTGACACCTGCACTTCGAACACTTGACTTCACCCATGTTGAATTTGACCTTGAACATGTTGACTTTGATCGATTTGACTTTGATCTTTTGACTTTGGATGTAGTTGACTTTGACCAATATGACTTTTATGGGCTCAATAGTTGCCCACCACCTAATGTGCTCTCCGTCTTGGAGAGCTACCAGCCAAAACTCTGTGTAGAGATGACATTTGATTCCTTTGAGAAGAGCAGCTGACCAGAACACCACTCTTGAAAAACCAGAATGTGGAGAATATGTAGTGAAGAGCACGTGGAAGGAATGTCCATAGGAGGGAAAATTGTAGTGAATATGAGTGACATTGAAGGGGGTAGGTGAGTGAAAAGGGAATGAATTGGAATGGAGGGCATAAGGGTAGGGAAAAGGGGCAGGGCGAATTGGTTGTGGAGGGGTAGGGTGTTGGGGTGGGGGTGGGGTTGGGGGGGAATGGTAGTGGACGGTGGGTGGGGGTGGAGGAGGATTGGGAACAAGGGTAGGGGTAAAAGGGAGGATTAAGGTTAATTGGAAAAGAAAAATCATAATCTATACATGAATACATCAAACAATGCCAATGAAATAGAAACACTCACAATTGCACAAATACACAAGTGAAATAACCAGATAAGAGATGCCATGAATAACCGATAAGAAAAATCCCATATATATATAGCAAAAGGAGATACAACCAGAGCCGTTAAAAGGCCTGAAAAACATGAAAGTGCCATGGAAAATGGCCTGGAGTACATGAAAGAGCCACTAAAATTAAGAAAGGTAAAGGGAAAATAGGATGTCTAACTAACTGAATGCGGGAAGGTATAGCCTCGAAGAGCAAAATGAGGCAAAGCGAGCAAAAAGGGGCGAGAAGCGGCGACATAGGTAGTGGACACGACCACTAGTGGGCGAGGTTGGGCTGGTGTGCTGGTGGTGAATGAGAACCCCCCATAGGAGGAGCATCTCTAGGATGGGGATGCGGGTCTGTCAATAATGGGGGAATGATAGCCACCTGCTCTGTACAAGCAGCAACCATGCTCTGATAATGGTGCAGATGGTCGCGCTCTCATCGTACCAACCGACAAGCAGGGCTCTCGTAGATGCCCAAAGATGCTCGCTACCGGATCTCCAAAAGAGCCGGATTCATGGAATCGGCCTCAGCCTGGAACCTATCCCTCTCCTACTGAAGTGCCCTCGTAGCTGCATGAGATGACTGCCACTATGCAGCTGCCGAAGCATGTATGCGCTCTATCAGAGAGGCATACTGGCGATGTAGTGCAGTCGTCGCTGTAACCGAATCAAGTGATAGGCGTGTGGCATCTGCTCCATCCAGGGCTATGGTGCTCACATCCCTGAGTAAGTCTAGGAAGGAGGGGTCTACTGAAGGTGGTGGGACGTCATCATGTGGAGGAAGCGGGGTTGCATGTGGTGAGGAAACGGGGTTGGCAGCACGAGGTGGAGACTGATGCGACGGGGAATGGGTGTGTGATGTGGATGCGGAGTCAACGGAATATGAGGGGAAGGTGGTAAGGATATGTGCTGAGAGGGTGGTGGGGCTATCTGGTCCACAAGGGGACTAGCGTGTGCTGTGTTGGGGGAGTGGGTGGTAGTCCGAGGGTGAACCCGACGAGTGGACGGGGTGGAGGAAGTAGGGGGGAAGGCTAGTGGGTGAGGGTGAGGCGACATCGAGCCCATGCAGAGGAGGGGGAGCGACGGGAGGGGGGCAGAGGGGGCTGGGGTGACCTGACCGGGCAAGTGAAAGAGCCAAGCCAGGACGGGGGCGGAGTAGACTGAAAAAGACCTAGAACCGCGGGGTAGGGCCTCATGGAATCATCGGCATCGTAGCTAGAAAGAAGCATACATGAGGAATGCATAGGGGTAGGGTCGCCCATGGACAAAGCAGTATAGGGGATCGGCTATACGGATGTCATAAATGGGCTGGTGGGAAGCAGGGCTGCGGAAAAGGAAATGGAACGTGAAAGCACGCAACAGCTGCACCATCCTGGGGGATGCTGTGGGAATGCTAAACATGCGAGTGCAAAAGGCGATAGTCTCTTCTTTAGAGAGACCGGAATAAAGGAAATGAGGTGGCCGATATGTGGTCAACGAAGAACCGATACCAGCTGCAATGGAGTGGGGGGATAGAGTACCTGAAGGGAAATGGGGGAACAAAGTGAGGGCCAAATAAATCTCCTCCACTTTGTGCAGTGCTCCTAGCCTCTGAGAGACACCACAATCTTTCTTTCCCTGCATGAAAGCTACTTTTGATGATCCATGTAGAAATTCAAAGGGTTCAATAGGCAATATCCCATAAACCAGTTGGAATGGAGAGTAACCAGCAGCCTCTTCATAAGCTAACATGTATGCCCATAGGGCACCTTGATAATCAATGCCTCAGGAAGTGGGCTATAAACATACATTCTTTCCTTAACATGGCAATTAGTACCTTATTAGTGGATTCTGCCTGTCCATTAGCTCTTGGATAATAGGCACAAGAGGTCCTTTGTAGAATTTTGTACCTGTTGAAGATTTCTTGTAGGACCTTATTCACAAAATGAGTACCTTGGTCTGTACAAATTTCAAGTGGACATCCAAACCTGCAAATGATGCTACTATAAATGAAATTTGCAACAATTTGAGCGATACAGTCAGGGGAGGCAATAGCTTCAGCCCACTTTGTCGCATAGTCTGTGGCGATCAATAGATACTTCTCTCTTTTTGGAATCGATGGAGGGTAGATGGGCCCTACAAAATCTAGCCCCCACTTCTCAAATGGTTGCCAAGAAGTGGAAATAATCAAGGGGTTGTGCCTCTACTTTGTTGGCTTGGGTCCACACCTGTGACAAACATCACATGTTTTTCCCCATTCATCTACATCTTTGAATAATGTAGGCCACCATAACCCAGCATCAAGGATCCTCTGACTCATAATATGTCCTGGAAGGTGCCCACCACTTGTTCCTTCATGTGCAGATTGAAGGACGTCCCTCACTTCTTCTTCTTCCATGCACTTCCTAAACATGTTGTCCTTTCCCTGTCTATATAATTTATCTTCAATGAAGGCATAAGGTTTGCTCTTGATTAGCAGTCTCTCTCTTTGCACAACACTTGCCTTCTCTGGATACACTCTAGTTTTAATGAAATTCTTGATATCATTATACCAACCCTGAGCTTGTACAATGAACAAATTAGCATCTGGAAAATCATCATTGACTCCAATTGCTTGATCCATCATATTGATCCTGGATAGGTGATCCGCCATGATAATTTTCTTTGCCTGGTCTATGGAGTACAGAAAAATCAAACTCCTGGAACAAAAGTAGCCACCTCCATATCCTCCCAGTTGCTTATGGCTTGTTCAATAAATACCTAAGTGGTTGATGATCAGTGATGATAAAAAACTTCACACCCAACAAATAATGACGAAATTTTTGTATGGCAAAAACCATTGCTAGAGCATCCCTTTCTGTTGTGCTACAATTTTTTTCAGCTTTAGTTAAAATTCGACTAGCATACTGAATAGGCCTGTCAAGTTTGAATTCTTCACTGTGTTGAGCCAATACTGCACCCACTGTAAATGCACTGGCATCTACATGCACATGAAAAAATTTTGACCAATCTCCGGTGATAAGAATTGGTGCAGCCACCAATTTGGACCTTAATGTCTGATAAGCATTCTCTTCTTCCTCTTCCCATTTAAAGGGCACTTCTTTACCTGTAAGTCTAGCTAGTGGAGTGGCTATCTCTGCATACATTTTGATAAATCTTTTGTGGTACCCAGTATGTGTTGATATATTTCGGTAGTGATGTGTGTGAACACTCTAGGACCATCGGGGCACTTTTTTCCCTCTTTAGGAGGTTTTTTCCCCCGGCTTGTATATACGCCTATTGCCCTAATGGGCTACTTATCTTTGTACATTCTCTAGTAATACATTCAGTATTGTGTGTTGTGCTCCAAGCTTCTTCTTCTTCCTTGTGCTGTTCGCATGCTTCCGCACACGTCTAACTCTAACAATTGGTATCAAAGCAAGTTGTCGCTTCATCTAGGGCATCGTCGACACTCCTCCGATTGAAGTCTCAGAATCGCACGAATTTTGATGAGCATACTCAACCTGTTTTCAAGATCAAAATTGCTTCGCTTTGTGGTGCCGAAATCGTGATCTGAGCTCGTTTTGGCCTCCAAACGTACTATCAAAGCGCTTCTGTAGGCTATTTCATCTTTTTATGCCAAAGGTATATACCAGTCTTTGTTCGCTAGTATAAGCGTCTCGAAGTCTTCTACAAGTCTAGCGGAATTCGTCTGGGTAGTTCTGTTCAACTTTTAAGATACAGTCAATTTTCTGCATCAAGGTATTTTAGTCACCGGCCATGGCTAAAAGCAATGATGTATTCCGTATGTTGGGTATTGAGGATAAGTTGGATGGTACCAACTACCCGTTATGGGCTTATATGATGCGACATGTGTTGGTTGCAAAAGGACTGTGGAACATTGTGCAGGGTGTCAAAAAACGTCCTATCACACTTGCAACTGTTACAACTACAGGTACTGAAGCTGATGCAGAAGGTATCGAAGATGATGATATTCTGCATATTCCTATTCGTGCTGCAGTTTCTGCTACACCTACTGCAAAGCAGATTCGTTGGGATGCCAGAGATGCCCAGGCACATGCATTGATAACTTTGTCTATCAAACGTGCCATTATTCCACACATTCGCTCTTGCAGAACAGCTAAGGATGCTTGGGATACACTTACCACATTGTACCAAGCTAGGAATGAGGCTCGTGTTGCTTATCTTGGGGATCTCACGATTCTGAAATCACCCCTTGATGGCCGTTACGGCAAAGGCTTGAACCTTGTCAAGTCTGCGGAAATCGTCGCGCCACCGAATAGAGAGCTAAGCTACATTGATATTAGAACACCTCTATAATCAGCAATAGCTAAGCATGGTTACTGTTGCTCAAACGTATAAGACTGCGTTTTGTATTCACTGGAACTTCACCGGACTGTCACCAGACTGACACCGTAGTTATACCGGAATCCTACCGGAATCAACTCCTATTCTGTTTGTAATCACTTCAAGTGAATATACAAGAAGTAAGGAAGTGATGCGTGAACTTCCTTCACTGAGTGAACACTTTCTGAAGTTTAAGGAAAAACTCCTCCGGTTCATAATGTCCTTTTTCGGTTAGACTTTGTACTGAGTGTACATATCCATTTCACCGAAATCCTTGACGAACTGATAGTAGAGATGTCTGCCTATAAGATAAGCTAATTCTCATACAAAACTTTAATTTACTCTGCGAGATATACTTCGTTGTTCTACCGGAAAACACGTTTTCTGAGAAAACTGTAACTGACCGAGATATTTGTTTACTGAGAGAGTACCGAGGGACACGTTTACTAACGAACTGTAACTGTTAACGGTTAACGAACTTTCTACTGTAACACGAAAATACACAGAGTTCTTCACATACGAACAATGCGCGTAAACTTCCACATGAACATGTGTTTTCTATTAGAGAAGATGTGTACAAATTAGCTTGGCCTCTTCTTGCTCAAGCTACAGAAACTCTCCTATACTGAGTAGTTCGTAATACCATCTCTCTCAAATGAACACCTGACATTTCAGGTTTTTGTTATTCATCTGTACATACGCGATCTATGGCGTCTTCTGAAAAATTCTTACTCTCTCTTCACTCATACGCGATCTCTCACGTCTTCTCACTTCCTCATATTCTGTTCTCTCTCTTTTTTCTCTTCTATTTGTGCTCTTATTTATACTGCGCACTCTTCTCACGCACGTTCTTATTCGCACTTCCCTCTCTATTATTCTTATGCACGTTCTTCTGTATATATAGTTTGATTCGGTGTAACGAACTCTGATTCTGCAGGACTCTGTGCTGTACATAACGGCCGTGAATTTATCTCTTCATTAAGGCTTTTGATTTTCTGAATTTGATTCCGCTTCTTTATCTTCCTTTGTCTGTACGTCAAATTCGTGAGTGATTCTTCAACAGCTCCCCCTCAATCACTAATTTGACTCTTCCTGTCTTCATATATTTTTCTTTCTTTTATACCTACCATTTCTTTGAATCTGCTTGTCTTTGTTCCATCCAAGCTCTTTGTCAAAATGTCTGCAATATGATTTTTTGTCGGAGTGTATACTATTTCTATCTCCTTCTCCATTAACTTTTCCCTCAGGAAATGATACTGAATTTCTATGTGCTTTGTTCTTGCATGAAATACTGGATTTGCTGCAAGATACAGCGAGCTCATATTATCTCCATGTATGATAGGTATACCTTGATCAATACCCATGCTTTTGAACAAGGTCTGCATCCATATCACTTCTTTAGCTGCTTCTACCAATCCTTTATATTCTGCTTCTGTTGACGATAAGGCTACTGTGTGTTGCTTCTTCGAACACCAGCTTACTAGCTTATCTCCTAGGTATATCATATACCCATGTGTTGAACTTCTGTCATCTTGGCTTCCTGCCCAGTCTGAGTCACTGAATGTTCTCAGCTATATGTCTAACATAAAAGGATAATATAATCCTTCTTTTATAGTTCTTTTGATATATCTAAGAACTCTCTGTCCGGCAACCCAATGTTGATCCTTTGGACAATGTATGAACTGTGAGAGAACTCCCACTGCATAGCTAAGATCCGGTCGTGTTAGTGTAGCATAGATTAGGCTTCCCACTAACGACTGATATTTCCTCATATCTTTAAACTCTGCACCACTGTATTTGCTGAGTTTATGATTTGCTTCAAGCGGTGTTGAAGCTTCTCTGCAATTCTCCATATTAAACTTCTTTAGTAAGTTTAGGAGATACCTTTCTTGCGTAACATATACACCATGATCTGTGTATGTGATTTCCATTCCTAGAAAGTATGACAACTTTCCTAGGTCACTGATCTGAAACTCCTTTTCGAGTAATCTCTTTACTTCCTTAATTCCTTCATCTGAGGTACCTGTGATTATGATGTCATCTACATAAATGCAAATGTAGATCATACCTTCTTATGTTCTCTTAATGAGTAGACTTGCATATGCTTTCAAACTTTGGTATCCAAGTTCATTGAGATATTTCACAAGTCTGTAATTCCAAGCTCTTGGAGCTTTGCTTCAGTCCGTAAAGTGCTTTTCTTAATCTGCAAACAAAATTTGGGTATCTGGAACTTACAAACCCTTCCGGTTGTTCCATGTAGACTTCTTCTGATATGTATCCATTCAGAAATGCGTTCTTTATATCTAGCTGACTTAGCTTCCATCCTTTTGATGCTGCTATAGCAATCACTGTCCTTATGGTTGACATCTTTGCCACCGGACTAAACGTCTCATCATAATCTATGCCATGCGTCTGAGCATAGCCCTTGATAACCAATCTAGCTTTGTGTCTAGCTATCCTTCCATCTGCAAGTTTCTTTATTTTGAAAACTTATTTATTTCCAATCACTTTCTTACCATTTGGTTTAGGAACAAGTTCCCATGTCTTGTTCTCCTCCAGTGCGATAAAATCTTCTTCCATTGCTTCTTCCCATTGCTTCTTGCCTTTAGCTTCATTATAGTTATGAGGTTCTTCATCATCTTTGACCATATATGCATAATTCTTCTGAGTTATGTACGAGGTATCATAAGAATACCTTTCTGGTTGTCTTCTTACACTGTTTGACCTTCTTGGTTCAAACTCTTCATAAGTGTTTGAATACTCTTCTTCATCTTCGTTTCTCATACCTGATCCGATCCTGGACGTGCTTGCCTGCATATGATCTTCATCTCTATTCACCTGCACAATTGATTTCCCTTTCTCTTTTCTTCTTATCTCTTCTTCGAATTCTTTCGGTCTATGATTCTGATCTGTATACCAGCTTTTCTGTTCATCAAATGTAACATCTCTAGAAACAGTAAACTGTTTTGTTAGAGGACTCCATAACTTGTAGCCCATCTGCTTTTCATCATATCCAACGAACACATATTTCTTGGCTTTTGGTTCAAGCTTATGTCTGAGTTGTGACAGTACATAAGCGTAAGCTACTAATCCAAACACTTTACAATGATCAAGTGTTGGCTTCTTTCCCCACCAGGCTTCATACGGGGTCATTCCATCTAATGCCATACATGGTAATCTGTTTACCAAGTATGTAGCTGTATTTATGGCTTCAGCCCAAAGACAATTTGGACAATCCTTTTCCTTTAGCATAGCTTGTGCGAACTCAACTAGAGTTCGGTTCCTTCTTTCTGCTACACCATTTTGTTGTGGTGTATACCTGCAGGTTATTTCTCTCTTAATACCTGCATTCCAAAGATAATCATTGAACTCTCGGGAGAAGTATTCTCCCCCTCCATCAGACCTCAGTCTCTTCAGCTTTCGACCTGTGAGTCTTTCAGCATATGCATGAAAATGCCTGAAAGCTCCAAACACTTCTGATTTTTCTTTCAAAACATAAAGAGTTATCCATCTTGTAGCATCATCAATGAATAAAACATAATACCTCGATCCGCTGATTGATCCTTCTTTTGTTGGACCCCATACATCTGTATGAATGAGTTCAAGAACTCCGTCATGTTTGAGTCCTTTCTTCTGGAAAGGTAACCTGTGGGCTTTTCCCATCTGACATGCTTCGCACTTGTGAATCATATGTTGATTCTGTACATTCAGTAATCCCAGTACTGACTGATTCGCTATCATAGCTTTAACTCCTTTTTCATTGAAATGACCTAATCTCTTATGCCAGAGATCAAGTTCTGTAATCACCTTTTCACCATGTGTGAGCAGCGCTTGGCCGATGTTCCCTTGTACTCTTAAAGTAAAGAGTCTGCCTTCTTTCTTACCAGAGACGATCTGATGATATCCGTTCTCGAGATCTTCTACAAATACTCCTTCATTTGTAAATCTGACCTGAAAACCTTTCTCAACTATCTATCCTATGCTAATCAAATTTTTCGATATTGTTGGAACATATAAAACATTTGTTAGCAAATCTGCTCCACTCTTACATTTCACTTTTCCAATTGAATGTACACTATGCCTTGTATTGTCACCTGTTTGAACAATATGACTGGAACTACCTTTTTCCAATTCTGACATCAGTTCTATATTTCTTGACAAGTGATTAGAACATCCAGAATCAATGTAAAATACCTTCAGGTCTTCGTTATCTGATGTGCTGATTGAGTTCATTATCAATGATGTATGACTTTCATTCTGAGTGTCATTTGCGTAGTTGTTGTAGGTGGTGCTGTAGGATTGATTCTGTCCCCAACTTCTTGCTCCACCTCTACCATAGCCTCCTCTTTGATTCTGTCTTCCTCTTTGAAAGTTACTCTGATATCTTCCACTTCTACCTCTGCCATTACTGTTTTGATTTGATCCTTGTTGATTGTGCCAGCAATCATGAGCCAAATGATTGCTTAGTCCACAGATCCAGCAAGCCTTCTTGTTATTGCTCTGGCTACTTCTTCCTCTTCCAAAGCCTCTTGCTCTTCCTCTGCCGATGCTTTTACCTCTTGCATAATAAGCCTGAGAACTCGACTCTTCTTCATCTTTTGACTTACCTTTGTCTTTCTTCTTGTTCTTCATGTACATTGCATAACTTTGTCCTTTATCTGCATCTCCTTTCAGGTCTTGCTCATATGTGAGCATCAAACCAAGCAACTGATTTAAATCTGGTACAAAATGATTTAAAGAAAGTTCAGTTGAGAGTACAAAAGGTTTCCACCTTTCATCTCCTCTCAAACCTGTTAGCACTTGCGCTATCAATCTGTGATCTTTGACATCTTCATTTATGGATCCAAGACTATCTGCTAGATCCTTCATCTTAGTAACATAGTCACTAATGCTTTGACTCTCCTTCTTTTTGAACGTTGTGAACTCGGACCATAAGCTAGCCTTCCTAGCTTTCGTAGTATTTTGGAAATGATATTCCAATGCACTCCATATGTCCTCCGCTTTCTCCAGGCCTCTAATGTGCGGTAGTAAATGGTCTGAAACGGTATTATAAATGTAAGCTCTTGCCATTGCATCTTTCTTCTGCCACAGCTTCAAGGCTTCTAATTCTTCTTTTTCCGGTTGACTATCATCTTCGAAAGTTGGCTTCTTTTCTTCTCCGGTCACATACATCATTAAGTCCTCACTCATAAGTAAGGCTTCCATGCGCATTACCCATGCGGGATAATTATCTCTGTCCAATTTATCAATTTGGACATGATCTGCCATGATCTTCTTGTTTCTGTTACTTCCGGTGGACTTTTGAGAATCTTTCTGCTCTTCATAATCTTTCTCGTTCTGGTTCCACTGTTGTGGTTAACCTGCTTTGCGATACCAATTTTGGTATGCTTGCTCTGAACCCACTTCTTGGATCTTACTGCTCTGATACCAATTCTTAGGGATCTCACGATTCTGAAATCACCCCTCGATGGCCGTTACAACAAAGGCTTGAACCTTGTCAAGTCTACGGAAATCGCCGCGCCACCGAATAGAGAGCTAAGCTAGAGTGATATTAGAACACCTCTATAATCAGCAGTAGCTAAGCATGGTTACTGTCGCGCAAACGTATAAGACTGCATTTTGTATTTACTGGAAAATTCACTGGAACTTCACCGGACTGTCACCAGACTGACACCGTAGTTATACCGGAATCCTATCGGAATCAACTCCTATTCTGTTTGTAATCACTTCAAGTGAATATACAAGAAGTAAGGAAGTGATGCGTGAACTTCCTTCACTGAGTGAACACTTTCTGAAGTTTAAGGAAAAACTCCTCCGGTTCAGAATGTCCTTTTTCGGTTAGACTTTGTACTGAGTGTACATATCCATTTCACCGAAATCCTTGACGAACTGATAGTAGATATGTTTGGCTATAAGATAAGCTAACTCTCATACAAAACTTTAATTTACTCTGCGAGATATACTTCGTTGTTCTACCGGAAAACACGTTTTCTGAGAAAACTGTAACTGACCGAAATATTTGTTTACTGAGAGAGTACCGAGGGACACATTTACTAATGAACTGTAACTGTTAACGGTTAACGAACTTTCTACCGTAACACAAAAATACACAGAGTTCTTCACATACGAACCATGCGTGTAAACTTCCACATGAACATGTGTTTTCTATTAGAGAAGATGTGTACAAATTAGCTTGGCCTCTTCTTGCTCAAGCTACAGAAACTCTCCTATACTGAGTAGTTCGTAATACCATCTCTCTCATATGAACACCTGACATTTCAGGTTTCTGTTATTCATCTCTACATACGCGATGGCGTCTTCTGAAAACTTCTTACTCTCTCTTCACTCATACGCGATCTCTGGCATCTTCTCACTTCCTCATATTCTGTTCTCTCTCTTTTTTCTCTTCTATTTGTGCTCTTATTTATACTGCGCACTCTTCTCACGCACGTTCTTATTCGCACTTCCCTCTCTATTATTCTTATGCACGTTCTTCTGTATATACAGTTTGATTCGGTGTAACGAACTCTGATTCTACAGGATTCTGTGCTGTACATAACGGCCGTGAATTTATCTCTTCATTAAGGCTTTTGATTTTCTGAATATTTGATTCCGCTTCTTTATCTTCCTTTGTCTGTACGTCAAATTCGTGAGTGATTCTTCAACAACTTACCTCCGAAAACAATTGGAGAGTGAGCACATGAATGAAGGTGATTCTATGGACAGTTTCCTAACGAAGATCAAAGACTTGAAGGAACAGTTGATTTCTGATGATGAGGTTATACCAGATAGCTCACTTGTGCAGACCGTTCTGAATGGTCTTCCTGATTCATATCAGAGTTTTGCTTCTACTCTTTGGTTGATGATGAAAGGCAATCCAAATGCCTTATCATTTGAGGATTTAGTCTCTGTTCTGTTGCAGGAAGATCAGTCCAGGCAGAACAGGTCCATTCTGCAAGTTGCAGATCAAGCTTTCCTGGCTAGTGAGAAGGGCAAAGGAAAATGGAGCTCTTCAACTAGTAAGCAGAAATCTGCTAATTCTGCATATTCGAAGAAGGAAGATAAAGATGAGAAGAAATCAGAAAAGCAAAAATTGTTTTGTAAATACTGTAAAGGGAATGATCATATCATAAAGAACTGTCCAAAATTGGCTGCTAAAGAGGCAAAGAAGAAAGAGGATGGAATGGTTGTTGCAGAGGCCTCTACACCAAAAATAGAGTCTACTAATCTTGTGCAGGAAGAAGAATGGGCGTTTACTACTGTCTACAATTTTGACCCATCTTCTCATGAGCAGTGCATGTCTGCAGTAGACTCAGATGTTTGGTATTTTGATAGTGGGGCAACCAAACATATTACCTCACAGCGTAGTTTCTTCTCTTCACTCGAGCCTGCCCCTACAGGGAATACTGTTACATGCACCAACAACTCCTCTTATCCTGTTATGGGAGTTGGTATGATCATTCTGACTACTACTAATGGTAGTTCTTTCACTTTGTCAGATGCTTTATTTGTGCCAGGGATCAAGAAGAACCTATTATCAGTTTCTACATTAGCCAAGATTGGCTTGGTTGTGAAATTTGTTGATGACAGGTGTACAGTTCATGATCTGTCAAATGGCGATGTGATTATTGCTTCTGGCATTTTATGTCATGGGTTGTATAAGCTCATAGACTATGAAAGATCTGTAAATGATTTGGCATGTGCAGTAAATGATTCTCAGGCTATGTCAGATGCAAAGCTTTGGCATGCACGCTTTGGTCATTTGAATTTTGCTAGTTTGCTATGCCTGCAGAAATCTGAAATGGTGTCATCTTTGCCCAAAATTGAGGCACCTGGAAAACATGTTTATGAAGGCTGTATTTTGGGCAAAATGCAGCGTTTGTCCTTTCCAAAAGATGGTTCAGTTTGGGCTACTAAAAAATTGCAGCTTGTACATAGTGATGTCTGTGGTCCTATGGAGACACCTTCTTTTGGGAATTATCTTTACTTCGTGAATTTCATTGATGATTTTTCCACGCATGCATGGGTATATCCATTGAAGGCAAAGTCCGAAGTGTTCATGTGCTTGAAATAGTTTTTGGTTTTGGCTGAAAATATGTCAGCATGTAAAATGGGCACCCTCCGTTTTGATCGAGGGGGGGAGTATATGTCTTCTGATTTTAATACATTTCTGGCTGAACGTGGGATAAAACACCAATGTACAGTGCCATATACACCTCAACAGAATGGAGTTGCTGAACGAAAGAATAGGTCACTCATGGAGATGGCGAGGTGTATGGTCACGAGTCAGGCTTTACCACAATTTCTGGCTTGAGGTTGTCATGTGTACAACATATGTACTGAACAGGTGTCCCACTAAAGCGTTGCAGTCTATCACTCTATATGAGGCTTGGCATGACCGCAAGCCATTTGTTGCTCATCTGCGTGTTTTTGGTTGTTTGGCATATGCATTAGTGCCTGAACAACATCGCATAAAATTGGATGATAAAGTAGTAAAATGTATTTTTGTTGGGTACAATTCTGAAAGTAAAGGCTATCGTCTATATCATGCACATACTAAATGCATTCTAGTTAGCCGTGATGTTGTTTTTGTGGAAGACGCTATTCAACCATTGCTTTCATGTACTAAGGAGACATCTATTAGCTCCAAAGACATGTATGATACTTTGCTGCCTCTTTTTACAGGTGGACAGTCTAGTGCTAGTACTAATGAGGCAATTTCTCAGCCTTTGCAGATTTCATGTGATGATGGAGATAATTCCATTTCTGATGCAGATGTACATGATGCACTTATTGATGAGAGAGCTGATATTGAGAGGCAAGAACTATGCCAAAATGGCTGGTGCAGACCTTGCGTGACAACAAATTAGATGCACCTCTGTCATATTGTACTCGATCAAGCTCTCATAGTGCCTCTTTTGCATTAGATTGCTATGGCTGCATCTAGTCTCTGTGATGAGAATGAGCCTGTTTTGTTTGATGAAGCACAAAATTCAGAAAATTGGATGGCTGCTATGTGTGTTCCTAAGTCAAGAAGTCTTAGGGACTTGTGCCAAAGAGACTAAATCTCCTTTGCCACACAAGTGCGTATAGTGGGGAATTGACACACGCTTATTTGTCAATCTGATGAACCGACCTAACCAAGTGTATGAGGACATGTGCACACGGGATGGGAAATGAAGTGGTTCAACTTATATGCATGAGAAAAGACTAACCCACCTCTCTAACTCACTCAAATACTAAAAGTGTCTGTCACGATACCACTTACAACAGTTTTCACTAAATCAAAAATTTCTCCGAGCTCTGAACTCCGAATGTGGCAATAGCGGGTTGTGTTTCGAAGCTCTCAATGAGATGCATCTATTGGAAGTAGTTTCACTCGATTCTGACAACCGTGCTTCAAGGTATGACCAAAACACTGAATGGCAGGAAACACCCACACTCACTCAACTTCTACTAGCTCACACACACACTACAATAGCTCAAAAACAGTGGGGAGGGGTAGACAACAGTCCTACACACACATTCTAAGCATTACACACACATAGAAGATCAAAGAGAAGATGAAAATCTGCAAGAAAGAAGCAATTTCGAAAATCAGGAGCTCTCCTTCTTCACAATGGCAAAAAGTCTCTACGAAGAGTCACAAAGTGACTTATATACATGTGCCCTAAAAATGGTCCTTTCACACAAGTGACTGGCACTTTATTAACTAATCTCTATTTTCGTACTATTTTACAAGAAATATATTACAATGATTTGGGATTATGCATCTAAAGGACTCCTCTAGTGATTTACATGGCTTGAGGGAATTTCCTAAGACTCTGAAGAAGAAAAATATGCCCATTAATTTGAAAATTTTGGGGCTCCCCTTTCATGCCTCTTTGCTCTTCCACACTCTCCCCCTCTTTGTCTCTGTCGTCCCTTGACAGGCTTTACTTCTAGTCTGCAGCTTGTCTAAGTCTTTTGAATACACGCACCCAGTGGTTGAAGAAGCAACAAGGACTGTCAGACAATTGGTTATTTTATCCGAGGTATGTCCTTTACTTCTGTTTGCCCCTTGGTATTCCTTATATCACAACTCTGGGTTGCTGTATTAAGTCGGGCAGTTGCGCACGCCATGTGGCTAAGAATGTGGTATTCTTAGTCACTCTCTTCAACTTTTCAGCCTCTGCCTCTTTCTAACTTTTGATCTTCTAATTTGTCTTTATCTTCACACATCTGATCCTGTTGTATTGCTTTGAGCCTGTTTATTTTCTGCCATCGCACGCTATCAGCGGGAGGATTATTACCTGCCAAGTATTGTCTTGCACTTCTTCATGGATACTTCCTGGCCCTGGTCCCTCCTTCCCATGAAATGTCCTGGTTGTTATTATTCTTTAATTCCATTCCTCAGGACCTGGATGTTTGGCATTGTTGCCTGATAAATGCCCCTGTGAGGCTTTGGGCAGAGGGTGGATATTTTGCTTTATGATCTTCATTCTTTACTGAGCAGTCTTGGTCTTTGATTTTCTTCTTCTTCTCTTCTTGCTTGATTCGCCTTCCACACATCCCTCCTCCTGAACTCTGTCATCCCCGACAGGCTTTTTGTGGCGACATGAGTACGTTTGTATGGCAGCTTGCTCTCGTTGATTAAGCAAATTGGCATGACATATCATGAATTCTTTCCACTGGCTTGGCTTTACTCCATCCTCTGGTGCTTGTCGGTGATCCGCAAAGAAGCTTGTTTCATAAGCCACCAGTCTTGCATTAAGGTTTGAAGTCAATTTTACAAAAAATTCTGAATCAATTTCAAAGAAGGCAGTAAAAAATGCTTCTTCAAAAGTCTGCATATATGTGCTCGGCAAGAACATAAGTCGTGAGTAGCATGCCATAATTGTTAATCGGCTAGGGATAGTTGAAAGATCGAAAACAAGTGCTTTGGATCTCTGTGTAATGCCGATGAAGTTCAAAAATGTATATTTCGCATGCTGGAAGACTTTAATAACTATAAGTAGCATGCTGAAAATCTTATTAGTCATTTTGACTGCCAAATGCGGTACAGTCGCATATCGAGCAATCCAAAATTCCATGGTTTTTACCATGTAGTCTTCCGTTGGTAGGTAATTATGCGGTGGACTTGGTAATAGCGGATAATTTAGCCATTGATTATTTATGCTACCCTAGCGCTGTCCTTCCCAAAAATGCAACCAGGAGTGTCTGCGGGGTAGTGGACAAAAAGATGGGTTTACCTGAAGTGCATATGGTGATGCTTCCCATTGTACCCACAATGTAGGGTTCTTTTCCTAAAGTTTTTGCCTCCATATAGGATCAACCCTTTCGAATTCCTCTTGAGTATAGTTGAATGTATCATTGCTGAATTGCAGGTTGTTGTCAAGCTCTTTATTGGTAGTGGTCTTTATGTATTGCTGTGTTTTCTCTTTAAGGAGTCCATATGACACATTAAACGGCTTCAATATCTGTTCCAAATTTTTGCTTTCGATTTGGGCTTCCTTCATGATTTGTATTAATTGATCTTCAAATTCTGCAGTGAGCTAGGACACCAGTAGTGCCCTCTCATGTCGGCTCAGTTCTGCAATATCTCGATGATTACGTTCAGATTGGATCTCCAGTTCCTCCCTTATCGGTGAATGATGTAAGGGGGGAGAGAGAGGACGTACCTCAATCTCCTCAGTAGCCGCTATGGATTTTGGAACTACTGGTGTC
Organism: Ceratopteris richardii; assembly: GCA_020310875.1. Taxonomy (NCBI): domain Eukaryota; kingdom Viridiplantae; phylum Streptophyta; class Polypodiopsida; order Polypodiales; family Pteridaceae; genus Ceratopteris; species Ceratopteris richardii. The sequence goes on from CM035436.1 coordinate 84,912,053, forward strand.
CTCTCTGTTACCTGCTGCTCTAGCCGCTCTTGTAGCTGCTTTATCACCTCATCCTTTTGCTTGATCTCTTCGTGGGCCTTCAAAATCGTTTCCTTATTCTTTTGGATTTCTTCTGCCACGACAGCGAGTTGATCAGTGTCTTCTTTACATTGCATTAGATATCTATTCTCAGCTTTTTTCCACTTTGTCCTTAGAGCCGCGGTATCATCCATATACCTCTTTTCCCATTTGGCAATGACTGCCTGCTCTTGCTTGAGCTGATCTTCATACCTGGCTATCTTTTCCTCCATTTCCTTTATGTTTGTTTTTGGTACTTCCTGAACCTCTATAGGTTGATTACTCAGAAGAGCTGTCATTAGCTCCTTGTTTTTGTTCCTTAAGTTCTCTGCCTCATCCATGTATATCTTTATTTGTGATTCTAATATTTTGCTTCTTGCATTCATCTGCGTCTTCTCGGCCTCGCTAGCATCATACTTCTTTTGTAACTACTGTAGTTGCTCTTTCAATTTATCATTCTCTATTTCTAGGGTTTTACATTACTGCTTGGACTCTTGGACTTCATTCTCTTTATTTGTTACATTCTTTTGAGCTTGAATCAATTGGGTAGAGAGATTCTTACCCATTTCAGGAATTTGGTGCTTTTCTTGCATTGCCTTGTCGTAGTCAGCATCAGCCTCAAGCATTAGCTGTTGCGTATCCATAGTAGTTTTTATCATATGTTGGAATACTGGCTTGAGCTGAGCGACGTTGACATTCAACCACATTTTTGGAATGCTTGGAGCTTCCCCTGTTTGTACATCCTTTCCGTGCTCCACATGGATAGTCTCGTTATGTGGTTGTCTGATTTGTAACTGGACTTCTGGTTCTTTTCTTTCTTCGTCTAGATCAATAGTTTTTGTGGCACTCCCTTGAAATGTAACATCCATGGGGGAGGGTTCTGCCACAACCCTTATTGGAGTGAAGGGTTCTGATTCTTCCATCGTAGCTTCTTTTGGTTCTTCCTTGGGATTCTTGAATGAACCCTTTCCTATTAGCTTATTCTCTTTGATTTGAATTTTAGAGGTTTCGCTTATCTTGATGACATGTATCCCTTCTTGGATTACCGCTTTGCTTGCGGTGTCTTGATTGGGGTTGATGAGGGTGTCATTCACCTTTATGCCCTCTTCTTCTGCATTGTAGTTTACTTCATTTAACTCCTTCCATTGTCCATCATCTTTTGATTCACTTCGAATATCCGTATTTAATAGGGAGGTATCTGGCTCTTCTTGTGTATCTGAAGAGGAGCTTGAATTGACCAACCCTAATTCTCTGTACCGATGCATCTTGGTTAGCCTCTTTTTTACTTCCATGTCTTGTTGGGCTTGCTGGTAATGGTGTCCTTGCACTGGTAGATTAACTTGACCTTCCATATATTGGTGTGTGTCTTCCAGGGCTTTTGTTAATTCCTCTTATGTAATTGGTCGGTGCTCTTCAATTCTTGTCTTCGGGAGCACGTGTGCCCTTTTTGTAGCTGGGACTTCAGCTTCCACTTGCATTACTTCCCTTAATCTCTTTGTACCTCTCATTTTGGGTTGAGAGCTAGTCTCTGCCTCCTCAACATTCTTGACTCCTTTTTTCTTTCTCGGGACGGTGGCGACCTTGGCATATTTAGCCATGGTTGTTGATGATGGAATTTCCTGAAGGTGCTATCTGATACCTAAGGCATGATAGATCAATATGGTCAGAGCTACACTCCCATTCATGAACTTCTTGTGATTCCACTGCTTCTTTGCCTCGAACAGCCTTTCTTGTATGTATGGAGTCATATTAATTTGATTCCCTATTTGTTTGATAGCATGTGATAGTAGTTGGACGATGATCTTCTGAGGAGCAGTGTATCGATGCATGTTGGGGAAACAGAAGTGCTGATGAATTAGTCGTACTTCCTCTTCTATGTCAATTTGATTGATGTCCGTGAAGGTCCTAGTCTTTGCCCCTCCACTTTGTTCTTTCAATACAGTAGTTCCATCCTTCTCCCATCCAAAGGCTTCCTCGATTAAATCATGTGTAAACTGAATCATGACCCATTCACCTACTGCATCCATGACTCTGGCCTCAAGCACCAATGCGTCATGTAGTGCTGGCTGTAATGTATTCATAACTTTTGTGCACCTTTGAAAGTCAGGCTTGTAGATCGGCAATTCAAAATATTTGTGTATACCTGCTTTCTTCATGATGTCAATGGTAGACGGAAGCTCATGCACCACTTTAAAATCTCGGGACATAACCGGGAACTGATGATCCATATCCATGATTTTGATGGTCACCAGGAAGAGATACTCCCTAGCTGGTTGATCTTCTCTAAAATAGTGTCCCTTGGCTTTAGTCACACTTTGTAGAGGAAATTCCATTACTTCTTCCTGAATAGTTGCTTCAAAATCTTCGGAGGCCATCTGCACTTGTAATGAATAGAGCATTAGCTTCAATAGGAGATATAGCAATTGTGCTGTGCATTGTAGTGACATGTCATTTGTTTCATCACTCCGTTCTCCCTGCTTGATGAGTAAGATCTCTTACCACATATTTCTCTTTTCTTTTCTGAAAGAAAACAAGGATTAGTATAGCCGAAGCATTTATTTATTTACATAGTAGGTCCATTCCTAAGGAAGTTGAAGCTATGACCTATTCCCCATTGGCGGATGTGCACCACTAATTCCATTATGTTCATCAAGTGCCGAATGCCTCGCCTCGTAATGTGGCCCTATTATGCATACTTTAGGTGCATTCGCTACTTCATGAGTGCAATTGGGAGCCTGATGTTTCTCTTGTTCAGGTTCATGCGCTTTCTTTGGTTTCCATATCCATTGGAGCATTGAAGTATGAGCTCTCGTCCACTCATCATGTCGCCTTTTCCTTGGTGTAGCTTCCTGAATTGCTGGTGTCTTTCTAGCTACAGTCTTGCTTTTACAATGTGCTTGTTTGGTCTCGTTTGGTCTCGCACTGCTGTCTCGTTGATAGGCTGTTTCTTTTTGTTTTTTGATTTCCTGTCATGATACTTGTCGTACATACTTTGGAATCCATATTTTTCGGTGGTTCCTTTGTGCCGCTACTAATGACCTTTGGGAGCCAAACTTCCAATAGATCCTTGGATTCTGGTCTTCACGCTGAGGAATTTGTATCCTTCTGCACCTTCCTATTATGATCATCTTGTGTTTGTGTTGCTCCCCCTGATCCATTCATTTGGTCCTTGCGAACCCGTTTCAGGTTAGGATGTCTGTATTGTGGAACTCTGCCGATAGAATTCCATGTTGATGATTTTAGTGTGGCTTTGGCTGGCCCTGTTTTTGTTTGTTTATGACTTGCCTTGAGTGAACCTACTTCCTCCTCTGTCTTTATGGGGCTTATCCTCTGATCTGCCTTTGATTGTCTCACCTGCAGCTCATTGATGGGTTCAGTTTCTATGTCCTTTTCAGTATTGTGCTTAGCATGCTCAAAGCTGCTTGGTCCATGAGATGGTTTCTCTTCTAAAAGACTAAAGACTTCTTTGTGTCCCACTTTGGCGGAGATGTATCCTTGAGCTAAATGAATACTCACTTCATTCTCGATTATCCAGTCTTGCCCTAGTATTAGATTCTCTATGAGTTCCTCATCTTTACATACTAAGACTCGTTGTTCCATGGAGGAATTTCCCAGGTGGAGGGACACAATAGTTTCTCCAATGCATTCTATGACTTGACCTCCGATACCTATCATCTGTGCCTTAGTAGGTGTGATATTTGCGTGGAGAGACATGATCATTGTATTCCGTACACAACTAAGTGCTGCTTCTGAATCTATTAAAGCATCTATCAATTGGTACTCTGTCTTGCCAATCCCTAGGTTTAGGTAGGGTTTAGATATGCTATGATTCTGCCCATTGGAATGATGAACTTGATAGTTGGCCATGGGAATAGGCTCTTCACCTAGTAAGTATCGTTCATCTCTTTGTCTAATCCACTCTTTCTGTTTCATAATACGTTCCAAGGCTTCTTGTCGTGCCTCCTCTCTAATCCTCTCTTCCTCTTTCTTCCTATTTTGCGCACCTACGAGACATGCTAACATTTGATCCGTCAATGGCTCCATAAACCGTTTCACTCTACATCCACTTATGTAGTTAGGAAGAATATCTCCATCCAGAGTGGCTAGATTAATTGCCCCACTCGTCGAGATCCTATTAATGATTAGAGGTCCATATCCACATTTTTGTAACTTCTTGGCATGTTGCTTCAAGGTGTAGACCAGGACCAGGTCTCCTTCTTTTAGTCCTTTGTCTTTTATGTGTGCATCATAATATGCCTTTTGCCTTCTCTTGGCCGCATAGATTCTTGCGATAGCATGCAACCGAGTTTCATGCAATTTCTCGAGTTCCTCCAGTTGTTGGGAGAATTCATGTCCGATCCATTCATGATGTCGGGCTACTCTCAAAGTGGGTATCAAAAAATCAATTGGTAGAATTGCGTTTTGTCCGTATACTAGATTGAATGAGGTAGTTCCAATGGCAGTCTTGTACGCGACTTGGAAGGCCCAAATTGCATGATGCAATTGTTTGTCTCAGTCAGACCTCCCATTATTGACAATCTTTGTCAATACTGTGCATAACACCTTATTGGAACTTTCCGCTTGACCATTGGCTTGGGGGTGGTATGGGGCTGATTTTTTATGGATCACTAAAAACGCATTCATTAGAGACTCATATTGTTGATATATTTAGGTAGTGATGTGTGTGAACACTCTAGGACCCCCGGGGCACTTTTTTCCCTCTTTAGGAGGTTTTCTTCCCCCGGCTTGTATATACGCCTATTGCCCTAATGGGCTACTTATCTTTGTACATTCTCTAGTAATACATTGAGAATTGTGTGTTTGTGCTCCAAGCTTCTTCTTCTTCCTTGTGCTGTTCGCGTGCTTCCGCAGACGTGTATCTCCAACAATTGGTATCAGAGTAGGTCGTCGCTTCTTCTAGGGTGCCGTCGACACTCCTCTGTTTGCAGTCTCAGATTTGCACGAAATTTGGTGAGCATACCCAGGGTGTTTCCGATATCAAAACAGCTTCGCTTTGTGGTGCCGAAATCGCGATCTGAGCTCGTTTCGGCCTCCGAACGCACTATCGCAGCGCTTGTGCAGGCTATTTTGTCCTTTTGTGCCAGTTTAAACTGGTATATACCAGTTTTTGTTCGCCAGTTTAAGCGTCTCGAAGTCTGCTACAGGTCTAGCAGAACTCGTCTGGGCAGTTTCGTTCAACTTTTTGAGATACAGTCAATTTTCTGCATCAAGGTATTTTAGTCACCGACCATGGCTGAAAGCAGTGATGTATTCTGTATGTTGGCTGTTGAGGATAAGTTGGATGGTACCAACTACCCATTGTGGGCTTATATGATGCGACATGTACTGGTTGCAAAAGGACTGTGGAACATTGTGCAAGGTGTTGAAAGACGTCTTGTTACACCTGCGACTACAAGTACTACAAATACAGGTGCTGGAGCTGATGAAGATGGTGTCGAAGATGATATTCCACAGATTCCTGTTCGTGCTGCTGTTTCTGTTGCACCTACTGCAGAGCAGATTCGTTGGGATGGCAGAGATGCCTAGGCACATGCATTGATAGCTTTGTCTGTCAAATGTGCCATTATTCCTCACATTCGCTCTTGCAGAACAGCAAAGGATGCTTGGGATACACTTACCACTTTGTACCAGGCTAGGAATGAGGCTCGTGTTGCTTACCTCCGAAAACAGTTGGAGAGTGAGCACATGAATGAAGGTGATTCTATGGACAGTTTTCTTACAAAGATCAAAGACCTGAAGGAACAATTGATTTCTGCTGATGAGGTTATACCAGATAGCTCACTTGTGCAAACCGTTCTGAATGGTCTTCCTGATTCATATCAGAGTTTTGCCTCTACTCTTCGGTTGATGATGAAAGGCAATCCGAATGCCTTGTCATTTGAGGAATTAGTCTCTGTTCTGTTGCAGGAAGATCAGTCCAGGCAGAACAGGTCCATTATGCGTGTTGCAGATCAAGCTTTCCTGGCTAGTCAGAAGGGCAAAGGAAAATGGAGCTCTTCTACTAGTAAGCAGAAATCTGCAAAAGCTGCACAATCGAAGAACCAGGATAAAGATGAGAAGAAATCAGAAAAGCAAAAATTGTTCTGCAAGTACTGTAAAGGAAATGATCATATTATAAAGAACTGTCCAAAACTGGCTGCTAAAGAGGCAAAGAAGAAAGAGGCTGGAATGGTTGTTGCAGAGGCCTCTACACCAAAAACAGAGTCTGCAAATCTTGTGCAGGAAGAAGAATGGGCGTTTACTACTGTCTACAGTTTTGACCCATCTTGTCATGATCAGTGCATGTCTGCAGTAGACTCAGATGTTTGGTACTTTGACAGTGGGGCGACCAAACATATTACCTCACAGCGCAGTTTCTTCTCTTCACTCGAGCCTACCGCTACAGGGAATACTGTCACATGCGCCAATAACTCCTCTTATCCTGTTATGGGAGTTGGTAAGATCATTCTGACTACTGCTGATGGTAGTTCTTTCACTTTGTCAGATGCTTTATTTGTGCCAGGGATCAAAAAGAACCTGTTATCAATTTCTGCATTAGCCAAGATTGGCTTGGTTGTGAAATTCGTTGATGACAGGTGTACAGTCCATGATCTCTCAAATGGCGATGTGATTATTGCTTCTGGCATTTTATGTCGTGGGCTGTATAAGCTCATAGACTATGAAAGATTTGTGAATGATTCGACATGTGCAGTTCATGATTCTCAGGCTATGTCAGATGCAAAGCTTTGGCATGCACGCTTTGGTCATCTGAATTTTGCTAGTTTGTTACGCCTGCAGAAATCTGAAATGGTGTCCTCTTTGCCCAAACTTCAGGCACCTGGAAAACATGTTTGTGAAGGCTGTATTTTGGGCAAAATGCAGCGTTCTTCCTTTCCAAAAGATGGTTCAGTTCGGGCTACGCAGAAATTACAGCTTGTACATAGTGATGTCTGTGGTCCTATGCAGACACCCTCTTTTGGAAATTACCTTTACTTCGTGACTTTCATCGATGATTTTTCCAGGCATGCATGGGTATATCCACTCAAAGCAAAGTCCGAAGTGTTCATGTGCTTCAAACAGTTTTTGGTTTTGGCTGAAAATCTATCAGCATGTAAAATGGGCACCCTCTGTTCTGATCGAGGGGGGGAATATATATCTTCAGATTTTAATGCATTTCTGGCTGAACGTGGGATAAAACACCAATGTACAGTGCCGTATACACCTCAACAGAATGGAGTTGCTGAACGAAAGAACAGGTCACTCATGGAAATGGCGAGGTGCATGGTCAAAAGTCAGGCTTTACCACATAGTTTCTGGCTTGAGGTTGTCATGTGTGCAGCATATGTACTGAACAGGTGTCCCACTAAAGCGTTGCAGTCTATCACTCCATATGAGGCTTGGCATGACCGCAAGCCATCTGTTGCTCATCTGCGTGTTTTTGGTTGTTTGGCATATGCATTAGTGCCTGAACAACATCGCATAAAATTGGATGATAAGGCAGTAAAATGTATTTTTGTTGGGTACAGTTCTGAAAGTAAAGGCTATCGTTTGTATCATCCACAGACTAAACGCATTCTGGTTAGCCGTGATGTTGTCTTTGTGGAAGATGCTATTCAGCCATTGCTTTCATGTACTAAGGAGACATCTGTTAGCTCCAAAGACATGTATGATACTTTGATGCCTCTTTTTACAGGTGGACAGGCTAGTGCTGGTCCTAATGAGGCAACTTCTCAACCTTTGCAGGTTTCATATGATGATGCAGATCATTCCATTTCTGATGCAGAATTACATGATGCACTTGTTGATGAAAGAGCTGATATTGAACAGGCAAAAACTATGCCAAAATGGCTGGTGCAGACTTTGCGTGACAGCAAATTAGATGCACCTTTGTCATATCGTACTCGTTCAGGCTCTCATAGTGCCTCCTTTGCATCAGATTGCTATGCTATGGCTGCATCTAGTCTCTGTGATGAGAATGAGCCTGTTTCTTTTGATGAAGCACAAAATTCAAAAAATTGGAAGGCTGCTATGCAATCTGAATATGATGCTATAATGAAGAATGGTACATGGTCTTTATGTGACTTGCCTCCTGGCAAGAAGGCCATTGGCATTAAGTGGGTATACAAGCTGAAGCATAAACCTGATGGTACAGTTGACAGGTATAAGGCTAGGCTTGTTGCAAAGGGTTATGCACAGGAAAGAGGCATTGATTTTGATGAGACCTTTGCACCTACATGCCGTATAACTACTGTTCGGAGCATTTGTGCACTTGCAGCCCATCATGGTTGGAATGTACATCAGTTGGACATTAAAACAGCATTTCTGAATGGTGACTTGCATGAAGAAGTGTATGTTTTTCAGCCCCGTGGCTTTGTGCAGAAAGGGCATGAAAACCAGGTTTGCAGGTTAAAGAAGGCATTATATGGTTTAAAGCAAGCACCACGTGCTTGGTATGAGAAGATACATGCCTATCTGATTGCACATGGTTTTGAGAACAGTCCAACTGAAAGCACCTTATATGTTAAACGTGCTAATGATGTGCTTCTGATCATTGTTGTCTATGTTGATGACATGCTGCTCACTGGTCCTATTGAGACACATATTGCTGATTTTAAGGCTGATTTGCATGCCTCATTTGAGATGTCTGATTTGGAGCATTTGCATCACTATTTGGACATTCAGTTTATGCACGTTGATGGTGGAATGGCTTTGTGTCGAATGAAATATATTGACACATTATTGCAGCGTTTTGGCCTTGAAGACTATAAGCCTATTGCCACTCCTATGGAGATAGGTTTACGATTGAGTCTTCATGATGCTGGAGATGCATTTGATGCTGTTCTCTATCAGTAGGCTGTTGGATGCTTGATTTACTTATGCATTACTCGGCCAGATATTCAGTTTGCTGTCTCACAGATTAGTAGGTTTATGCATTGCCCAGGAGTCACCCATTGGAAAGCGGTTAAGCGCATCTTTCGCTACTTGAGTGGTACTAGGCTACTTGGGTTGTTTTATCCCAAGGGGGAATCACTACCGCCAGATTTGCATGCTTTTTCTGACTCAGATTGGGCTGGTTGCTATGACACTCGTGTGTCCACGAGTGGTTTTTGCTTCATGCTTGGTACCTCATGTATATCTTGGTTGAGCAAGAAGCAGCCTACTATGGCCACTTCCAATTGTGAGGCTGAGTATAGGGCAGCTTTCACAGCGACTGTTAAGTGTGTGTGGCTCAGACGCCTTATGGCTGATTTGGGTGTTGGCCAGTCTTCTGCCACCACCATCTTCACTGACAGTTAGAGCGCATTGGCAATTGCGAGGAACCCTGTGTTCCATGCTCGCACTAAGCACATTGAGGTGCATTATCACTATGTCAGGGAGAGGTTCTCTGCTGGGGAGATCAGCTTGGCATATGTGCCCACGTAGGAGAACATTGTAGACCTTTTCACGAAGGCTCTACCTAGGGAGAAGTTTGAAGCTTTCCGCAAAGCTTTGGGCTTACTTCCTTTTGTGGATTGATTTCCACATAGCCTGGCACTTCCTTATACATGAGTGCTAGCTCCTTGTTCACCACATCACTCCCAGGGGGGATTTGTTGATATATTTAGGTAGTGATGTGTGTGAACACTCTAGAACCGCCGGGTCACTTTTTTCCCTCTTTAGGAGGTTTTTTTCCCCCGGCTTGTATATACGCCTATTGCGCTAATGGGCTACTTATCTTTGTACATTCTCTAGTAATACATTGAGAATTATGTGTTTGTGCTCCAAGCTTCTTCTTCTTCCTTGTGCTGTTCGCGTGCTTCCGCAGACGTCTATCTCCAACATCTATTACTTCATTAATGAAGTGTTCCTCGGTCACTCACAATATCAATTGGTAATCCGAAACGAGTGAATATATGCTCAAAAAGAAACTTAGCGGTGGTTTGAGCATCGTTTTTTCTAGTAGCATTTGCCTCTACCCATTTTGTCAAATAATCGATGGCTACTATGATATATTCGGCATGTGACCCTTTGGCCGGTGGGTTAATGGGTCCTATGAAATCAATACCCCATTTAGAAAAGGCTCTGGCACAAACCATAGGTCTCAATGGCATGTCATCTCTCCGAATCGGGTATTTAGCCCTTTGGCATGTCTCGCAGCTTCGTACATAGGTTTCCGCATCCATATGTAAAGTTGGCCACCACAAGCCTGCAAAGAGGATCATTTTCACGGTTCTCTCGGTTGAAAAATGACCTCGTGCTGCACATGCGTGTGCCATCTCTAATATGGGTAAATATTCTCCTTCATGCACACATAGTCGTAATTGGTTGTCTTTTCCTCTCCTAAACAAATTTCTTCCCATGAGTACATAATCCTTGCTCATTTCCTCTAGGGATCGTTTTCTTGCCAAGCTAACTCCCTCTTCATGTTCTCTTGTCTTTAGGAATTTTACCAATGTTTTTCTCCAATTGCGTGCTATTGTTGAGAAAGGTATGGATTTATGATCCTCGGAGATAGTCTCTTGGCATTCTGCACAGTTAGTCACATAGTCATGGACATCCTTAGGCATGTCAGGCCAGTATACTCCTAATCGTTTTAGTTCCCTTATAGTTCCATGAGTCCCTTTGTGTGTCCTCCATTTGTTCACATGAGCTTGTTCAGTCAGCGTCCTTTGCTCATCCTCCTCAACACATCTTAGCAGTACGCCATTGGGTTCCTTATAGTACACACTTCCTGCAATAATGTGCAAATTCCTTGACTGTAGAATTTCCTTTTTACTCTCTTTATTGATTGAGTGTTGTGGGCCATGAGTGAGTATAGGAATTAGTTTCTCTGCCCACTTTGGACACACTTCAAGATTAAACAAATAAGTGTCTGGCAATTCGTCTGGTACCCCACTTGGTGGTTCTCCGTGTGTTAACCTAGAGAGGTGATGTGCTCTTACATGAGTATTTCCCTTTTTCACTATTACTTCGAAGTCGAACTCCATCAATAATAGAAACCATCTTACTAGTCTTCCCGTGTTACAAGGCTTATTGACTAAGTACAATAATGTCTGATGGTCTATGAAGAACTTGAACTTGTTGGCTAAGAGATAGTGTCTAAATTTTTTCACTGCATAGACCATTCCTAATCCCTCTCGCTCCGTAGTTGTATAGTTCCTCTCAGCTTGATTCAGTTGTCTACTCGCATAGACAATTGGGTGATCTAACTTTCCTTCATCTGCCGGCTGAGCTAAGATACATCCTATTGTGTAATTCGAAGCGTCTACATGAATATGAAAAGGTTTGTTCCAATTCGGTGTTTTCAGAATTGGGGCTGTGCTAAGCCGCTTCTTTAACTCATTGAATGCCTTCTCGCATTCCTCTGGCCATGTGAATTGAGTCAAAAGTCCATACAAGGGTTTGATGATTATGGCATACATGTGGATAAATCGACGGTAGTATCCACAATGTCCCATAAATGCTTGCACCTCTTTCACATTCTTTGGCCTAGGAAGTTCCAAAATGACCTTAGTCTTGTCTTCATCTGTGGATATTCCATTTCTAGAGACTATGTGTCCTAAGATCTTTCCTTGTCTTACCATGAAGACACACTTCTCAGGGTTCAGGCAGACTCTATATTGTCGACATTTATTAAATATCTTCCGCAATTCAGGAATGTGGTCTTGCCTTTGATTAGAATAGGTACATAGGTCATCTACATACAGTTCCATACTCTTCTTCAGGAATTCTTTGAACACATGACACATCAATCATTTGAAAGTAGTAGGCGCATTAGTGACTCCAAAAGGCATCACTCGGAAAGCATAGACCCCCCATTCAGTCGCAAATGCGGTCTTATGTTGATTCTCAGTAGCAAAAGCTACTTGGTTGTATCCCGAGAATCCATCTAAGAAGCTATAGAACTCTTTTCTTGCAACTCTTTCCAATAGATGGTCAGTGATGGGTAAGGGGTAGCTATCGCGAATCATGGCTACATTTACTTTTTTCAGGTTAATGCATACTCTAAGTTTTCCATTCTTCTTGGGCACAACCACTAGTGGTGATACCCACTCCGTGTGTTCTATTTCATATATAAATCCTGCCGCTAGTAGTTTGTCTATTTCTTCTTTTATTTTAGCAGCATAGACCTCATTGTATGTATAAGGGCGTTGTTTAGATGGTTTTGCCTCCACCATCATTGGTATTTTATGAGAGCAAATTGAGGGTTCCACACCCTTGAGATCCTTATATGTCCACGCGAATACATCTCGATATTCTCAGACCAATTGTATTAATTCTTCTTCCTCCTCAGTTGACACGTCTTTACCTATGTATGTACATCTTTCTTCTCCCTCTTCCACTGTTATTATGATTTATTTTGTTTGTTCTTTGTTATAGTAAGCTTCCCCTTCTCTAGCCTCTCTCTTAGGCATTTGAATAGCTATTTTTCTCTCCTCTACTTTGTACCTTTTAAAATGCTCCGGAACCTCAAAAAGATCAGGATTTGGTTCGATTTCACTCACTCTTTCCTCTTGCTTCGGTACTATGGGGGCAGCTTCTATCGCCAAGACCTTGGCCATTCCATACTTGTCTTCCATTCGAATGGTGTCTAGATAGCTTTCTTTTGAATCAAATTTTGGTTCCATTTCTATACTCTCATATTCCTCTTTCCACTCTTTTTCTAAGATTTCCCCTGCTTCTACCTCTTGAAGGACCACCATGTACAAATTTACATCATAGCCTTCTTCCTCTATGCACTCGTTCATAGTTAGAGCTTCCTCATTCAAACATACATCTAAGGTTGCTAAGATTTCCATCCATCCGTGCGGTTCAAATGTTTCATCAGGAAAGATTTGAGGAACATACATGGGGTCCTCTACAAGTCGGTAGTTAGGATGTCCCATTGGCCACAGCTGCCTTTTATTATCCTCCTTCTTGGCTTCTTTACACATCCATAATTGGGCATCCTCATACTTCCATGATTGATCGCTTGATCCAGCGCTATGAATAGATAGTTCATCTTCCTCCTTGTGTATGGGATTCCACTGTAATGGGGGTACATCTCTATATGAAAATGTATGCAAGTTTATCTTGGTATTATTTCCTTGATGTTGCAGGTATAATGAATCTCGTTCCCAGTCTTGCACTATCCGCATTTGTCTCATGAAAGGTCGTCCTAATATCATTTCGTAATTGTTAGCCTTTTCAAATTTACAGATGGCTAACATGTGTTCAAATTCAACTCCACAGGTGGTTAATTTGATCTTTTCTAATATTCCTAAGGGTTTCTCCACATGACCATCTGCTAATTGGAGCTTCATGCGGGTGGGTCATAAGGCAGGCCTTCCCCATTTCTCCCAAATCTCCTTAGTGGCTTTTCCTACTCCTGCTCCTATGCCTAGTATAGACTTGGTCATGTACCCATTGTAAGTGACAGGTAGACACGTATTCCCTTTGTCTCCTTCACCGAATTCTCCCATCTTATCTACTGGGATTTTTATCTTAGATGGGTTTTCTTTTCCCTTGTTTTCCTTTTTGTCCTTTTCCTCCCCTAATTTCAGTTGACTTGCTAATTGTTTCCATAATTGCGGTTTAACCTGGAGTAGTTCTTCCACAGTCAGTTTGCATTGTACCTTCGTCTTCTTAAGTTCTGTTAGATTGTGTGAATTCTTTTCTGAGTTTTCTTTTCCTTTTCCTTGTACTGTGGTTGCTCGGATTATCATAGATTCCTTTTTGTATTCTCCCATGTAATTTGGTAGGGTTGAAATGCCCTGTGCTTCTTCTCTATTTCGGTCTAGTCTTGATACTTCCTCATATACTTCTTCCATGTTGGGATTTGGTTGGTAAACTTCCACATCTGATTCCTCAAAGGGAGGCTTAGTCACTCCATTCCTCTTCCATTGTTCTTCTCAGATTCTATTCCATAATTCTTTTGGCTAGTCAGCCTCTAAGTGAGGTATTGTTGACATAGGTTCGTCCTGGGTTTTCACTTGCTCACACTTGTCATCCTTCTCTTTAAGTTCTTTATCCTTGGCTTTAACACACTCCTTGTATTGCTCCTCTACTATCCTTGTCTCTGGAAGGGCTGGGATAGTCTTTTCTAGGGTTACTTGTGCTACCTCTATAAGTTTCTGGCATATAGCAAGCCTCTCTTTTTCCAATTCGCCTTGTGGGTAAAGCTTTTTGTGTTGTTCTACATTTGGTCCAACCTTAATTCTATCTTGGTAAGCTTTCAACCACATGTCCAAATCATCGGGTTTTGGGTCAGCTAGAATTGATCCTGGTTTCTCTGTTTCTTGGATAAGCGGTGGAATGGGAACTTCTTCGTGAATCTCTGATTCTTTATGCTCCTTACTTCTTGTGTGTTTCTTATTTTCTTGACTTTTGTTTTTAATCCATTTTTCTTTGAGCTTCTCTCTTCTTTCCTTCCATTTTTGCGCTTTTATGTTCTGAGTATTCTCACGCGAATCCTCAGAATCTTCTGCTATTTGAATTTTGGGATTTATGGTGCTATTGTTTTCTTGTTCCCTATCCGGTTGTTTTTCTTTTCGTTCCTTCGTTTGAGCCCGTGTAATGGCCTTTAAAGGCATGGTGTATTCCTTGTCACCTCCAGGTGCTTCTATCACTTCAATTACATTAATAGGTGCAGTGTCTTGTACTTTAGAGGGATTCTTTGGGCAGTCTCTGAAAAGATGTTCGTTCCCGCAATCATTGCAATATCCTTCCCAAGTCCTAGGTGGTGGTGGGTTGTAAGGTCGAGTACATTCTCTAATAAAATGATCTCCTCCGCATCTATAACATGATCCTCTCGGCACAGGCGGTCTAATGGGTGGTCTTCCAGGTGTGGGTGCTTTGGGTGCAGTATACATTAAAATAGCTACCTCCGTTCCATAAGCCTGATCATAACCTTCATATCCATAGTATGCCGAATCATATGCTGGTTCATACTCCATCATGTTGGTTTCATAGGGATAGTAATCTCCTTGGGCTAGCTCGTATCTAGGGTTTACAGATTCTACACTGGTCATCGTTGAGGCTGGCACTATGGCTCTTTCTAAATTTTCTTTTGGCTGGGCATACTTTACAGGTACCACGTGTTGGGGTTGCGATAGTTGTGGTCCTAACACTGGTTGGGGTTGTGGATGTTGTGCTTGGTTGTATGGTCTCGACGCCCCTGGTGGTGTTGGGTAGGGATTGTACCTGGGCATATATCTGCCTGGCTCTCTAGGTGGATATCCATATGGCCGATACTGAGGCGGTTGTAGAGGTCATGCCTGCCTATTGAATGGGCAGTTTTTCGTGGTGTGATTAGTGTATTTTTGTTCTATGTGACATTACAAGGCAGTTCCAGGGTAATGTTGTCTATTGTAGGGGTACGTTTGAGGTACTCTAGCTCCTCCTCGGACGCACAAATGAGTGGGGTGATCTCCTCCACATAGACTACATCTTCATAACATAGGCACTCTTAAGGCTGGGTGTTGGTAATTTCTCTGTCCTTGGACTCCTAATTTCTTTGCCACTAGCTCCGCTAATTCCTCCACATTACTGGAATTGGATGTAATTGTACTCCGAGAGTCTTCTGATTTAGTGGGGCTGGGTGTGCTCTTGAGATCCTCTACTAGATTGTCTTCTAGGTCGATACACTCTTGAAGACACTCACTCAAGGTTTGTAACCTCTTCACGTAAACTAGCGTTCTTAGAGTTCCATTCGTTAGTCCATCCAAAAACCATGATATCATTTTTTGCTGAGTGGGTCTCTCTGCTGCTTGACATCTATCAACATACTGATTGAATCTTCGGGCAGCTGTTTTCACGGTTTCATTAGGGTTCTGTTTAAAACTATGGATTAAAGACGCAAAATTGTGTTTAATCCCTCCTTAGTGAATTCCCCAATGAATTCTTGAAAGAATTGCTTCATATTTCCAAATTGGTTGGGGTCTAATGGCTGGAACCAAGTTAGAGCCGTTCCTGTGAGGGTGAGTCTGAAAGACTCATACTGCACGAAGAAGTCGTCTACTTGTTCCCCTTTTAAGACTTGTTTGAATTCAGCAATGTGATCATAAGGTTCTCACAATCTGTCATAATGATTCCTCACACATTTGGCCACTTGAATAGGTCTCAATCTTCTTATTGGTTCTGGTTGTCTAGGCATTACAGGGAAGGCGAGAACCGCTGGTCTAATTGGGGGCATTCCAGGCTGCACTCCCATTGGTGGTCGTGGCCTTACTAGAGGTCGGTATTGACTACCTACTCCAGGGTGGGTCTGATTGTGTGGTTGCACTCTTGGAGTAGCCAATTGTACATGAGCACGGTTCGGAACGCTCCGTTGGCTAGTTTGACCCGACATTGTGTGCTCTGCCTCTTGTTGGGTTCCGAAGGGGTTCTGAGAGGTGGTTGCCTGCTCTCTCTGAGGGAATACGGGCAATCCCATGTATTTCACTCGAGCCCTATCTATGGCATCTACCAACCAATACCTTCTCTGGTTCTTATCTAGGTATGTTATTCTAGTCTCGTCTTCTGGATCCTTTAGTTCATAAAATGTCATCAGGTTTTCTTCTCTTCCTTGGGCCGGTGAGTCAGTTTGAAGTAACAAGTCCAAACCATGAATCAAATAGAATTCCAGTAAGTAGTCGTCTTGAGGTATCAAATCCCCTCTCAAGACTCACGTCACCTGGGACTTGCCTCTAGGGGTTGTCACTGACTCCTCAGGGTTTGGCCTCCTCGAGTTTTCTTGTCCCACTAACTCTCCCCTCTCATTGATCATTTTAGGGTATTCAGTCACTATGTAGACGTGACCTAGCTTGTCCATGTATGCTCCTCCCTCAAACTTAATAGCCGGTCTGGGCACAATTGTTGCATCCATGGAAGTCACCATCCTAGCCACCGATCTTTTTAAACCATCCAGGTAGATGAGGATATCCTGGGCATTAGTAGAAACAAACTGTAAAGAAGTGTGATATTCTCCTTCTATAGTGGTCATGAAGTTTCTACTAGGAGTGGGACCCTGCATGTCTTCTGAAGCCATGGGTATCTCCTCCTCTAAGTCACTAGAGGTGTCTGAATAGATTGAGCGGTGACTGACCTGAGCGGCACTTCCCACGGAAGATATGGCACTTCTTCGGCTACTTAGCACCCTTCCTGATCTCAAGTTCATTCACCCTCCTGGGGCTCTCTAGATCTCTAAAAATCTCCTTAGGTGGCTTCTCAAATGCCTTAAATTTAGCCTTGAAAATGCTCCAAATGTTTTGGGCGATACCACTTTTGGCGATATTGCACCAGGCTATAGTGCTCGTCAGACGATACGATACCACTTCTCTAAGCGATATGATATTGTAGCAACAGACGATACGATACTGATGTTGATCACGATACGATACTGGCTACCCTGGCGATACGATACCTCAAGTCTAAATGATACGATACCAAATCCCGTCACGATACGATACCTATGGAATCCACGATACGATACCAGAAACTGGATGATACGATACTATGGTTACAGACGATATGATATCACTTTTACAGATGATACGATATTGTTGCTGAGCCCGATATGATATTGGACTTCTCATGATACGATACCAGTGCAGTTGGCGATACGATACCGCCAGTTCGCACGATATGATACCAACTCTGTGGGCAATACGATACCAAAATCAGTCGCGATACGATACTGAAATTCGCCACGATACGACACCTGAGTTTTGCACGATACGATACTAGATTTGGGACGATACGATACTGGAGACTTCCCGCGATACGATACCAATGCAAGTGGCGATATGATACCACTAGCTTGCATGATACGATACTAAATTGGTATCGCAATACGATACTGGGAAAGAGATGATACGATACCAAAAGTGGACCGTGATATGATACTACTTTGGTAAAGTGCGATCGCGATACCAACCAGGCGATACGATACCACAAGTGGTATCACGATACCAAGGCTGGCAATCGACGACACGATACTTCAGCGAGTATCGCGATACAAGGGAATTTTTGGTATCGCAATACCAAAAACTCAACAAATTGCGATACTCAAGCCAAAATACCTCAAAATTCAATTTTTTTTTTCCTTTTTGGCTCTTCTCTCACCCCTCTTCACTTCTAGCCTACTGTCTCACTCAAAGAAGTTCAAAAACCACACTGTCCCACCCCGCGATACCGATCAGAACTTTAATAACGTGTGTGAGCACTTTTATGGTGTTTTTGCTATTGGAATCTTATGGGAAATTACCTCTGTGATGTCCTGCTTGTGCTTTGAGCTCACTAACTAGCTTGGAAGGCCTGGATAGCGCGATACTACACCGATGATACCGATCGTTGCCTGGAGACGATACCACTTTCTGAGAAAATGAGAAATGAGCTAATTTTTTTGGTTTTTATACTTTTTGGTGATTGGAACTTAACTACACTAATTTGGAAATTTTTTTGGAATTTTTCTTGGTGATCTTGGCTTACTCCTACTCCACTTCTCTTCCTAACCTAACCCTAACTCTTTCTTCTCTCCCTCTCTACTAACCCTAAACCTAAAAACTCATTACACACACCTCCGGGATGTGAAGTAACAAGTGTTGAAGTGGTTGACTACTTTCCACTGAACGAATTCACTTCTACAAGTACGATTTTTTCACTCTTGAGCTATAACCATCACAAAGGCACCTTGGTTGGGTTGTTCCCCGGCAACGGCACCAAAAACGTGTGTACCTAAGTCAAGAAGTCTTAGAGACTTGTGCCAAAGAGACTAAATCTCATTTGCCACACAAGTGCATATAGTGGGGAATTGACACATGCTTATTTGTCAATCCGATGAGCCGACCTAACCAAGTGTATGAGGACATGTGCACATGGGATGGAAAATGAAGTGGTTCAGCTTACATGCATGAGAAAAGACTAACCCACCTCTCTAACTCACTCAAATACTGAAAGTGTCTGTCATGATACCACTTACAGCAGTTTTGACTAAATCGAGGATTTCTCCCAGCTCTGAACTCCGAATATGGCCAATAGTGGGTTTTTTTGAAGCTTTGACGAGACGCATCTACTGGAAGTAGTTTCACTCGATTCTGACAACCGTGCTTCAAGTTATGACCAAAACAGTGAATGGCGGGAAACACCCACACTCACTCCACAACTTCTACTAGCTCACACACACACACTATAGTAGCTCAAAAATAGTGGAGAGGGGTAGACAACATTCCTACACACACATTCTAAGCATTACACACACATAGAAGATCAAAGAGAAGATGAAAATCTGCAAGAAAGAAGCAATTTCGAAAATCAGAAGCTCTCCTTCTTCACAATGGCAAAAAGTATCTACAAAGAGTCACAAAGTGACTTATATACATGTGCCCTAAAAATGGTCTTTTCACACAAGTGACCGACACTTTATTAACTAATCTCTATTTTCCTACTATTTTACAAGAAATATATCACAATGATTTGGGATTATGCATCTAGAGGACTCCTCTAGTGCATTTACATGGCTTGAGGGAATTTCCTAAGACTCTGAAGAAGAAAAATATGCCCATTAATTTGAAAATCTTGGGGCTCCCCTTTCGTGCCTCTTTGCTCTGCAACACTATGCAAGCTGAATATGATGCAATAATGAAGAATGGTACTTGGTCTTTATGTGACTTGCCTCCTGGCAAGAAGGCCATTGGCACTAAGTGGGTATACAAGCTGAAGCGTAAACCCGATGGTACAGTTGACAGGTATAAGGCTACGCTTGTTGCAAAGGGTTATGAGCAGGAAAGAGGCATTGATTTTGATGAGACCTTTGCACCTACATACCGTATGACTACGGTTCTGAGCATTTGTGCACTTGCAGCCCATCATGGTTGGAATGTACATCAATTGGACATTAAAACTGCATTTCTAAATGGTGACTTGCATGAAGAAGTGTATGTTTTTCAGCCCCGTGGCTTTGTGCAGAAAGGGCATGAAAACCAGGTGTGTAGGTTAAAGAAGGCATTATATGGTTTAAAGCAAGCACCACGTGCTTGGTATGAGAAGATACATGCCTATTTGATTACACATGGTTTTGAGAACAATCCAACTGAAAGCACCTTATATGTTAAGCATGCTAATGATGTGCTTCTCATCATTGTTGTCTATATTGACGACATGCTGCTCACTGGTCCTATTGAGAAGCATATTGCTGATTTTAAGGCTGATTTACATGCCTCATTTGAGATGTCTGATTTGGGGCATTTAAATCACTATTTGGGCATTCAGTTTATGCAAGTTGATGGTGGAATGGCTTTGTGTCAAACAAAATATATTGACACATTATTGCAGCATTAAGGCCTTGAAGACTGTAAGCCTATTGCCACTCCTATGGAGACAGGTTTACGATTGAGTCTTCATGATGCTGGAGATGCATTTGATGTTGTCCTCTATCAGCAAGCTGTTGGATGCCTGATTTACTTATGCATTACTAGGCCAGATATTCAGTTTGATGTCTCACAGATGAGCAGGTTTATGCATTGGCCAGGTGTCAAGCATTGGCAAGCGGTTAAGCACATCTTTCGCTACTTGAGTGGTACTTGGCTACTTGGGTTGTTTTATCCCAAGAGGGGTTCACTACCGCCAGATTTGCATGCTTTTTCTGACTCACACTGGGTTGGTTGCTATGACACTCGTGTGTCCACTAATGGCTTTTGCTTCATGCTTGGTAGCTCATGTATATCTTGGTTGAGCAAGAAGTAGCCTACTATGGCCACTTCTAGTTGTGAGGCTGAGTATAGGGTAGCTTTCGCAGCCACTGTTGAGTGTGTGTGGCTCAGACGCCTTATGGTTGATTTGGGTGTTGGTCAGTCTTCTGCCACCACGATCTTCACTGACAGTCAGAGCGCATTGGCAGTTGCGAGGAACCCTGTGTTCCATGCTCGCACTAAGCACATTGAGGTGCATTATCATTATGTCAGGGAGAGGTTCTCTGCTGGGGAGTTGAGCTTGGCATATGTGCCCATGTAGGAGAACATTGCAGACCTTTTCACGAAGGCTCTGCCTAGGGAGAAGTTTGAAGCTTTCTGCAAAGCTTTGGGCTTACTTCCTTTTGTGGAGTGATTTCCACATAGCTTGGCACTTCCTTATACATGAGTGCCAGCTACTTGTTCACCACATCACTCCTAGGGGGGATTTGTTGATATATTTAGGTAGTGATGTGTGTGAACACTCTAGGACCACCGGGGCACTTTTTTCCCTGTTTAGGAGGTTTTTTCCCCCGGCTTGTATATACGCCTATTGCCCTAATGGGCTACTTATCTTTGTACATTTCTTCTATGCTCAAATCTCCTTGGAGTCCCACGGGGCGTGCCAAATTTTGTTGGGGCATTATTAGACAAGAAGGTATTTGAGTGTTTGTAGGAGAAAAGGGAAAGACAAAAAGAAAGATACACACTGGAAGCTTCTGCCGATTTGATTGTAAGAAGACAAATACAATGGTGATGCAAAATACAATCCAATGCTTCTGTGCAAAATCCCACAGAGTGATCAATCAGAAAATACCAAATACCCAAGGGTCTTGTTGTCGTCGGCCTTCTCTGCACCAGACCTCCACCTTGTCCAAGTCTGCACTTGTGCACACCTTGCACCAAGCTACCAATAAGGGGGAGGGTTGGACACCTTTTGCCAGCACGCGCACAACTTCAATGGGACCTTGGGATCCTTGGGATGACTAGCTTAGCACTTCTCTGCACACTTCCTTAGTCACTCTTCATGCACACCTTGCACTTCACTTCTCTGCGTCACACGTTGTGTGTCTCTTGCACTTCTCTCTCTTGCCTAACTTAGACTATGCTCACCTTGCTTAGTCTTTTCTTAGTCCCACAATAGTTATTGCCTTCAGTTGAGTGTCGATTCACGTACACTCCTAACTGCAAGAGTATCTTGGTGCTCACTTTGATGTCCCAAGATTGTCTCCTCTAGTGGGCAGCCAACAAATCCCTGTTTTAAAACAAAAAATTTAATTGGGGGGCCATACTTTCACTTCTGCGTATGCTACCGCTTCACATACCTTCACATTTTTCCTTTTAATTCTTCACTTGTGCACCTAAGAGAGGGTTCACCTGAACCTTTCAAAACACTTTAAAAACACTTTTGAACCTTAGGGAATCACAAAA
Source organism: Ceratopteris richardii (assembly GCA_020310875.1). Taxonomy (NCBI): domain Eukaryota; kingdom Viridiplantae; phylum Streptophyta; class Polypodiopsida; order Polypodiales; family Pteridaceae; genus Ceratopteris; species Ceratopteris richardii. Next base: position 84,934,207 of record CM035436.1, read on the forward strand.
ATACTTCTACGACCTGCAACCAACTTTCTTATGAACAATTAATTGTGCAATGCCTGTGCACTTTGACACCTGCACTTCGAACACTTGACTTCACCCATGTTGAATTTGACATTGAACATGTTGACTTTGACCGATTTGACTTTGAACTTTTGAATTTGATTGTAATTGAGTTTGACCAATATGACTTTTATGGGCTCAACAATAGAGGCAAAAGCTTACTTCCAAAAAAAAATCAACCATAGCTAAGAATGCTTTGAAGTTAGAAAATACCTCATTCTTTGCTTTCATAGGATACACTCATGTATGTCGAGTAGCATCATCGATGAAGATAACAAAATATACATGTTTCCCAAAAGATGGAATGTTGAAGGGATGTTCTTTAATGAAATGGTAGGCAAAAATGAATTGTTTGGAATGCTTCAAGTTGAAGATAAGCTTGATGGGACCAACTATCCAATGTGGTCTTACATGATGAAACATGTTCTTGTTGCATAAAAAGTATGGAACATAGTGGAAGATGTAGATCAAAGACCAGCAAGTTCTTCTACTTCATACTCTCCTATCACAAATGGAGGTTCTTCTTCAAGTACAATGGTTACTCCTTCTCTACCTATGCAAGAGCAACTTAGATGGGATGGAAAAGATTCTCAAGCTCATGCATTGATTGGCTTTCCATGAAGCTTCATATAGTTCCACACATTCGGCCGTGTTCTTCATCAACATAGGCATGGGACACTCTTGCTTCTTTGTATGTCATGCATAATGAAGCACATGTTGCATACTTGAGGAAGCAACTTGATGATGTATGTATGGTTGAAAATGAGTCTACAGATGTGTATGTGACATGTATCAAGGACTTGAAAGAGCAAGTGGCAAACATAGATGAGATTATTCCGGATGCATCACTCATCTCTACATTGTTGAAAGGATTATAAGAATCTTTTCAAAGCTTTTCCACTACACTCCATTTGGTTGTAAAATGGAATCCAAATATGCATGCATTTGACGAGGTTCTGCCTCTTCTTTTGCAAGAAGAGAAATTTAGAATAAATAGAAGTGATTTGATTGAAGGAACACAAACACTTGTTATCTCACAAAAAGGGAAAAGCAAGTATGGTTCAGCTTTGGGTTCATCAAAACCAAAGCCTCAAACTTCCTCTTCCACTCATTCCTCTAATGATGTTGATTTGTAGAAGAAGAAGAGATGCAAATATTGTCGGAAGGTTGGTCATATTATTGATGACTATAGAAAGCTTGCTAAGAGCAATGAAAAGAAGAAGGAATCCAACATGTGTATTGCTAAAAAGTCTTTAAATGCAAAGAATTATGAGGCCAACATGGCTCAAGATTTTTGGGCATGTGTTATTACATGTCAATATGATGCATCATTGCATTCTAAATGTATAGTTTTGAGTGACATTGATTCGGATTGGTTCTTTGATAGTGGTGCTTCAAAGTACATAACTTCATGCAAAAGGTTTTTTGCAAACAATGCCTCTTATCCTATCATTGGAATAGGAGAAATTGAGCTTACACCTAAAAATGGAGGCATGATTTGCTTAAAAAATGCATTGTATGTACCAGGTATCATGAAGAACTTAATTTTAGTTCCTTTGATTGCCAAAGTTGGACTACATGTGCACTTTGTTGATGATAAGTGCATGGTTCATGATTTCAAGAATGGTGATATTATCATGATGTCTGGTACATTGTGTAATGGTTTGTATTGCTTGGATACATACAAGAGAGTTGCCTCAAATGCCTTGGTTGCTCATACTTCCTCCATGCCTCAAATGGAGCTTTGGCATGCTTATTTTGGTCACTTGAACTTCAATAGTTTTCTTTACTTGCAAAAGAAGAACATGGTTATTGGTTTGCCAACACTTGAATCCATGGAAAAGCATGCACGTGAAGGTTGCATTCTTGATGTGATGGATGAAGCTGAGAGAACACTTAAGTACCTCAAAGGTACAATCAATGAAGGTATACTCTATCCTTACTCTTGAATTTGGATATCAAAATCTATTCGGATGTAGATTGGGTAGGAGCTAAGGATGATAGAAGAAGTACCTCTGGTTACTTAGCATTTCCAGGTTCAAACCTAGTGTCATGGAGTTCCGAGAAATAACCAATAGTTGCTTTATCCTCAACTGAAGTAGAGTATACAGGGTTGAGCATAACAACTCAAGAGGCAATATGGTTAAAAGCATTGTATATAAATTTGGGACTTGTGAGTTCCAAACCTCACATATATGGAGATAATGTAAGTTCCATGCATCCAGCAGCAAACATTATTTTCCATGCAAGAACCAAAAACATAGAGGTTCATTACCACTTCATCAAGGAGAAGCTCAAGGCAAAGGAGATTGACATTTCTTTTGTTCCAACTAAAAATCAAGTAGCAGATATGATGACAAAGGTGCTTGATGGAATAAAGCTATGCAGATTTTAATCAATGGTAGGTATTCAACCTATTAGATAATAAAGATTCAAGCATACTTTAGCTTGAGGGGGAGTTGTTGGAACATCAAGCTTACACTATGCTTGAGGTGGATTTGATCTACATCAAAAAGTTATCTTTTGGATTATGTCAAGAAATCCATTGAAGTGTTCTTTTACTTATGCTCATTTATTGTATTTTTTAAAAAGTTTTTTATGGATCATTTATCAATGTAAAAGCCTAGAACTTTAGATACGTAAAAGGAGAAAAAGAGATCTCAAATTCCACGAATTTGAGGTGGTTGATCTTGATAATCAATGAATCACTCAATCACCTAAAAGTAGATCAAATTAGATCTTCACTTTTCTTAGATTGTAGGAAAGTGAATCGATTCTCTTCAACAACCTATCTCACCTTCATTTGAATTAAAAATCCACTTTAAGAAGCCGTGGAGCACTTCATGAGTCTATAAAAAGACTTTAAATCACGTGTACATTACATGGAAGCAATATACATACACTTTTGGCCATCATTGTCGTGCTCCATTTCTCTACATCATCTTCTTCAACAAAAGTGAACTTGGAGAGTCTGTTGTGCTCTCTATCACAGCTCCAAATTGGTGACAATTCATTTGAAATTTATTAGTGTCTAGTTTATATATAAAAATTTTCAAAGCATTTGGTTCAATAGATTTGGAGAAATCTTAGTTTTTCTATCTCGGGGTCTATCTCTGCACAGTCGTGAAAAATAGGAGGTACCACTGTTGAGTGTCAAGTTCATTCCAGAAGCATGTTTTGCTTATTACTTGTAATCTTGTGAATTCTATATAATCAACCCTATTTTTATCATTCCTCCAAAAGGATTTTTTTTAATTGTAATCATGCAGGCTGCTATGAGCATTTGAAGTTGATTGTTTCATCCAAAGATAACAAGTTTTTTGAGCTAGTGAATGCACAAACCTATCTGTTTTGTATGGACTCTTTCTCCTTGATACTATGAATTACATAGTGGATTTTATTGCACTTATCACATGCCTATAAGGTCTATTTGAGTTGATAATCTCAAGGGCTAGTCTTGGGCTAGTTGGCTGGACCGAACTTCATCACTTTGCAACTCACTTTTCTAGCTCCTACAAGCCTCTCCAAGTTCTTTCACCTTAGACGGTTCACTATAGCCAATGAATAGATTTTTCTTGAGATCTTCAATTCCAAATATTCAAATGTAGTTGACATTGGACTTACGTCCATAATAGGCTTCAAATGGAGTCTTGTTATGTAGTGCACTTGTGAAGCCTCTATTGATGATGTGAAGTGTGGTGTGTAAAAATTCAGCCCAAAACTTGAATGGTAAGGTTCTTTTGTGAATCGTAGTGTGTTTCGTTTCCATAAGATTGTAGATATTTCTTTCAAGTATTCCATTTTGGGATGGAGTATGTGGTTGAGTGACTTGTGACATGTTTTAAGAAGTTGTCAAAGTCATGGTTGATTAATTCACCACATCCATATGGTCTAATGGTCTTTACTAAAATAGATGCCTCGTTCTCAACCTGATAGAGCTATTCTATTAAGTTAGAAAATCTATATGCCTTAGACTTTAGGAAATAGACACATATGTATCTCATGTGATCATCAACTAAAAGAAAGAATTAGAGTGATACACTTGATGATGGGGTATTCATTTGTCCACAAAGATCCATGTGGAATAGGGATAGAGGATTCCTTGCTCAAGTGGAAGCTTCTTTGGGAGCAATAGCCCTCTATTGCTTGCCTTGAGTGCAAGCTGTTGAGATATCAAGCTCAACATGTGATGATCCAGGATGACACGTACCGGTTTTTCGTTTCTCTGACATGTATAGTGGTCACGCCGGTATATGTCAGGGATACTTCATTGAGCTTTATTAGATTTATCTACCGAGAGTGATGGCACATTTGTTTCTTGCCAGCTCACTCATTCGCCGACATTAGGTTTTCCTTATGTACTGGTCTCTATATATTGCACTTGTTGTATTCTTGTTTTTTAGGTCATTCTTATACATTCCTTTTATGTAAGAGAAGAAGAAGAAGATCATTCTTCCTTGCCTCAATCTGTGTGTGTGCTTCTCCTTGATAGTGAGAGTGTATGTGTGAGTTCTCTTCCTTATCTCCTTCCTCGTGACATGGTATCAGAGCCAGCGTGGCTGTAGAGAGCTCATGGAGAAGGCGACGGTGAAGACTACGCGGCAAGGCGTGGAGAAAACGTGATTTCACAAACGGCCTCTGTTTGCTACGAAAATCGCCGTGAAGGTAGAAGACCTCAAAATATTTTCGGGAGTTAACCCTTAAGGGTCACTTGTTTTTGTCAGATCGAAGTTTCGAAGCCATCTCGACCTCCGTTTCAAGCCCACAAGGTGGGGCCCATAGAAAAACCAGGTCAGTTTCAGAAACTATAACTTGCGTTGTGTTTGGCGACACTCATATATTCCAGATCCAGAATTTCAAGCGATTTCGTGTACTGTTGATACACGAAAACTATGTTTTTTTGAGATCGAACTGTCACATCATAGTGCGACAGTGTTCAAGCAGAAGTGCTGCTTGTGGTGTGTTGTGGTGTTGTGAATTGTTGCAGAAATGGCAAACGCAAATGGAATGAGTCGGCTTATGAGCGATAAGCTGGACAAGAACAACTTCCATGCTTGGAGATTTAGAATGACGAATTTCCTGATGGGAAAAGGCTACTGGAAGTACATCGAAGGAGAGAATGAAAATGCTCCGCAGTTACCAGAAAGGAATCGGACTGCAGACCAGTTAAGAGCATATGAGGAATGGAATCAAGGAGCACGAAAGGTAATGTATTGGCTATCTATTAGCATACAGGATAGCATGATTGGACACATACAGGATGCCAAGACTCCAAAAGAGGCTTGGAACAGTTTGGTCACTTTGTATGAGACTAATACAAAGGCACGGAAATTGCAACTCAAGAACGAGCTGCATACATTGGAAAAGAAGAGCATGTCGGTAAGTGACTACACTCTAAAAATCAAAAGCATATGTGAGTCACTTGCATCTATTGGCGTGAATGTAGATGATGATGATAAGGTGGAAGTGTGCCTTCGTGGGTTAGGAGCTGCATATAAGCAGTTCAGAACTTCCATACAGACCAGGGAAAATATTCCGAATTTTGCTGATCTGGTATCTATGCTGATTATTGAAGAAAAGAATCTTGGTGAGGATTCAAACTCCCAAGGAAAGCCCAGTTCTGAGCAGGTATTCTACTCTGGCAGAGGAAGAGGCAGAGATAGAGGTTTTGGAAGTGGAAGAGGAAACAGTAACCAAGACCAACGTCAACAACAAAATCATGCAGGAGGAAGAGGACAGTTTCGAGGCAGGGGGAGCCAAAGAGGTCGCAGAAATTTCCAAAGAAATGATTCAGGTAATGATAGTAAAGGATGTTGGAATTGTGGTAAACCTGGACACTTTGAACGTGATTGCAGGTTCAAGAATCAAAATAACAGAAGGCAGCAAAACAACTATGCATCCACAAGTGCAGATGATTCTGAGAAGCTGTTTATGGTTCAACATCACATGATGAATATGATGTATGCTGGTGTTTCAAAATCGTATGATAATGTTTGGTATGTTGATTCAGGTGCTTCAAATCACATGACCAGTCATGCAGAATGGTTTAGTAGTTTGCAGAAAATGCCAGTTCCTGGATATGTTGAAACAGGTGATGATACATCGCATCCTATTGAGCATATAGGAAACATAGCATTGTCTATGGAGGACGGGAAGGTAAAACATCTTGCTGATGTGTTGCATGTTCCAAATATAACAAAGAATCTGGTTTCTGTTGGACAAATGGTTGACCAGGGATTACAAGTCAGGTTCAATGTTGATGGATTATATGTAGAAGAGTACAAGAAGGATGGACGATTGGTTGCCAAAGGAAACAAAGTGGGTAGGATGTTCACCTTAAATGTGAAGATTCTTGAAACGAATGCAGCCATGTTTGCAAAAGGTGCAGGAGTTATTGCAGATATAGAGATATGGCACAAACGGATTGGACATGCAAACTTGCAAAGGCTGAAACTGATGCAGTCAAAGGAGATTGTCCATGGACTACCAAATTTCAAAGTTGCAGAAATGCAAAAGGTATGTGCAGCATGTCAATTTTGTAAACAGTCAAGAGCATCATTTCCACATGACAAGCATGTTAGTGAGAATGTACTAGAAGTAGTACATACAGATGTTTTGGGTCCAGCAAAGACCACATCTATGGGCGGTTGCAGGTTTTATGTTACCTTCATTGATGACCATACACGCAAAGTATGGGTATATTTCATGAAAGAGAAGAGCGAGGTGTTCACTCACTTCCAGAATTTTAAAGCTATGGTGGAAAAGCAGACAGGGAAGTACATTCAGACATTAAGATCTGATGGAGGAGGTGAATACATGTCAAATGAGTTCAGTAGTTTTCTAAAAAATCATGGAATTCGGCGTCAGTTTTCATGCAGGTACACACCACAACAGAATGGCGTGCTGAACGTAAAAATAGACATATTGCAGAAATAGCAAGAGCCTTAATGGCTGAGAAGAATATGCCTCATTGTTATTGGGCAGAAGTTGTGCATACTGCTGTATACATCATGAACAGAACTTTGACTGCTGTTGTACATCAAGTTACACCTGAAGAGAAGTTTACAGGTAAAAAGCCAAACTTATCACATCTGAAAGTTTTTGGTTGTATCGCATATGTACATGTCCCAGATGAGTTGAGGACGAAGCTTGATCCGAAAGCAGAAAAATGTGTCTTCATTGGATACTCCCTTGAGCAAAAGGGGTACAAATGTTATAACCACCTCACACGATAGGTGAAGGTGAGCAGAGATGTGGTATTTGATGAAATGTCAAGCTTCTATGCAGATGCCAAACAAGGACTGAACCTTGAACCGAATGACAAAGAAAATGCTGAAAAATCAAGTGTAGAATCTCAAGTTTGGGGTGGATCAGATGCATCACCAAGCAATAGTTCCAACTCAAATCCATGGAGTGGAAGATTGGGTGGAAATTTCAGTCCAGCAAATTCATCAAATACATCCAAGAAAGGTAAAGAAAATCTTTCTGCTGGTAGTAAAACAAGTGCAGGTTTTGAAGATGTTGATGGAGATTCAAGTGGTTCAGAAAATATCCTTGATGAGGAACTTGGATTGCCCTCTGTGAAGACTCCAGGAGTAAGAAGGGCACATGCAGATGATACAAGAAGAAGTGACCCAGGACCAAGAAGATCTGGGAGGATGCATAATTTAGTGCAACGATTGACATATGATAGTTACATGGCTCGCCATTGTGCCTACATGACAAAGGTAATACAAGATGCTAAACCTTCTTCTTTTGAAGATGCAATTGGTAATGCAGATTGGGAAAAAGCTATGGATGAGGAGATGGTTGCACTTTATGGAAATGATACATGGAAGCTGGTTCCATTGCCACAACGAAAGAAACCCATAGGCTGCAAATGGGTTTACAAGGTAAAGCATAATGCTGATGGTAGCATAAGCAGGTATAAAGCACGATTAGTAGCTAAAGGTTATGCACATACATATGGCATTGATTATGAGGAAACATTCAGCCTTGTAGCTAAAATGTCTACTGTCAGAACACTTGTTGCATTAGCTACAGCAAAAGGATGGACTTTGCATCAGATGGATGTGAAGAATGCTTTCTAACATGGTGAGTTACAGGAAGAAGTATATATGGACCAGCTACAAGGATATGAAGATTCAAAGCATCCAGAATATGTTTGCAGGTTGCAAAAGGCTTTGTATGGGCTGAAACAAGCCCCTCGTGCATGGCATGCAAGGATTGCTGATTACTTAACCAGCATTGGGTTCTCTATGTGTGATGCTGATCACTCACTATATGCAAGGAAGGCTGATGATGGCATCACTATTGTGGCTATTTATGTTGATGACCTGATTGTAGGTGGTGATAATGAAGAAAGCATCAAAGAGGTAAAGGAACTTCTTATGCAGGAATTCGACATGAAAGATCTTGGTCTGCTGCGCTATTTCTTGGGCATTGAGTTTATACATACAGAAACAGGTATATGGATGTCGCAAAGGCAATATGCCTTGAATATGCTGCAAAAGTATGGTATGGCTGATTGTAAGCCAATTTCTATGCCATTAGATCAGAATTTGAAATTGGATACTACATCAGGTGAAGCATTGGAAAATGCTACTATGTACAAGAAAATTGTGGGAAGTCTTATATATCTCACAATTACTAGGCCTGATCTAAGTTATACTGTTGGACTTGAAAGTCAGTTTATGTAGGTTCCCAAGAAGCCACATTTGGATGCTCTGAGGCGCACTCTACGTTATGTGAGTGCTACTTTGGATTATGCATTGTTTTATGAAGTTGGTGTAGATTTGCAGGTTCATGGATACACCAATGCAGATTGGGCTTGTAGTACTCTAGATAGAAGATCTACTAGTGGCTTTCTATTCTCACTTGGAGGTGCAACTATTACATGGAGCAGTAAGAAGCAACCCACTGTTGCTTTGTCGAGTACAGAGGCTGAGTATAGAGGTGCTGCAATGGCAGCATGTGAGGCATCATGGCTGGAGATGTTACTTGCAGATTTAGGTGTGGAAGTGCAAAAGCCTATCTTGTGATAATCTTAGTAGCATACAGTTAGCACGGAACCCTATTCTCCATGCTAGAACAAAGCATATCAAGGTACATTATCACTTCATCAGAGAGAAGGTATTAGCAGGTGATATTGATCTTGTTTATGTGAGAACAGATGAGCAGGTTGCTGATATTTTCACCAAAGCACTTGGAGCTAAGAAGTTGAAGAAATTTCGGGAGATGCTTGGATTACAAGATATGGCATTGAGCTTGAGGGGGAGTGTTGAGATATCAAGCTCAACATGTGATGATCCAGGATGACACGTACCAGTTTTTCGTTTCTCTGACATTTATAGTGGTCACGCCGGTATATGTCAGGGATAATTCATTGAGCTTTATTAGATTTATCTACCGAGAGTGATGGCACATTTGTTTCTTGCCAGCTCACTCATTCGCGGACATTAGGTTCTCCTTATGTACTGGTCTCTATATATTACACTTGTTGTATTCTTGTTTTTTAGGTCATTCTTGTACATTCCTTTTATGTAATAGAAGAAGAAGAAGATCATTCTTCCTTGCCTCAATCTGTGTGTGTGCTTCTCCTTGAGAGTGAGAGTGTGTGTGTGAGCTCTCTTCCTTATCTCCTTCCTCATGACACAAGCTTGGCAGATATCATGCACTTGTCCTAGCTTGGGCAATCCCTTAATCAATTGAGATGTTGAGATCTTGGTTAAAGCATTGGTATCAAAGGTTGGAAATTGATTCCTTGGTAAAAAAGCATGAAATCTTGTACAAGCATTTATCTGCAATGCCTTGGGCTATGATGTCCTTATTTCTAGGATCAATCACTTTCACTGATGTGTTGTCAAAGAGAAATTTTTTGTTATGACCAGTAGTTGCTTTGATGGAGAGTAGATTCATGGAAAGGTTTGGTACAAAGATTAAGTTCGAAAAGGTTTTTCATCCTCCTTTTTTATTTGTAATTTGTGCTTTTCCTTTTCCTTCAATTAGAAGACTCTTTTTATTTCTTAAGTATACTTTGCCTTTGTGGTCTTCTAACTCGTGAAATGTTTCGCAGTCCTTGCACATGTGAGAGTTCATTATCAAATATCCATTCCTTTAATGAGCTAGAAGTGATTAGCGCATTGGCCTTTGTTGAGATAAAGAGATCTTCAATTGAACAATGAGAATTATGTGTAGAGGAATTAGATTGATTCTTGGAATTAGATGCTTTAGAATTGTAGATGCTTTAGAATTGTTCTTCATTTGGTAACAGAACTTCTCTGCAACTCTGATTCTAAGGCATACATTCTAAAGGTAGTCTTATCCTCATAGAGATCCTAGAGCATTCAAGCCTCATGGAAAGTCTTGCAAGAAGTGACATGTCCTTTAGTTGAATCATAACAAGTTTCATGGTGTCTACTACTTCATATAGCAAGTTTGTGTATAAGTAAGGCTTGATCATGTCCTTCCAAAAATTTACCTCATAGACATTCAACCTTTCATCCTTTGGCATGGACATAGGCATGAATGATGGAAAGTAAAACATACTTGAAGATGCCACTTTCAAAATGGTAAACATTGTTGCGTTGAGGAAAATAGAACTTCAAAAATGAATCACCACGCTTGCAAATAATCGATACCAAAAGTTGAGGTGGGGTGGGGGGCTTAGAGTATCCCTTTGGAAATTTGGATAGCTTGGGGCTTAGGGTAGCCCAATATGCACTTAGAGACATGCTTGGGGGCCTAGAGTAGCCTCCCAAAGCAAACACTTACAATGAAGTCTTCTTATTACTTCTTGAGTTATAAAAATGTTGCACTTAGTGCCAAATGGAGTCCCCAAGGTAGAGGATTAAAAACCTTTGGGTAATACAAATGGTCTTATAATGTGCCAAAGGAGGGTAATGGATCCTTGGAGGTTAAAAATGAGGCTCAAAGAATTAGCTCTCCTATGTGACCCCTTTCTTTGGGCAAAATCAACGACCTTTGCAATGATTTCAGATATGTAGAAGTTTGGAGAAAATAAGACACTTTTCGTGGGTATGAGAGATTAGTTTTGAATTATTGATATTCCCCTTTTTTTAAGTGTGCAAATGAACCCTCCAAAAAATCTATAATTTTTTCATATTCAGATGATTCTATGCAATATATAAGTCCATGCCTTTTGTTGAAATTTGATATTGTTAAGATCAGATGATAAAAAATGAAATTCATAAGCACTTACATAAAGTGTGAAAATTGTGTAAGCACTTATGTTAGTAGAGGAGTATGAATGAAGAGAGAGAAAATCATTTGCACCCTTTCTTTCTCTCCTCTACTTTCTAGATGTAGGTATTGAGGTGCACTACTTGCTTCTTTTGGATGCCCCATTCACACACACTAAAGTAGAAGGTGAAAAGGATAGTAGATAAAAACTTGTATGCAAGCTTACCCCGTATTGCTACTCTCTCTTTTGTACTCTATTCAAAGGTGCCACAACCGTTGCTTCCCAACACCTGCATGAAGGGAGGGGATTACTTTAGGTGCTACCTGTAGGCCAAGCTTGGATTCTCTTGTTGATCTCAGAGGAGAGTCATGGTGAACACGTGAGTTATAGCTTGGGCTAAAGAGAGAATAGATAGTCCTTGTCTCTCTTTCTCTACCTTTGTTCTTTCTCTCTCTACTTTCATGGAATTGCCACAATTGAGAGATGTTGCTCTGTTGTTCAATGGCCGCAAGCCCCTTGTTCTCTTCAAAATGGAATTAGGTCTCTGTATGTGTTGCCTCTGACAAGCCAATTAAGGTAGACAGATAGCTATGGTGTGCTTCTAAAGATCTGAAGCAAGGAAAACCTGTGGAATTGGCTCGATAAAGTGAAAACAAAACTCACTTAGAGTTTCCAAGATCCAAATTTGTTCCATTCCCCAAATGTTTTTATGTTATTTTTGGGGTTTCATTTCACATGGTGAAGAGATTCATTATGGAGGAACACAAGATTCAGTATTTCATTATCTTAAGTTTTTTTCCACTAATTTATGCCATTGTTTATCATTATGCCACGTTTTTGTGTTTTGTCCTTGGATTGTGCTTGCTATGTTTCAATACACACAATGAAGATATGTTAGCTCTTTTGGGATTCTATCACTTGTGTAATTGAGTTTTTGAGATTTAAGGTAAATTTGGAAAATTTCAACAAAAAGAATTTATTGTGGAGACATAGATGTCAATCCGCTTAAAGATTACCGGAAATCCTTTATGGCACTAATGATTGATCGACATGAATCTTACTATAACATTATCCTTGATCAATTTGAAAGTAGTCTTAGTTTGGGGAAAATGCTATCCCAAATGGGCTATATAGGCTTGTGTCTTAAGGTCCCACTTCTTGTCATCATCTATGCAACAATATAGGATGATTGCTCATTCATTCCTTCTGTAGATGCTTCCAACAATGATGTGTAATTATTTTGATTTTTTTAATCTCCTTTTTTTTGTGTGGGGAGGTAATGGCACAGTGGACCATAGGTTAGCACACACACATATGGTTCCATCCATTTAGAGCCACTTCTAGATTAAACAAATAGGCATCTAACAATTCATAGGCGACCCCATTGGGTGGTTCACCATTTATTAATCTAGACATGTAATCCACATGCATGTGTGTATTACCTCTTTTTACTACCACTTCGAAATTGTATTCCATAAGCAAGATAAACCATAAAACTACTCTTGCAGTGTTGTAGGCTTATTCAAGGTAGAAGAGGGATTGATGATCAACAGAGAATTGAAACTTATTTGCAAGAAAATAATTTCTAAATTTCTTCAATACATATATCATTCGTAATCCCTCTTGTTCAATTGTTGTATAGTTTCACTTTGCACTATTGAGCTATTCGCTTGCATAGGCAATTGGAATATTAAGGACACCTTCATCAGTAGAGATATGGAAGAATTTGTTACAATTTGACACTCTTCAAAAAGGGAGTCGTGACAAGCTTGTGTTCAAGCTCATTAAATTCTTTATCACACTCTTCAACCCGTTTGAATTTTATAATAAAAGCATATAAGACCCTTGCAATGAATGCATACATGTGAATAAATCTATGATGGACCCATAAAAGCTTAAAGTTCTTTCATGTTCTTAGGATTTAGAAAATTTACCATTTCTTTCATTGTTTTCATAAATGGAAATTCCATTTCTTGAGAAAATGCACCCCAAAATCTTTCCTTGTCTTACCATGAAGAAGTCTTAGAGAGACTTTGTATTGTCGACATGTTGTGAACATTATCATTGTTTCTATTTGACCCGAAACCAATTGATCTAGCCACAAGTAGGTTGAATCAATAGGCTTTGGAAAGTTGTAGGGTCATTAGTTAAACTAAATGGCATAACTTTAGAAGCATAGAACCATACATTTGATAACAACGGTAGTTTTATGTTGGCCTATAGATGCAATCACAACCTGATTGTAACTCGAAAAGTTGTCTAGGAAACTGCTACCCTCTCCAAGAGGTGGTCAATGTCAAAAAATTTTCTTCAATGTCAAAATTAGGTTCCATATGTGTAAGTCATCATCATTCGAACTCTCATCTTGCACTGAGACTTGTTCTCCTTTCTTAATTTCCTCATGTACTGAGACCATGAACAACTCATTAATGTCACACACTTTAGCTTCACAATGTGTGATCATGGTAATATCATTGACAAAAAATGTTCGTTGCTAGGATTTGTATCCAAACATATGGCTCAATTTCTTCTTCAATAAATATTTGAGGAATGTATGTTGAAAGTTATCAATTGATCTATCCTAAATTGTGTAATTTTTGAGATCTCAATTTCTTTGTTGTTGGAGGAGGAAGCTCAAAAAAATGGCCAAAGAGCCTAAAGTCAAATCTCAGTCAAAGGATAAAGAACATGATAAAAGATATTCCAAGCATGGAAGCAAAGGATTAAAGGGGCTACCAATTTTACCCATCCTAGGTCCCCTTTAGAATAGGTTAATTCCCCCTTTTTAACCAAAATGCATGGCAAAATCCCTATTTTTTACCTGAATTCCTATTTTAGTAGTACCTAGGCCCATATTGTAAAAGCGGAGTAGTACTCAAGCTTTGTGGGAATTAATAGAATAACCAAACCAAATTTCATAATTTTTTGATATAATGTTGGCCTCAAAATAGCTTTTGGACAGTGTCTTTAAAGGTAGGCCAAACACTACAACGTGGATAGAGCTCTTAAAAAGTCTATATAATTAAAAGAGCTCTCATTTGTAAAGGTTACTCAGTTAGAATTTATTATTCTCTTGAGCTTTGAACTCTTATCTTGAGCAATAGAAGAGCTTCTTGGAGCACATTGCCTCTTGCCTACTTTTGTGTGTGTTTTTGCATGCCTATGTGTTTGCTTGTCTCTTTCTTGTTGTTGGTGCATGTACTACCATATTGCCATGTATGGTCTTAATACCATTGTTTAGTCACTCCATGGATTTGAAATTTCTTTATTGTGTTTGCATGTAGGCTACGACAACGTAGGCATCAAACACTTGGCACTTTTTCTAGGGACATTCTTGTCAGATGTGCATGATGGTAAGTTTTCACATGAGGTATGTGCTTTTGGTGATTTTGTGCTTGTGTTTTGAGTTCTTAACCTTCATTCATCATCATTAAATAGTTGTTTAGGTAGTTATATAGCTAGAAATAGAGAAAAATTAGTTGTTAGGGGTTAGGTGTTTTTGCATTTTTTCCAAGTTTTCCATCAAACTTGCACTTTGTCTTCTTCATCTTTACCTCCTTCTTCACCAAAACTTCTTGAGCATAGTGCAAAGCGTACTGGGAATATTAGGAGCTAAGAATTGAGGTATAGGGCCTTTGAGGTGAGCTCCACACATCTATAGACTTAAATTTTCCAAAACGACACTTAATGTAGAGATAACAGTAAATCTGAGTGTGGTGGTGTCATTTTTGCACTATAGACTGATCACTTTTCATATGCAAGCAGATAAGCAGATAGAGGAGAAAGAGAGGAATACATATACACTTTAACAAATAAAATTTGACTCACCAAAGTCCAAGTATCATGACATTTGGATTGATTCAGGTGTCACGACACTTGGTTCTCTAAGTATTATGACACTTCATTGTTGTTGTGATACTTAGTTGGTGTGGCTGATACCCAAGTGGTATTGTGATATTAACTTGGTGTCATTGATACCTAAGTGGTATCGTGATACTTAGTTGGCATCATCGATACCTAAGTGGTATCAAGATACTTTGTTGGTGTCACTGATACCTAAGTGGTATCGTGGTACTTGGTTGGTGTCATCAATACCTAAGTGGAATCATTTTTCTCAAATGTCGTGGAAATCAAGTCTCATTTATTTTTTGGATATTTTCCCCAAGACTCAAGGGGCTAAAATATATATTCTCAAGCTAATGGAGGTGAGGATACCTCACATCCTTTTCTATCAGCCTAGAGGAATTTGTAGAGACTTTACAACTCCTTATACCCCAGTACATAATGGTGTAGCTAAGGGGATGAATAGAACTATTCAAGATATAGTAGTTTCTATGTTGCATCATGCAAACATTTCATAAGGTTTTTGGGTAGAAGCAGTGTTGACTACAATTCATGTCATTTACCTTTCACCTAGTACTCCGAAAGTTTTGAAAATGCTACAAGATTTATGGACAAGGAAGCCTCCATATTATGATCAGCTTTGAGTTCTTGGGTGTGAATCATACGTTCATATATCCAAGAATCTTAGACAAAAGCTAGAAACTAAGTCAAAGAAATCCATTTTTCTTTGGTATGGTTGGGAAAGTCAATTTGGATATCATTTATAAGATCATGAAACACGGTCAATGATAAGTAGTGATGTCATTGTCAATGAGTCTAAGATGCATAAACAACCCATTAAAGAGGTTGAAGTGAGAAGAATGGGTATTTGAGGATACTAGTCCTCCAACAACCATGCATATTAATGCTACACATAGGGATGTTCAAGAGAATGCCCAATTAGATCAGTCTGCAAATTTTCGTTTTTAGCAATCATTTAGATGTTTCGCACATGTCTGACTTCCACTTTATAGATATGTTCCAAGTTTTAATTTTGTTATACTGACAAATTTAGTGAGCCTTCTTGCTACAAAGAGGCTATGCACGCAAAGGAACATGTCAAGTGGGAGTGTGCCATGAAGAATGAATTGGATTCTATTCACAAGAATGGTACTTGGGACTTTGTACCTTTGCCAAAAAGGCTAATGTCACGAGGAATGAGATAAGAAAGAGAGCTCACACACACACTCTCACTCTCAAGGAGAAGTACACACACAGATTGAGGCAAGCAAGAATGATCTTCTTCTTCTTCTTCTTCTTCTTCTTCTTCTATTACATAAAAAGGAATGTACAAGAATGACCTAAAACAAGAATACAACTACTGCAATATATAAAGACCAATACATAAGGAAAAACCTAATGTCCACGAATGAGTGAGCTAGCAAGAAACAAATGTGCCATCACTCTCGATAGATAAATATAATAAAGCTCAATGAAGTGTCCCTGACATATACCGGCATGACCACTATATATGTCAGAGAAATGAAAGAAGTGATACATGTTATCCTGGATCATCACATGTTGAGCTTGATATCTCAACACTCCCCCTCAAGCTCAAGGCCATGTCCTCTAATCCAAGCATCTTCTGAAACTTCTTTAGCTTCTCTGCTCCAAGTGCTTTAGTGAAAATATTAGCAACTTGCTCATCTGTCCTCACATAAACAAGATCAATATCACCTGCTAATACCTTCTCTCTGATGAAGTGGTAATGTACCTCGATATGCTTTGTTCTAACATGAAAAACAGGGTTCCATGCTAACTGTATGCTGCTAAGATTATCACAATATATGGTGATAGGCTTTTGCACTTCCACACCTAAAGTTGCAAGTAGCATCTCCAACCATGATGCCTCACATGCTGCCATTGCAGCACCTCTATACTCAGCCTCTGTACTCGACAAAGCAATAGTGGGTTGCTTCTTGCTACTCCATGTAATAGCTGCACTCCCAAGTGAGAATAGAAAGCCACTAGTAGATCTTCTATCTAGAATACTACTAGTCCAATCTGCATCGGTGTATCCATGAACCTGGAAATCTACACCAGCTTCATAAAACAATACATAATCCAAAGTAGCACTCACATAACGTAGAGTGCACCTCAGAGCATCCAAATGTGGCTTCCTAAGAACCTGCATAAACTGACTTTCAAGTCCAATAGTATAGCTTAAATCAGGCCTTGTAATTGTGAGATATATAAGACATCCCAAATTTTCTTGTACATAGTAGCATCTTCCAATGCTTCACCTGATGTAGTATCCAACTTCAAATTCTGATCTAATAGCATAGAAATTGGCTTACAATCAGCCATACCATACTTTTGCAGCATATTCAAGGCATATTGCCTTTGCGACATCCATATACTTGTTTCTGTATGTACGAACTCAATGCCCAAGAAGTAGCACAGCACACCAAGATCGTTCATGTCAAATTCCTACATAAGAAGTTGCTTTACCTCTTTGATTCTTTCTTCATTATCACCACCTACAATCAAGTCATCAACGTAGATAGCCACAATTGTGATGCCATCATCACCCTTCCTTGCATATAGTGAATGATCTGCATCACACATAGAAAACCCAATGGTGGTTAAGTAATCAACAATCCTTGCATGCCATGCACGAGGAGCTTGCTTCAGCCCATACAAAGCCTTTTGCAACCTGCAAACATATTCTCGATGCTTTGAATCTTCATATCCTTGTGACTGATCCATGTATACTTCTTCCTGTAACTCACCATGTAAGAAAGCATTCTTCACATCCATCTGATGCAAAGTCCATCCTTTTGTTGTAGCTAATGCAACAAGTGTTCTAACATGTAGACATTTTAGCTATAGGGCTGAATGTTTCCTCATAATCAATGTCATATGTCTGTGCATATCCTTTTTCTACCAATCGTGCTTTGTACCTGCTTATGCTACCATTAGCGTTGTGCTTTACCTTGTAAACCCACTTATAGCCTATGGCTTTCTTCCCTTACGGCAATGGAACCAGCTTCCATGTATCATTTCCATAAAGCACAACCATCTCCTCATCCATAGCCTTTTTCCAATCTGCATTTCCAATTGCATCTTCAAAACAAGAGGGTTCACCATCTTGTATTACCTTTGTCATGTAGAAACAATGAGGAGACATATAACTGTCATACGTCAATTGTTGTACTGAATTCCGCATCCTCCCAGATCTTCTTGGTCCTGGGTCACTTCTCCTTGTATCATCTGCATGTGCTTTTCTTACTCCTAGAGTCTTCACAGAGGGCAATCCAATTTCCTCATCAAGACTCTTTTTTGAACCGCTTGAATCCCCATCAACATCTTCAAAACCTGCACATGTTTTACTACCAGTAGAAAGCTTTTCTTTACCTTTCTTGGATGTATTTGATGAATTTGTTGGACTGAAATTTCCATGCAATCTTCCACTCCATGGATTTGAGTTGGAACTATTGCTTGGTGATGCATCTGGTCCACTCAAAACTTAAGATTCTGCACTTGAGTTTTTAGCATCTTCTTTGTCATTTGGTTCAAGATTTAGTTCTTCTTTAGCATCTGCATAGAAGCTTGACATTTCATCAAGTACCACATCTCTGCTCACCTTCACTTGTTGTGTGAGTGGGTTATAACATTTATATCCCTTTTGGTCAAGGGAGTATCCAATAAAGACACATTTTTCTACTTTTGGATCAAGCTTTTTCCTTAGCTCATCTGGAACATGTACATATGCAACACAGCCAAAAACTTTCATATGTGATAAGTTTGGCTTTTTACCTATGAACTTTTCTTCACATGTAACTTGATGTACAACAGTAGTTGGAGTTCTGTTCATAATGTATACAGCCGTATGCACAGCTTCTGCCCAATAACAATGAGGCATATTCTTCTCAACCATCAAGGCTCTTGCTATTTCTGCAATATGTCTGTTTTTGCATTCAGCAATGCCATTCTGTTGTGGTGTGTACCTGCATGAAAACTCACGTCAAATTCCATGACTTTTAAGAAAGTTGCTGAACTCATTTGACATGTATTCACCTCCTCCATCAAACCTTAATGTTTGAATATACTTCCCTGTCTGCTTTTCCACCATAGCTTTAAAATTCTGGACGTGACTTAACACCTCACTCTTCTCTTTCATGAAATATACCCACACTTTCGGTATATGGTCATCAATTAAAGTAACATAAAACCTGCAACCACCCATAGATGTGGTCCTTGCAGGACCCCAAACATCTATATGTACTATTTCTAACACATTCTCACTAACATGCTTGTCATGTGGGAATGATGATCTTGATTGTTTACCAAATTGACATGCTGCACATACCTTTTGCATCTCTAAAAACTTGAAATTTGGTAATCCATGAACGTTCTCCTTTGACTGCATCAGTTTCAGCCTTTGCAGATTTGCATGTCCGATTCTTTTGTGCAAGATCTCTATATCAGCAATAACTCTTGCACGTTTTGCAAATGTGGCCGCATTCATTTTAGGAATTTTCACATTTAAGGTGAACATCCTACCCACTTTGTTTCCTTTGGCAATCAATCGTCCACCCTGTTTGTACTCTTCTACATATAACCCATCAGCATTGAACCTAACTTGTAATCCTTGGTCAACCATTTGTCCAACAGAAACCAGATTCTTTGTTATGTTTGGAACATGCAGCACATCAGCAAGATGTTTTACCTTCCCATCCTCCATAGACAATGCTATGTTTCCTGTATGCTCGATAGGATGTGATGTATCATCACTTGTTTCAACATATCCAGGACTGACAATTTTTGCAAACTACTAAACCATTCTGCATGACGGCCATGTGATTTGAAGCACCTAAATCAACATACTAGACATTATCATTCGATTTTGAAACACCATCAGACGTCATATTCATCATGTGATGTTGAACCATGAACAACTTCTCAGAATCATATGCACTTGTGGATGCATAGTTGTTTTGCTGCCTTTTGTTATTTTGATTCTTCAACTTGCAATCACGTTCAAAGTGTCCAGGTTTACCACAATTCCAGCATCCTTTACTGTCATTACCTGAATCATCTCTTTGGAAATTTCTGCGACATCTTTGGCTCCCCCTACCTCGAAACTATCCTCTTCCTCCTGCATGATCCTATTGTTGACCTTGGTCTTGGTTACTATTTCCTCTTCCACTTTCGAAACCTCTACCGCTGCCTCTTCCTTTGCTAGAGTAGAATACCTGCTTAGAACTAGATTTTCCTTGGGAGTTTGAATCCTCACCAAGAATCTTTTCTTCAATAAACAGAATAGACACCAGATCAGCAAAATTCATAATATTTTCCCTAGTTTGTATAGAAGTTCCGAACTGCTTATATGCAGCTCCTAAACCACAAAGGCACACTTCCACCTTATCATCATCATCTACATTCATGCCAATAGATGCAAGTGACTCACATATGCTTTTGATTTTCAAGGTTGTAGTCACTTACCGACATGCTCTTCTTCTCCAATGTATGCAATGTGTTCTTGAGTTGCAATTTCCGTGCCTTTGTATTCGTCTCATACAATGTGACCAAACTGTTCCAAGCCTCTTTCGAAGTCTTGGCATCCTGTATGTGTCCAATCATGCTATCCTGTATGCTAACAGATAGCCAATACATTACCTTTTGTGCTCCTTGATTCCATTCCTCATATGCTCTTAACTGCTCTGCAGTCTGATTCCTTTCTGGTAATTGCGAAGCATTTTCGTTCTCCTTCGATGTACTTCCAATAGCCCTTTCCCATCAAGAAATTTGTCATTCTGAATCTCCAAGCATGGAATTTGTTCTTGTCTAGCTTATCACTCATAAGCTGACTCATTCCATCTATGTTTGCCATTTCTGCAGCAATTCTCAACACTGCAAAACACTACAAACAACACTTCTGCTTGAACACTATCGCACTATGATGTGACAGTTCAATCTCAGAAAAACATAATTTTCGTGTATCAACAGTACACGGAATCACTTGAAATTCTAGATCTAGAATATAACATTACACAGAATCGCTTGAAATCCTAGAATCGCTTGAACACTGTTGCACTATGATGTGACAGTTCGATCTCAGAAAAACATAGTTTTCGTGTATCAACAGTACACAAAATTGCTTGAAATTCTGGATCTAGAATATATGTGTGTTGTCGAACACAACGCAAGTTACAGTTTTTGAAACTCACCTGGTTTTTCTATGGGCCCCACCTTGCGGGCTCAAAACAGAGGTCGAAATGGCTCCGAAACTTTGATCTCATGCCGATTTTCATAGCAAATGGAGGTCATTTGTGAATCATGTTTTCTCCATGCCTTGCCGCATACTCTTCATTGTCGCCTTCTCCACGAGCTCTCTACAGCCATGCTGGCTCTGATACCATGTCACGAGGAAGGAGATAAGAAAGAGAGCTCTCACACACACTCTCACTCTCAAGGAGAAGCACACACATAGATTGAAGCAAGGAAAAATGATCTTCTTCTTCTTCTTCTATTGCATAAAAAGGAATGTACAAGAATGACCTAAAACAAGAATACAACTACTGCAATATATAAAGACCAGTACATAAGGAAAAACCTAATGACTGCGAATGAGTGAGCTGGCAAGAAACAAATGTGCCATCACTCTCGATAGATAAACCTAATAAAGCTCAATGAAGTGTCCCTGACATATACCAGTGTGACCACTATATATGTCAGGAAAATGAAAGAAGTGATACGTGTTATCCTAGATCATCACATGTTGAGCTTGATATCTCAACAAGGAAAGATTTACCATCTAAATCTTCCCTCCAGTAAGCAAGATGACTACACACACGTTGCTTGGATTCGCTGCAATGGAGGACTTAGAGCGGACCAATAGATGTGAAAACTGTTTTCTTGCATGAAGATGACCACAGTAATAATAGCATCACCATTCGAGAGAAAATGAATTGTACATCTGGCACCAACAAATTTGACACCCAAGACAATCTTGGCTAATGTTGAAACTA